>VDFB02086081.1:136419005-136523038 GCA_007258455.2 Sequoia sempervirens | reverse complement strand
TAGTCAATCATTCATCAAATCATTCATTTGCATTACTTATTTCATAGTCAGAATATCAAATTCAATCAACATTATTTTCTCATATACATATCATGTTAAACATCAAATGGAATTAATATCCATTCATCATTTCCCAATGATACAGATAAACAAAGCACAAAGACATGAACAGCGCAATCAAAGATTGCAAATACGATTTCACTTGGTAGTTTCGCATATCATGGTAATAGCAAATGGAATAAAACCTGGTGGTGTACATTCCCAAATATAATTCCCATCTTCTACAAAGTTACCAAGGTGTATACCGAATACATACGCCAGCTCGACTAAGCTTCATGGTTCATAGATATCCAAATAGTCCGAAGACTCTACATACCAAATATCCCGATTAACCAAGCGGTAGGGACTTTGATCCTCAAGCGATCTTAAAACCAACCATGGACGTAAAATGTGGTCGTTGCATCTTTATCATCACGGTCGATGGCTCTTTCTGATGAAATTGGTAAAATAACCTCATAATTGCCATATTCCTGAAATGTTAAGAGTACAATTTTGTATGCAATTAGCATAAGTTATTGCCTCAATCCAATATTGTGGGGCTAATTATCATTATTGTATCATACAATTTTTCATTCCTTTCAAGGATCTATTCTTCCTCTATTCTACTTAATTTTGTTGAGGGCTATATAGGATAGTGTGATGAAGATAATTCGCTTTGATAGAATAGAAAATTTCAAAATATTTTTTTATACTCATTTCCATCGTTATTGAACCAAAGAATATTGTAATATCGCCTTCCTATATGCGCCTAACCGAAATGAAGGCAAAGATAGTTCGTTGCATTATATTGATATTATGAATAAAAGATGAAAACCGTTGGTATGAATGATATTGATGAAAATAATTGAATATCTGTTTTGACCTACAAATTGACAAACTAGGGATAGGACCTTTAAGATCGTGGTCAGCGCTCCCGGATTTTCAACAGATCTCTTAATATTCCCGCTTTGTTAGAAGTTGTTCAAGATAACGCAAAATTTGGACAAAACAGACAAAACCGAGAAGAAAGGATATTGAAAAGAAATCATATGAACCATTTCAGACCTTATATATCGGCATTGAAGATAGTAATAGTGGAATTCAAAGATGAAAATAACGCTCGTATATGCAGAACCTGAATCGAAAATTGGTGGGTATCATTGGGTTTGTCATCAAAGAGAGACAAAATAAAGGATGAATGTTTTCTTGGCGATTACATATTCACCAATAGGGACTCATGACGTTGTGTAGTAGATAATATTATGAATAGGCTTTATCTTATACCGGAAATTAAAGCAAATAGATGTAGTTAATGACTATACTCAATACTACAAAACTTTATCTTTAAGAGGGGAACATGTTAAAAAGGAAATTTTAAGGGGATTATTTCTAGTTGGTTTAAAGGATCACATGAAATATGAGGTACACATGGTACATCCAATTTTGTGTCCAAAGTAATGATTATGACAAGGTGGGTAGAGGAAAAAAATTAGCTAATAGATGAAAAGGGTTTATAAACACAAGAGATCGAAGCACTACTAAATACTGACATCCTTAGCCTACCAAGCTAACCCAACAGTAAATTGAAGAGAAGAGAGCAAAATGGTTGTGTTTTAACTAAGATGGAAAACATATAGTTGAGGACATAAATTTACTAAAAATAAATTGTTCTACATTGAAGGGTCAAGTGAGGTAGAAGCAATATTAGAGGGAAGCAATGATATAGATGAGAAATTAGGAGATACCTAACCAACCATTTATTTTTTGAAGAAAGAGAGAGTAATGGTGTTGATAGACTTAGGAAGCACCTACAACTTCGTCAACAAGACTTGTCAGTTACTCAATTGAATTATTTTATATATCTAACTCTAGAATTCTACGTCTTGATTGTTGATGAGTGTACTACCAATTGTTCAGGTAAATGCCATAGCATTAAATTAACCAGGGAGGATACTAACTTGATTTCCTAATGTTTTCTATCTCCATGGGTGGAATAGATATTGTGTTGGGAGTACAATGAATTGCTACATTTGAGATAATTAAGATAATCTCTAGGAGCTATTCATGTGTTTTTACTTAAAGGGTGGGAGATTCAAACTAAGTCTGTTGCATGCAAAGTCTCCATAAATGGTAAGTTATCATCAAATGAAAAAGATGCTTGACAAAGATGATTTTTTGTCCATTTGTTTTCATTAGAAGCATACCATTAAAAATATTTTACACCATTAGATTTGCAAGAAATTATGGACAAGCATTTACTTTATTTTAGAGAGATGTCAAAATGATTTCCTCTTAAAATGCATCATGATAATGCTATTCAACAAGTACCAACACACTAGCTTCCCAAAATCAAGCCCTACAGGTATCCATATATACCAAAAAGTGAGATTAAGAATATGGTTCAAGAGATGCTAGAGGTCGGTATTATCAATCATAGTTGGAGTACTTACTCATCTCTAATGGTAATGGTTCACAAGAAAGACACCACTTGGAGAATGTGTTATGATTAGAAAGGACTCAACAAGTATACCATAAAAGATAAGTTTTTTATTCTATCAATTGATGATTTATTAGATGAGATTAATTATGTGTTTATTTTACCAAACTTGATTTTTATTATGATCATCATTAAATCATAATTAGAGATGAGTGTGGACATGAGATAAATTTTTAAACCCATGAGGGACACTATGAATTTTGGTAATGCCCTTTGGCATCACAAATACACTATTTACATTTCAAAATTTTATGAACTTTATCTTTAGGTCATTTTTGTAGAGATTTATTTTAGTATTTTTTTATGACATCTTAATGCATAGAAAAAAGTTGGAGGAACACTTGCAACATGCAAATCAAGTTATAGGCATTCTCAAACAGTAGCAACTTTATGCCAATCTATCCAAGTGTGTGTTTGGATTTAAATAAGTGGAGTGCATTGGTCATATTATTTCACATGGAGTTAAGGTGGACCCTCATGAGATCAAGGTAATGCTAGAATACAAAATGTGTAGAACCCTCAAGAACTTATGTGGTTTCTTAGGGCTTATAGGTTACTATTTCTAATTTGTAAAGAATTATGGTAGCATAGCATCACCTCTCTTAGCCTTGTTGGAGAAGGAATTATTGCAATGAAATGAATAAATTACTAGAGAATTTGAGAAGCTAAAGGAAGGCACATGCATAGATCCAGTTCTAGCTATCCTATTTTTTTAAAATATTCATTTTGGAATGTGATGCTTCAATATGTGGCATATGAGCAACAATCATGCAAAAATGAAGACCTGTATCTAGAGTTTCCAACTCAAGGATAATTTTTTTTGAAATGTTCTTATGAGAAGGGAATGCTAGGTATCTTCCATGTAATTAAACAATAAAGAACTTATCAAATGGGAAGAAACTTTAGGGTAAATATAATCATAATAGTATCAAATACTTATTGGAATAAGTTTTATCATCTAAAGAAAAACAAAAATGGGCCACAAATATACAAGGATATGACTTTGAGATCATATAATAGAAAGAAAAGAGAATGTGATGGATAATGTTGTATCTAGCAGGGATGAACCCATTGAGGCACAATTGTAGGCCATCTCTATATTGTAGAAAGATTGGGTAAATGAGGTACAAGAAGAGTGGAAAAATAACATGGATACTCACAATATCATTAATAAACTCCAAAAATATTCAAGTGTGTTGGATAATTTTATTTAGAAAGGAAATACTTAATGGTACAAGGAGAAGTTATACCTATGCAATAACTCAACCCTTAATTTTAGCTATTAGAATAATTATATTCAAGTCTCCAATAGGTGGGCATTCCAAATTCTTGAAGACTTGTCATAGGATTGATCAATATTTCTCTTGGGGTGGGGTCAAGGGGGGATGTTCATAAATTTTTAGCATAATGCATGGTATGCTATAAAAATAATGGGTGGGCAATTAAAACTCTCAGTATTTTATGAATATCATTAAGAAACTACATGAGACTCCAAAATTTATAGAAAGTGATCGTGATCCTATATCTACAAGTAATTTTTGGACTATATTTTCATGTTTGGACACTTAGCTTGCTCATAGTTTGTCATATCATTCCCAATCATATAGAAAAATTGAGGTGGTAAACAAGTGCTTGAAAAGTTACCTTTTATATTTTACACTGAATAAACAAGAGAAATGGTTACAATTTTTTCCAAGTTAGAAGAATGTTGGTATAACACTTCATTTTATATTTCCTCAATAGTTTCTCTATTTTTGACACCTCATGGGTACCAACCACCATCAATTACCTCTTCATTATGGGCAAACCCAAATATTTGAATTTTTAAAGAACACATTCAACACTAGTAAGATGTACTTCTATTCTCAAGGAGAACTTGAAAATGACACAAAATAAAATGAAGAAACAAGATAATTACTGTTATTGAATGGAATTTTGAAGTGGGAGATTATGTCTTTATCCAATTACAAATATATAAGCAAATGTCACTAAAAAAATAGTTATAGGATAGTAATCTTGCACCCAAGTATTGTAGTCCTTTTAAGGTATTACAGAGGATTGGTAGTGTAGCATACAAACTAGAGTTACTTATATCAACAAAAATGCATAAAATTTTCCATGTTTTATACTTGAAGAAGGTTATCAAACTAAAACTTACAACATAGATTAAGTTATAAAGCTTGACGATGAGGGAAGAATAATTTTAGAACTTGAGGGAATCCTTAAAACATGTATTAAGGGATTACAAATGAGGATGTCACAAAGTTTTTGATCCTATGGAAAAAATTCCAATTGAAGACATTATTTGATAAAATGAGGATTCTATGCATAAGCATCCACAATGAATCAACATTGAGGATAAATTTTTTTTGAGGGGGTATTCTATGCCCTTAATCATATAGTGTTCATAGGAATACAAGTACTTAACTCGTGGTTATGATAACTCTTAAGTTATAAGATCATCAATATAATCTAACACAATTGGTTAATTTATCCTAGATGGAATCCATGACATGTGTATGGTATATATAGAAGGTAGAGGATAGCTTATTATCATCATATTACAATTTGTGTTTTTCTTGGAGATTTTTGGAGGTTCACCCCCCCTTTTTTTTAGATGGCACGAATCGATTGGTATTTGTCCCCTATAAAATATAGTGCACCTGGTAAACTTTTTTCACATGATTGGTGGCATTGGTGCGACATTCCCTCTGGTACCACGTGTTTGGGGGGAGACTAGACCTCATGACCTCTTGCTTGCAATAGGATGCTTTTTATCCAATTGATCTAGGCCCCCCATCCCAAGGGTTCACCCCCTTGAAGTGGCTTATTATTCCCAATTATTATCAAGTATTTGTAGCATTATTCCTATTATATTATTTTCTTATGCAAGATATTTCATTATATTGTACCAATAATTACTTGGTTTAGAAACAACTCATTCAAATGAGACAAGAGATGAATCCATTGAAAATGTTTTAAGATTCCATCTCACCAAGACTTAAAGTTTCTCATTTTCAAGGAGATGACATGTCCAATGGTTATTACGTTAACTACCAAATAGTGGATCAATTAACTCATCTAACTATGATGTCAAGATTTGAACTACCAATCAATAGATTAATTCATTCAATTTGACTAAGATAAAGGTGGCACCTAGCTACCATCAATCAAGGATTGATGAGATAGTGGCATTGGCACTTGTGTACCTCAAGTCAAGGTGAAAACATATCATTTTTAGCTACTTGAATGAGGAAATTAATTGTTTATATAATATCCTATTGTAAGAGGGAAATATGGATCAATATTAGTATCAATGAAATCAATCAAATGAAGTCAAAACAAAAGGATAAAACACAACCTACTCATGAAATATAATTGTCATAGCCATGAATTCAATAAACGAGGTTAGCACAATCAAATGAAAACATAAATCAATTCAAACTACACAATCTTACTATCCCATGTCAGAGTGTATTCGTGTTGATCTTGATATGTTGGATTGCTCCTCAACACAAAGCCTCCATGGTTTGAAAAAGCTTGATTTAATGATGATGATGATCTAAAAATACGAGGGTGTTTGCTTAATTTTCTCAAGAATCATACTGACATGACCTTTCTACAAATTCTCTGAATCAATTATGAGAGGGATGAAGGTTATTTTAGAAATTTGTTGATTTCAGATGAATTATCAAGATTCAAAGATGAAAGATAAGGATCAATGATCGATGTCCATTAAGAGGAAATAGATTGATTAGTTAACTGAACTGATTAATTCAATCAAGCGAATTGATTAGATAATCAATAGGATTGGATTGAATAATTAGTGGGATTGGCAAATTAGATTGAGTAATCAGTGGGATTACCAAATTGGATTGAGTAATTAGTGGGCATGATTTGTTCAATCAGAATGTGAGAATGATTAATTAATTAAATAATTAATTAATCTTGAGAGGAATGTGCAAGATGTATTTGATTTAATAAATAAAAGTTTATTTATTAATTGACCATGTTGAGTGGATTTGGGGAATTGAATAATTGATTTAATTATTTAATTTGGAAGAGGAGAAGTAAATTAATTAAATAATTAATAATAACTATTTAATTAATTTAGAAGAATAAGTAATGTTAGAGACATAATTAAATAGTTAATGTTTATTTGATCAATCAGGAGGAATAAGGTTATTTATTAGGTGATACATAATGAATTAATTAAACAATTCAAGATTATCTAATTAATAGAGGAAAATAGGGTTAATGATGCAAATGATGTTAAAAGGGGGATTAATGATGTCAATGAAGCGAAATACAATAGTGATAATGAAAGTGATGCCAATAATGAAAAAATTCCATTCAAGATGTGTGATATGCGTTAAGCCATTTTTATATGTCTATACATTACGTATGTAAACTTATTTATGTGTAATGTCACACTTAGGATATAACATATCCAAGATGAAGTAAATATTATACCACCCCCCTTAAGTGCAAAAAGGAGAAGTGAAAAAGAGAAATGGGTATTGGCAACAAGGCCATGTTAGGTAGCCATGTACAATAAGTCCCCCTAGAAGAAGGGAGATGATTGAATCTAGAATATAATCATGTACTTCAATGCTAATATTGAATTGTGATTGAAACTTATTGTTGGGATAAAGCATCATGAAGATTTGGGAATATTGACCATAATGAATGGATCTCAAATTGACATGTGAATAGATGTAAGATTCAATCTTAAACATTTATTGTAGATGAATGTCTCCAAATTAGATATATCAACTAATGTGAATCATAACATGTCAAGTTGTAAGTGCAATATGACAAAGAGAATGAGAAGATCTAGAATAGTTGATGCAACTCGGTGTGAGCTTTCATCAAGATGAAAGTGAAATCACATTGTAAAAAATGTGACTACATCGATCATCTTATATTATTTCTTCCTATATAAAACACTAGAAGCTCATGGATTAAGCCTCCTCGAGATGTAAATTTATTTCAATTTACCATTACAAAAAATTCAATATATTAACCCCCCAAAGATAAGTACATATACATGATGGAACTTTATAATTTGAGTGTGTTTGAATTAACACCTCCTATAAAATATCTCTATTTAAACCCATTATTAAGTAATATTTGTGGTTATTTATAATTCAATGTGATTACAATACTTATTTGTGTTTTTCAATTGATTTTCAATTGAGAGAAAATTGAAAGTATAACCTTGAAGTAAAATTAGATCAATCAAAGGATGTCATGAAAAAGTGCTTAAAATTATTGCACTTTCAAAAAACATAGGTCACTGATTGGACTTTATATGTAAAAGATACAAGCATTTGAAGTTGAAAAAAAAGCTAAATATTTAAGAAACTTAGTTTTATAGATTTAAATATACATGATAAGTAGAAGCATATTACACCACTACAAGGAGTGTGAAATTCAACTCCATTTCAAAGAAATGATCAAGAAAATCCTTCAATATTCCCAAGAAAAGCCTTCCAAAGTTGGTCGATCAAATTAAAAATGTAATCAAAGAGTAGGTCCTTGGTTCGATGGTAAGAGGGTGGAGCTTGGGTGGTAGAATGGTATGGGGTTGTTGGTAAGTCCATGTAGGGTAAGGCTCTAGTGTTTCTCGGTGGAGGGCCATATGACTGACCTCGAGCAATTGTTGACTAGGTAAAAAATTTTTTTTGGTCACTAATATGATTTTATTTTATTAATTCATAAAGTCTATACATCATCTGATTGTTTTTCATACTTCCTTCTAACACCAAAATTCCATCTAAAGATAACATCATTGTATTATAAAATGATCAAAAAGCCCCTAACACCCTTAACTACTACTACGATTCCAACCAAAAAAATTGGCATTGTTTACATAGCAAAAAATAGAAACCTACCCCAACCACCTAGCATTCAACTAATTACCCAATACCTCCATTATAGGGTTAAACCCCAAGTTTAACAAAAATGTATAAAGAAAATTCAAAGAAACTTTTTAACACAAAAAACATAAAAAACTACATCTCTCATGTCAAACTACCCTGGGTCACGCCGCTCCTTGTTGCTCACTTCACCTTCCTCTTCCAAGGACACACAAATTTTCTTTCCATCCTTGTTGCTTTAGCTTGTGCTTGGGCGATCACCGCTTCGACCTCCATCAACTCCACAAACAATTTCAAGGCCTCCCATCCACGCCTGGCTTCTTCTCTCCAATGGGCCTTAAGGTTTCCTTCCATCCATCTCACGAAGGGGATGCTTCCCTTAAATTCCTCTCCTTCTGTTGTCAACAAACCTTCACTCACATCCAACCTAACACCAAGAACAACCCATTCCAAAATCGAATCCATTCCCTCTAAATAACCACTGTGAACAATCACTTCCATCACCTCCTCATTGTTTTCACTGATTCACCTATGTCCAACCCCCATGCTATGATCAATGAATAGATGTCCATGTTCGTGCGGTATTTATGTCTGAGAATTCCAAACCCTGAGCCCAACATCAGTTGCACACACTGCACCAACCGCTCATCACTAAATCAAAACATTCCTTTCAATCTCTTCTTAGAAGCTTCACCATGGAATGGACAAAGTTGGTGCTTTGTCATGAGTGTGAAATTTTCCTCCATTGTGAAACAATTATTCCTGTGCTAAAACCAAAAACCAGTCTATTTCCTAAATTCTTTCCACCACAATACTTGGCAGAAGCATCGAGATTTGAGGAATTAAAGAGTTTAAGCCTCAATAAAACCGCACACTCCACCATTAATGAGGAATGTACCAGCCCCATCGCCACCCAACTCTTCAAAATTTCTTCCTTCATTTCAAACTACGAACCACCTTATTTCCTTCTCATTAAATTCCTGGTACATCTCTTCACTTTAAGCCACCTCCTCGAGATCCAATTGTCGTAAATCTTTGACTCTTAACTCACCAACTTCATCAAAAGTTAAAGCCCATTTAGATTAAGCTTCCGCTTCTGCATTCCTCGACATCCTTACTTGGCTAACCGTAAAATTCTCAAAAGAAGCTAAATCCTCCTTACATTTAACAATTACATTTTACAAATTCCATGCCTCAATGCTTCCTTTCATGATTTCCTGAACGATGATTTGAGAATCACCCTCTAGATGTAACTTTGAAGCCCCCAGTATTCTACCAACTCTGATTTCCATTAGTGTTTCCATTGCTTCAACTACATTGTTTGTTCCTAACTCCAACTTTTTCGCCCCAAAATCCAAAACATCCCCCTTCCAATCACGTACAATAAACCCTGCCCCTGATGGTCCAAGGTTACCTTTGGAAGCACCATCAAATTTTATTTTCCACCTCCCCTCTGTTGGCTTCTCCCAAACAACCTCCATTGCATCCTTTGAAATTGGATTAACCCAGCTAAGCCCTTTAACATACCGACTAGGTAATTTTTGCCAGGATTTGGTGTTGTACACCATTGTATAAATTGATTTATTATGATATTATAATTAAATAATTATTTAGTTGTGGTACATGTAGGAGATGTGGTTAGCCACACTAGGTAGTTATTTGGGGCCACTTGTAAATTTGTATTGTAACATTGGGTTAATTATTTTGTGTGGGAGACCTAGGATAATTATTTAATATTTAGGAAAGATACTTAATAATGTGCAAACTTAGTACCCAATATTAAATGAGGGGTCAATGGTTTTTTACTTTCATGGTTTTGAGGCACATGGTTTTATCTTACCATTTGGTTGTATTTGTGTGAGCTTGAGTCTATATAAGCCAACATATCTTTAGTGGTTAAGGTTGGTTGGGTGAGTGGGTTGTCATAGTATTAAATATTTTTCTAAGGAGTGCATATGTGAAGCATTCCATGGGATGTGTGGATTCATGCTTGGACACATGGAGGATGCATAGGAGAGGCTTAATGTTTCAAAAGTATTCACTGTAACTTTGTAAGTGCATGTATTATTTTATTGTTGAATAATAGATGTAGTATGGATGCTTTTGGAGGTTGGGTTTTTCCCTCTTTAGGGTTTTCCCAGGATATATCTTATGTTATCTCATGGCTTTTCTATTTGATCTTTGCATTTGGTTATTTTTGTAATCTTTTATGCGTGCTTTCTCTCATGGGGTTATGTAGGAAATAAATTTAATATTTTGGGTATTATGCATTATTTCTTAAAATTTTAACCTATCAAAAACTTAAAGGCCACTAATATTTTAAGTGCTAACAAAAAGGGCTACTACCTCTGTGACTGTAGGGGTGGACAAGGTATGGGGTAAACTATACCCTCACATACCAATGCACAATATGCCTTTTTTTTTTTAAAAAAAAAATTGTAATTATTTATTTATTTTAAATAGAAAACATTTAAAAACATATTTTAAAAAATCATGTACTTGCACAATATTGCACAGGGAGGTCATATGACATCCCTACACTAATTTTTTGAGGTCTTTACTACACCTTATATGAATTTGAAAAATATTGTATGGATCTATAGGTTCTCAAGAACTCTAAATGTAATGGTGCACTCCATGTTATGCCAAGATGCTTCAAAAACCAAGTTGTGAACAAAAGATACCATATACATGCAACTAGAAACTTAAATAAAATGAATTTAATGTGTTCAAATTGGATAAAATGAAAGGAAAACATCAATTTCTCAAATGCTTTGGAAATGATGTTGGGCTCTATTTTGACTCAAGAATAACCAACATGAAGCTCTTGATGAAACCGTCTTCCTAATGAACACAAACAAACTAAAACACCAACAATGTTACGATACCATATAATATTTGGTGGGAATTTAATGACATGAAATTGGATCTTGGTACATGAAGAAAATTATAATAGTTACAAGAGAAAATAAATGATGTAATATGAAAAAACACAAGGTATTATAGAATAGAGGAAACTAGTAATCAAATCAAAGTTGATGAGATTAGAATTTGTCCTCATTTTATTATTTTAAGTTTGATATTTCTCATAGAAATTTCTAAACATTTTTAAGACATTATCCCTACTTTCCCGTTTATCTTAAGTATTGAAGCATTGAGAATGGTATATAGTATATTGATGAATGATTGTGTATATTAATGATTGTTTATATAATATGATAGTGCTTTGTGTTAGATATGGTAGTTTATGATGTGGAAATATTATAGAGAAACTAACCTCTATGTAGCAAATGAACAGTCACTCGTAGCAAAGGTCATCTGTCAACCCGTAGCCAAGGGAGTGTTCATCTACAATTAAGGATATAACATCCCACAACTAAAGGAAAAAGTAAGTGGGAGTAGTTTAATCACAAATCATTCTCTTTATCAATTATTCCAACACCAAAAATGAAGACATTTATGAAGATAAGAATGAATTTATGGCAACAACAAATCATGGTTCATAATTATGTGATTATGCTATGTTATGCATGTTCTCATTTATTTATGCCTTCTTTATGATGAGTAGAAAGAGTCATAATAGGAATATAATATTTGTACTAGCTTTGTATAATTAGTTTCCTATTTATGTTTTGATTAGGATAGGAATAAGTATTCTTCACATGCTTATGGAAGAGTTGACACATGTTGTTAAGTTGTTTAGAGTCCAAAATAATTAGAATGTCTAGATCATGTATTTATGGTAGATCCTGTATGAGACGGGGATCTAGAAGAACTTTTTCTATTAGTATTTCTATTATCAGCCTTGAGTTACTTTTCCACAATTCAATAAAGGATATAGATTTAGTCAATGCATATTTTATTGCATTGATATTTAATTAGATTCTGTGACATTGCAATCACCCAAGTAAGGGCCACTTGAGGTAACTACAATGCTCTTTATAATTTAGATTGTTTATTAATAAATAGTTGAATTAGAATACTAGTAGTTATGTTCACTAACTTAATTTAGATTTTTATTAGTAATCATTTAATCATCAATAGTTATCTTGCAATATGATTACCTACTTGTAGCAATTTTCAATGATTAAGGTAAATAAAATAGACTTTACTTTTTGTCAAGTTTTCTATGCACAACCTCTAGGATAACTTAGAAATCCTCAACTATACATATAGTATAGGTAACATCTAAGAAGAATATGATTCACTGGTTTGACATAATTAAATATAACACACTATAACCAATAGGCTGCTTGATAAAGGATATATTGGTCCATTGAGTCAAATGCATGCCTCTTCAACACCAATTTATTAGTCATAAATGGAGTTAGAAATTTTTGGTGCCATTGTCGATGATTTTGCTAAGGTTTAGAATTTTTGAGTTTTTATTTTGTTTATATATTACATTCTTAGTATAGAGGATTTCATTTTTTCAACAATTATGAGTATTAATATTTCAAATCCAATTTCTAACTATCTATTAATAGTGCGCAGGAAGAGAGCTATTGGATCAACCACCATTGCATGCAGCAATAGAGAGATGCTTTAGGGAGATTTCCTCCATCAAATATGAAACATGAGAAGTTAATCGAAGAATTTTATGAAATAGAGTTACCTCTCACACCATAAGATATCCTAGATTTGGAAGATATCACCACTAGGAATCTCAACATAATGGCAGAAGAAGACATAGAGAATCTTGTTGAACCAATTACATTCAAATTTCTAATAGCAGACCAAGAACGTGTAGTTGTCCTGAAGAACATACCTCCTTCAATTCTACCCAACTTCCATGGTTTGATCACATAGGATTTTGATACATTTTTGTTTGAATTTGATGTCCTATGCCAAATTTACCACTATACTAATGATGCATATCAATTAAAACTCTTTCCAACCACACTCAATGATGTTTCTTTATGGTGGTTCATGGGGTTGGGAAGAAATATAGTAGAAAACTAGGAAACCATGAAAGATAATTTTTTTATAGAAATATCAGGACTATTATTGAGGAAGGGACATGAAAGGAGATGACATTTTTTGAATGCCACAAAAAGAGGATGAACTATTCAAAGATTGTGTTCAGAGATTTCAATTTTGTCTCAAAAATTCACACCAAACCGGACTCTCTCCAAAGTCACTTAAATTAATATTCTTGAGATGTGTGAATTAGGACTATATAGATACACTAAACTTGATTGGAGCAGGAGACATCTATATACTAGCCATTGATGAAATGTGTCAAATATGTAGGAACTACTCACAATAAACCATGAAGTAAACCAGAGGTTCTAGAGCTTTGACTTCCACCAAGGCATCTATAGGTGTCTCTAGAGTAATCTTCTATTGAATATTAAAAGAAGATATCATCGACCATATTGCAACCCAGTTGGACACTTTAATGTCAAGAAGAAGCAAGAAGAGGTAGATTCAACTCTAATAAAGTACTATCCATATTGCCATAAAAAAAAGTTAATAAAAAATTTCAAAATATTGCTAGAATTTTTAAGAAGAAGCATGGTAGACCTAAGTTTCGCACCTTGAAATATGAGGAAGGTCAATTTTTTTACATTTCCCAACATAAACCCTAGCAACAAAGACAAGTTATACCTCAATACTCTTTGTCTTACAATACTTCATTTCCAGGAGTTAATTCATTTTTTTCTAATTGAAATAATACACCCTAAAATAACATGTCAAATCAACCTTGTTCAAGCATACCATCATCTAATTGGAACCCACATCTAGGGATGTCGCAACAATAGCCATATCAATCTCCAAATTATAATTAACATTAACAATCATCTCAAAATCCATGGCCGAAAAAATGGCGAGGAAACCAACAATGATAAAACTCAAATATAAGCTACTCGTAGCCACAATAAGCCTTGCCACAACAACTTATTCCAAACCTGATTACACCTGTCCGTATACAACCAAGAGCACCTCAACTACCTAATTAACCTACACCAAACCCTAACAACAATTCTATTCAACAAGCCTATACCAATGAACCCATCCAATACCTAACCTATGTGGTTGAGGTTAGTGATATTCACCTATGTTTAGGGAAAATTCTTGCTAGAACATCATCTCCACATATTACAAAACTTCCTGATGAACCAACCATTGATGCTAAAAACCATCTAAATAACCAAAATAATCACATTAAACAAATTCATGCATAGATAGAAATTAAAATTAGAGAACCGTCATTTCCAAAAAGATTGAACACCCAAAAATCTCAGCTTGAACCCGAATTTGACTTCCTTGGTCAACTAAAGAATATATGTGTTAAAATTCCCTTGATCCAATTCATCAAGGATGTGCCAATCTACACCAAAGTTGTGAGGGAACTATGACTTAAAATATAGTGAGAAAACTAAAGGACCCTTTGAATGTTCATGTTATTAGACAACTTTCTAACATTATATTGGACAAATTAGTTGTTCCAAAATATGTAGACCCTAGCAACCCGATGGTGGATGTGCAAATCAATGACACCCTCATTAAGAACACTATGATAAATCTAGGTGTAATAATAAATGTGATAACTAGATAAAAAACAAAAATTTCAATTAATAAACTTAAGACCTACATCAATAGTCTTAAAACTAGTAGATAGGTCAATATTCAAACCAAAAGGCATCAATAAAGATTTGGTCATTACACTTGACTCATGGAATACGTTGCAAATTTCATGGTCTTCTAGCCTAAGGCTAAACTAGGTGGATATCCACTAATCCTAAGATGACCATGGTTGGCAACAATAAATTCCTTCATAGGATGTAGGTTTGGAAATATGATCATTTCTAATGAAAATGTAAAAAATAAATTAGTACTTTATCCACTAGCAGAATCTTTTGTTGACTTGGAATAACATATGTAGCCAGACCTGGAGGATGATGACCAATATTCTCTCCAAACACTTGAGACCATAAAAATAGCTCATTGATGAATATTTAGGATGATGATGAAGTTATTTCTAACATTATACAAAACTTTTATGGGATGGACTTGCAATAAGACCAATGTTTAACATGCTTAGCATGTCCATTCCATAAGATTTTGCCTACAACAAACACAACTTTTGATTCTTCCTAAATGTTCCATAACTACTTCCATATAGTTGTAACTTCAATTTATCAGTCTTAGATGTTGTCTCTATCATGACCTCTGCAACACCAATTGAAATATCACCAAACAAAACACTTAATGTCAATAATCAATTGGAAACATTTTAGCAATATTAATTGATCAAAATTCTAGACTCATAAAACAATATTTTCTTGGGATTATCATGACATGAAGGGCATAAAACCTAATATTTGCATGTATAGAATAAATCAATGAAGGATGCAAACCAATAAGGCAACCCCAACGAAGGATGAACCCTACTGTTAGAGACATAGTGAAAACAAAATTCAAAAAATTTTGGAAGCAAGATTTGTATAACCAATATCAGATAGCTAATGGATCTCCCATATTACCCAAGAAAGGAGTAAATTGGTGACTATGTGTTGACTATAAAGTAACCACTAGGAAAGATCATTTTCTTCTTCCCTTCATTGATCTGGTATTGGATTCCTTGGTAAGGAAGAAATAATTTTCTTTCCTAGATGGATTAAGTGGCTACAATTAGATTAAAATGGCCCTTAAAGATTAGGACAAAATAAGCTTCATGTGCCCATGGGGTGCTTATGCCTATTTAGTCTTATCCCCTATAACCTTTTAAAGGGCTATTTTGAGTATATTTTATGATTTTTCTCATGATTAGATGGAATTATATATGGACGATTTTACCACCTATGGAGATTCTTATAAAGAGGCATTATCAAACCTTAAGAGATTCCTCCAAATATTCCAAGATCACAATCTATCTCTTAGTCATGAGAAATGCTTCATTATGATGGAGGAGGGTTTGGTTCTATGAAATTTTGTATCAAGGAGAGGAATTCATGTCAACCCTAATAAAATAGAAGTAATATCAACTCTACATGTACCTCAGAAACATATAGATGTAAGAAGCTTTCTTGTCCATGCAGGGTATTATAGGAGATTCATTAAATAATTTAGTAAGATAGTAGCTCCTTTTTTTGTCCTTATTTTAAAGATATTGAGTTTGAATAGACACCTGCCTACCAAGAAGCCTTTTAGGCTCTTAAAACCTCTCTTACAAGGACACCTATTCTAAAAATACCCAATTGGATAGTTCTTTTTGATATTCATACAAATTCCTCTAACTTTGCTATAGTTGTTGTGTTAGGGAAAAAAGCTTGGAAATGTGGAATATGCTATCTACTGTGTAAGCAAAAATTTACAAGTTGTTGAACTCAATTACATTGATACAAAAAAATAGATACTAGTTGTAGTCTACGCCATAAAAAAATTTAGACATTGCATCACTCTTTATCTTATTTTTATTCATATTGACCATACAAAAATTCAGCATTTAATGAACAAAATAATGGTTAGTGGACACCTTGTTAGATGGTTATTGTTGATATAGGAGTTTGACATCACTATTATGGATAAGACAAGAAAATAAAATGTGGTTGCTAATTTTCTCTTCGAGCTAATTATTAATATAAAAGAACCACTTGTGGATGACTATTTTCTTGATGAACACCTTTTTTCCTTAATAGTGTAGACACCTTGGTATGCAAAAATTGTAAATTATCTAGTTGCAGGTAAAAAAATTCCACACCTTTCACCAAGAGAGAGGCTTCATCCAGTTGAACAAAACTTTCCATACTCATGGGTGGTTGAATACCTTTTTTCCACATGACCTAACAATGTCATGCACAAGTGCATATGAGAAGATGAATTCTATGATATTCTTAAAGCTTTCCATGATGAGTCTTGTGGAGGGAATTTTGTAGTCAAAATAACATTGCTTAAGATCCTAAATATTGGATATTAATGTCCAACTTTACATAAGGATGCAATTTAGTACACAAGAAGATGTGATCACTTTTAGAGAATGGAAAATCCTACAAGAAGTGATGAAATTCCCATGCAACCACAATTGGTAATAACACCATTTTGTAAATGTGGCATTGATTTTATTGGGCTCATAGACTACCCTTCTAACAACAAGGAATATATACTGGTATTTACTGATTATCAACCAAATGGGTTGAAGTTAAAGCTTTATATTTTTTTAGTGACAACAAGGTAGCCGCTTTTTTATATGAGGAGATACTCACAAGATACAAAGTGCCTAGAGATATAGTCATTGATCAAGGGTCACAATTTACTTCAGACCTGATTGCACATTGTACGAGTTAATGGTGACTCCCAACACCCTCAAGAATAGATGATAGAAAAAAATATCTTCCATGAGAGAGAAAATGGAAAGAGTAGCTTGCTATGATTATGTATGCAAGATTACAAGATTGAATATGTATTGTGCATATGATGCCTTGCTTATAAAGGCAAGTTGTGAGATAGGATTAGACAAGATATTGACATGTGTCTTAATCCTGTATAATGAGAAAAATACCTCAACAATATTAAATGACCTAAGACACAAGCATTAAAATAAAAGCCAACTAGATAAGATATGATAAGATATTATCTAGACAACTAAGACTTCTAGAAAACACACCTAGAACCTAAGTAAACTTAACATGTAAATAGGACCTATTAGACAATCTAGATAGGTAAAACACCTATTTACACCAACACTCATTTGATTAAGGAATATTAAATCAGGCACAAGAAATCATGTCCTTATCACCCATAGTTAAATGGACACATTGAAGTCACCAACAAAGAAATTGAAGCAATATTAACAAAGACAATAAAATTGCACATAAAGGATTGGGTAGTCAGATTACTAGAAGTAATTTGGTCATACAAAACACCATGGAAATAATAATAAGGTTTACACCCTATGAATTAGTCTATGGAAAAGGGTTGTTCTTCCTATTGAATTTGAACCTAATACACTGAGAGCATTGGTACAAGTAGGCATGGATCTATATACAAATCAAAAGGTAGATGCATCAACTTAATGCTCTAGATGAATTGATAATGGAATTAATCCACCCCACAAAAATTATACAAAGACAAAGAATGAAATGACATGAACAATACATAAAAGCCAAGGAATTTCATGCAGAATACTAGGCATTACTATATGACTCTAGAAATAAGACCATAAAGGAAAATTGTAGATAAGATGGTTGGTTCATTGAGAGATAAAATAAATGAAACAAAGAAAATAATAATCGTAGGCCTATTATATAAACCTACGATTGAAATGGTTGTATTTTTGTTGGTATGATATTTTCTTATGTTTCATTAAGATGGAGATTAACAAGGTGAATAGATTGACTTTCAACCATGAAGGTGAGCCAATTAGACTCAAACCTCCATCATATTAAGGATTATAATAATCTAGAACTGATTTTCTATGATGAACCTAATTAAACTATATGACCTAATATGAAAATCCAAGATCCCGACAATGCATAAACTGAAACAATAACTTGTGAGAAAATTTGGAAAGTGCAGAGGATTGTGTACCTATCACCAAAAGTTGGGTTTGATCACTGTAGCAAGACTGGGTTTCCCTTGGGTGAATGGGTCTTTGTATGACACTTATGCTCTATTTTTGGGGTCCTCTGATGACAGGTCCAAACTTCTAATTTCTGGTTGTAGAATTATTGGAACACTGTTAGATAATTTTGTAGGTGAGTTTTTGTTTGTTGAAAAGATGTAATGCTTCAAATACAACAATGAATAATTTTAATTCAAGCTTCCCTCAATCCTCTTCAAACCTAAAACCTACACATTCAAATAGAGGGAAAATATTGGGCCATTTAGGGGCTTTCCTCAGTCAAACCCCATGTAAGTGTTTCCACTTCCACAATGGAAATGTCAATGAATAGGAAGTAATGATGAAATCATAAAGTGTTACAATTCACCACCCTTCAATGGCTTCCTTGAAGGACTGAAGTCATACACATCACCTCAAGGTCTTGGATTTTGCTTGCTTGATTTTCTTGAATGATTTGGACACCTACAAAAGTGTTAGCCTTCACAAAACAATGATAGCATGAAGACATATAAACTCACATAAGATTTGACATGATGTTAGGACCTTGAATTGCTACAATAAAGCTCTGAAATTATACTCTTGACTTGCTCTTGAATGATCTTGACAATATTTTTTTCTCATGAATGCTTGTTACTTTCACTTAGTGCTAGATAGATCTAAGTGATGCAATAACAAGGTATTTATAGGAATTTCTATAATTTCTTGAGAATTAAATCTCGATATCTAACATTTGAATTTGAATTTTGAATGTTAAAATGGCCACTCTGACATGTCTAAAATTGGTCCCCAATAGAATAGGGGGACAAGACATTAAGTATCGGGGGAAAAATATTAATTGGATGTATTTGTTCAATGCTTGCAATTTCTTAGAAAGTGGCATAAATTGTCTATAGAATGCATAATTTAGGAAATCAGGGACCCAATTAGGCTCAATAATATAGGGGGAGCAAAACATAATGTGAAATTATCAAGGGTGATAATTTATGATGCTACAATAAGTTTATCTAAATGGTTCAATACAACTGACAATGATTGATCCAGTTAGATTTTCCCTAATGGTAAATTATCATTGTCTAAAGCTTTATAAAAAATAATTGGACAAGGATATCTTTCTACAACACCTGATACACCAATTTGCACCATCATCGCCATCAAATTCATAAGATTTTGCATACATTGCCTCCTATGAAGAATCCATTGATTCATCCATTGCCACATCCATATATGAGCCCACCATCTCAACTGTTGACATTCCACAGGTATGATTTTCTTTCCACCAATAAAACATAAAAAATGCAAAAAAAATGCACAAAATAGGAGATCGATGTTGTCAACACATGCAACAACTCTACCTGCAACTCCTTCCACATAAACCTTTAGCCACTACCCTACAACAACTACTAGTGGGAAATGATTCACTTACACTCAGATCCATTAACTAAGGGATCTATTAAAGTTGCCCTGCAACCATTGAGTAATGGACCAAACATAAATACTTCCACATAATCATTTCACGTCCCACTTTCTCTATCGCTACATGCATTTGTTGTCTCATGGCCCATTAAATCACATCTAGTCACATCCATGCATTTCACCACTTTTTTCTTTCGTACTTTTGCTATTTTTAGACACATGTCAACATTCACATGGTTCTACATCAATACAACTTCAACTCTATCACATCCATTCAAGTTCATTAGTCTCAATTTTCCCCATGGTTCACTATCGGTAGCCACTTCAACATATTTTCATTTGTCACCTTTCATATCACCCCTATTCCTCATAGTATTTCTCTTATTCATTCCATTAATTAACATAAGTTCTATTTATTTTATTAACAATTTTGATTCACACATTATTTAATTTCATATTATATACAATTCATGAATACTTTAAAACACTCCTTTTGTACTTCCCATGACCTGCCATTTGCAGACAAATGATACCTTTAGTTGGGGGATTGCACCTTGATTTCATACATGAAAATATTTTGAATATACCAACAATACATGCTAAGCCTTTCTCTTCATGATTAATGGAATCTAGTTAAGTTGTATGTACCACCAATACACTCAACATTAGCAACTGGTAGAATGCACAAGCAAGGAGGAGTAGCGAGTTGTGGGTACTACTAATAGCAACAGTTAATGGTTATAAAAAAAGAAACCACAATAGAAGTTAAAGGGAGAATTTTGAGAAGGAAGTTGCATTATCATATAATGCCCGTGGGGAACTCATTAGAAGAGAACTAATTTATTATATAACATTACTAAATGATTAGGAAAACTTTCCCATCTTCCAACAAGTCAGATGACTAGATTATTTTCTCAAATTGAATGAGTATAACAAGGTTATGACACAACTATTCACAAGGAATTGTAGAACAATGAAGCCATGGTTAGGGGATTGAGAGTTGATGTTTTAGAGGCAACAATTAGCAAGGCAATTGGGTAACTTGAAATTGGATAAGAATTTACATCTAGAGTTGATGCTATCGCAACTCGTGTTGAATTTGTTCAACCTAGTGAAGAACTAGACTCATTAGGCCAAGGTGCCAAATGACTCTCTTCACCTTGGTTATGGGATTCTATTTTTTGTGCACATTATTAGGTATTTGACTTGTGCTGGAAGACAATGTTTATTATACACAATACGTTTCAAATTTTTAAGCCATCTATGCCATAATATACTTGTGAGTGTTCCAAGTTATTTGGTCAATATGTTGAAAATGATGTTTGTTGAGTAGAAACAAAAAAGGAGCTAGTTGCCTTGTCACACCACTATTTAATTATCTTGCTAATAAAAATAAGTCTCCATGCTCAATTCAAAATTTATTTTAGGAAAATTTTCTAGAATACAACATAAATGTTAGACTTAACATTGGACCTAGTGATAGACCCTTGAGGCCCAAGCCACCTGAGGAATATAGGACATGGGAAGAGAATGAAAGACCAGAGGAAGAAAATGGAGCACATGCAACCTCTTCCCAAAAACACCTAAAAGATTCATAGCCACCCTAAATAGCCTAAGATGCAAGAAATATAACCCAAAATCTCTAAGGCACAACTCGTAGCATCTCTAGTTTTAGAAACCCTTGTTTCTAATGATTCCCCTTCCATACCCAAAACTAACAAGAAAATATGTACATCTTCTTATTTCTCCAAATCCAAAAAGAAATAAAAAGAGCACATGCAACCACCAAGGTATTCACACCACCTGAAAGAAAATGGAGTTGCATGAGGAAAATTCTCTCCTAAGCAGAAAAGGTGGTCCTTGTGGAAAATGATACAAAATAAAAAAGGGAAGGCCTATTTGTTGATAGAGAATAATTAAAAAGGATTCAATTTATGTGTTTAGAAACAAATACAAAATTAGAGGAAGAAGATTTGTATACAACAAAGAAGCGGTCTAAACCTCCCAGAAGTGTAGAGGATGAAGTAAAACCAACCTCCTCTAATGTGTCTCAAGAAGAAGAATTGTTCTTGGAAGGAGAAGAGAAAATTGACGAGTTGCACATAAGTCTTAAAAAGATTGAAGAATTGGAGAAACAATTGAAGGGATGTTAGAAAAAAGAAACTAGGCTGGGTAATAAAATTAAAGAATTGGAGAGTTAGTTGTAATTTTATCAACAACAAGGGACGTGATTGGAAAAAATGGCCCAAATGACCATTATTGAGATAAACAAGAAAATCCCAGACCCTGGTCAGTAGAGTAACTCTCAAGAAGAAATTGCTACCCCAATTGTGGTAACCCTTGGACTGAGATTGTGGTACAAAATAAAGGAAATGGCTCAATTGAAATATGATTGGAATAAAGAGAAGAAATAAATGATAAAGAATCATGAAAAATAAGTTGAGGAAAAGAATACAAAAATCAAAATATTGGAGCTCAAAAATGATAAAATGGTTGATATGATAGTGCAAGTCATGAGGTGTAGACCTCCTATGAGGATTTATGCCCTCTTTTTACAAGAATAATATTTAAGTTTCCAGTTCAACCAGTTGTATAGTGACCTCCCTATCTCCCTGCCCACACCTAAGTTATTCTTGATGAAATACCAAAAAGCCACCCTTGAGATGCAAAATAAATTATGTGAATTTTATTTGTATGAGTTGGTAATTCCATATGATACCACTTGGAGCCTATTGATCTTTGTTGGGGATGTTTAGCAAAGGCATTGACATCATTCATACAAAATGAACATCATAGAGGCCTCCTATGGTAGTAGCAATGTGAAAGGGAAAATTAATTCCCCTCAAAGTCAAAGTAGAAGCCAAGGACCCCAACCAAGTGGTAGAGGAATGGATTGAATTGATACACCAACTAGGGGTAAACGATAATATTCTTAACTGCAGAGCTTGAAATTACAAAAGATTCAACGAATTAGCTATTGGTATAGGTAAGGAGGCATTGAATTTTTCACATGACAGATGGAATGAACTAACACAAGAATTAAATAGAAAGAAACCCCATTTTTTTTTAATTTCTTGGCATTAGTAAACTAGGCATATCAATACATCAGGTCATCCATTGAGCATGGAACCACTTGTCTTCCCCTAGTATTCTAGCTTCCTCTTCTTCTATATCCAATTCCACATAGGTCAGGAAGGAAATAATCAATGGAAATAGTAGAGCAGACCATATGAAAATGATTAACTGAATAAAATTGGTTTTATAAAACAAGGGGAAGGAGTTATTGATCTAGTGGACTATAGAATGACTACACTTCAATATAATCTAAGGCCCTGAGTTGCTTGAGGATAAGAAAGATGTTTAGTTTATGGTGTGATGAGCTTAGAATTTGTCCTCACTTTCTTATTTTAAGTTTGATATTTCTCATAGACATTTCCAAACATTTCTAAGACATTATCCCCACTTTCTTGTTTATCTTAAGTATTGAAGCATTGAGAATGATATATGGCATATTGATGAATGATTGTGTGCATTAATGATTGTTTATAAAATATGATAGTGCTTTATGTTAGCTATAGTAGTTTATCATGTGGAAATACTATAGAGAGGAACTAATCTCTATGCAAAAAAGGACTAATCACCCATAGCAAAGGTCATTTTTCAACCCATAGCCAAGGGAGTGTTTTTCTATAGTTAAGGATGCAACAACCCACAACTAAAGGAATAGGTAGTCAAATAAAGTGGGAGTGGTTTAGTCATAAATCATTCTCTTTATCAATGATTCTATTACCAAGATTAAAGACATTTACAAATATAAAAAGAAATTTATGGCAGTAATAGATCGTGGTTCATAACTTTGTGATTGTGCTCTATTCTACATGTTCTCATTTATTTATGCCTTCTTTATGATGAGTTGAAAGAGTTATAATAGGGTTATGATATTTGTACCACCTTTGCATATTCAGTTTACTATTTATGTTTTGATTAGGATAGGAATAAGTCCTCTTCCTATGTTTATGGAAGAGTTGACACACGTTAAGTTATTTAGAGTCCAAAATAATTATAATGTCTAGATCATGTTTATATATGGTAGATCATGTATGAGACAAGGATCTAGAGGAACTTTTGCTATCAATACATTTATTATCATCCTTGAGTTACATTTCTAAAATTCAATATAGCTAATATAGATTTGATCAATGCATGGATTCTTGAGTAAATATTTCATTAGATTATGTGACATTGCAATCACCTAAGCAAGGGTCACTTAAGGAACTATAGTGCTCTTTATAAAATTTAGATTATTTGTTAATGACTTTTTGAATTAGAGTATTAGTATTTATGTTCATTGATTTGATTTATATTGTTAGTAGTAATCATTTAATCATCAACAATTATCTTGTTTGTTTATTTTCCTAATGAGATTACCTATCTATAACAACTGTTGATAATTTAGGTTTATAAGATAGACTTTACTTTCAACCAATTTTTTTATGCACAACCTCTAGGACAAATAAAAATCATCAACTGTACATATAGAAAGAGTTGTTGGGATTAAGTTGTCTCAACCTTTGAGAGTCCCATGTTGAAATAATTAATTTATTTTCCCCTATTTTTCTGATTTAATATATTTAATGAAAAATATAAGTTTCCAAGTTGCTAAGGAACTTCGTGGGACACATCGATTAGTTGGCTTCTTAAATGCAAAGTGAAAAGTGTGAGAATGTGACACTTGTCACATGGGTTCTCCTTTGGGAAGATGCAAATTTTTATACATATTAAATGTGCACCATGGTGACATGTGGCATTCTACTTTGGAAGTTAGCACTTGGCGGGGCTCACTTGTGAGCACATTTCTTCTTTGGAGAAAGAAAAGCAACAAAGTGTGAAACTTGTCACCTAGGTGCTCAATGTAGCATCGATCACTGTGTTTTTTGCAAGAAAGTGCACCATGATGTCTTGTGGCATTGGTTTGAGGAGTTAACTCATGCTCGCAAAGGAATGTTGCTAAACGAAGGCTGAGCTATCTTTGGCAGTGACTAAGAGTCAAAGATAAGTTCTATTTTGGAAGTGGAGCTATATTTTCTCTATGGGGAAACCTTACATGTGAGGTTACTTTATTTTTGAGGTTTTCATGCCTTGCATGTGGTTGCATGTTGTTGCATGTTGTTGCATGTTGAGTTGGTTTATTTTTTGGGTCACTTGGGATTCATGCATGATGGTTTCAATTTGCATGGATGCAGAGACTGTGGGAATGACACATGAAAATCTTGGGTGCTCATGTATGAGTGTAATATATATATTAATACCTTAGTGCATTGATTGAGAGAGAGAGAGAGAAGAATTTTATTGCAGGGTTATGTTGCCATATTTTCTCAAGAAGAGCAAGATGTAATCTTCAATGTATTGGAGATGTAATCGCCATGTTAAGGTTGTGAGCCTAAAAATGTATTCTAATCTTTCTATTACTGATTAATACATTAGTTTGTTGCTTTGGAGAGAGGGGTTTTGTACCCAAAATGTTTTTTCCCATGTATATCGTTGTTCTTTCTCTTCTATATATCTTTCTTCTATTTTTCTTTAGAATGTTAATTTATATGTTGTTATGCTGCTAAAATTTTAGATTAGATCTGCAAATGAAACTAACTTTCCTCTAAGGGTTAATGAGATGGAAATTAAACTATCTCTTTATGCTTTAAGACTATTACCTGATTTTGCTTCCAACTCAATCAGGTAGAGCCGAGATTGTGTTTCCAATTAAAAGATAAGAGGTATACATTCAAGTATGTTATGTTATATCCATATGCATAAAGAAGTTATCAACTAGACTGCATGCAAATGCATACAACAAAGAATAGAGAGAGAAAAAATGTTGCATAAAAGTAGTCTTTATTGAAAATCATAAATGTATGGTGTCCCACACAAGTTGTGGTACTAACTATTTTAATGCAGTAAAAGGAAATAGACTATACATTTATAGATACATAAAAGTAAAATGCATATGGAAAGAAAGGGGATCCATCATTACCTGAATGAAAAATCCCAATTGAGTAAAACTGTTGTATTTGTTTTAGCCTCCCTCCTACTTGTCTAGCCTCCAGAAGTTAATTTCTAGTTGCTCCAACGTTGCCTGCATCTATGAGACAGAGTTTGTTAGAGCTTGGGATCATCGATCTTTACATGTGCAACATCTACAAACATATAGCCTATTCTCATAAAGCATTGAAATAGTCTGCATATCATAGATGTCTAGGAAAACAAAAAGGTTATTATAAACATATATCACATGCTCTATTTTATCTAACATGTTTGTTCATTATGCAGGTATAGGTGAAATTATCATTGCTGAATTTTTTGTATTTGATATTATAGCATGTGGAGTGAAATGGGCTCCCACAAGGGTTGATCCTTGCATTCTTTCCCTATGTTTTGAAGAGGGATGAGAGTGGAAAAGCATCATATTTATCCAATTTGAAAAATATCCATCACCTATGGTAAGTGATTTTGTGGACATCACTACCATAAATGATAAATGTTTGACAAATTGGAAACACAGTAAGAAAGACAACCACCTTATTTATAAGTGTAGCACAGTCATACCAAGCAAGCCCAATGAAATTACACAAAGACAACTTGTCTCTCTTACACAATATAGTCATCTCATGAAGGGGAAGCAAAACTCATGCTAGTCAGAGTTGCATAATGGTGCCTTCTTAATGGACATGCTTTACACAGTAATGGGATATGTTTCAAGGGTGGCTATCTCATGTAAGAAATAAGATAGTCATGAAAAATCTTCAAAGGGTTTCATGATTCAAGGAAAAGGAGGTCTTTGTAGTCTCTAAAAGCTGATGACAACGATGGCTACTATAGTAGACAAGTCTGAAATGCATTTGGAAGTTTGGAAGAGTTTTAGTCATGGATATGTAGTATTTTTCTCAAGATGAGATCAATACAACAGCCAAAGTTCATATGTGTACTATTTTGATGTTCTTGTAATACCAAACATCAATTAATTAATATTTATTGTGCATACTAGAAGCAGTGGAGGTCAACTTGAAGATTAAAGGATTGATGCTTATGGCATTAAGAGCAGATTATCTACATTTGAAGCCATAATCACATGGTTCCCATTCTCCTAAGTGATGCAAAATAACATATGACTACTCTAGTATTAGAGTTATGTTGCACAATGAAGGCATGAGAAGAAGTGGCAGTCCAATGCAACATATGGATGTAGTCAAAGACACAATTTAAGAAAGGGTTATAAAGTGTTGAAGGATAAGAAAGCATTCAAGGCAGCAAAAGAGGATAAAGAACAATCCAAATATTTTTTTACACTGTGTCAAGAAACAGAGAATACAGTCCATCATGAAAAGAGGGTAGTAGCTTCAGTGTTAAAGTTCATTCACATTCAATTCAAGGTATGGCAACCAATGTAGTGTCCTTGATAATCAAGAATACAGTTATGAAGTTTTATCAAGGCCGAGTACAAGAATAGATAATACAGGAAATCAAGTAAATTCTTTCATCATTTTTTCTTAAAATAACAGTGAAAGATTCAGAAACAGTCAAGGTAAACCCTTGGTCATAATGAGGTGGAAACCCTCAAAGTACTTATAGCAGTGACATTGAGGAAACAAAGGTGCAGAGTTTTGAAACCACTCAGAACAAATATTCTTCTCATTATTGCTTATGTAGCTCATGGAGCTTGAAAAATCAAAAGACCAAGCAAAAGAAAAGTACATAAAATCAAAGCATTCTCATCATTTTCTACATAAAAGGAGTTCAAAACAACATCTTATTCAAAAAAATAAAAAATAAATGTGAGGTTTTAGCAGATGATGAGTTTACTCGAGTTGATAGTGTTACTTTTTCATTGGAAAAGCTTCAGAATTCCTAGATGACTGCCATGAAATCCCTAGAGAAGTCATTGAAAACCCTATGTTGGCAGCGCCCTTGAGTTTCCAGAAGTTGCAAGAACAAATGAAATGCCTTGCAAATATTTTGCATAAGTTTTGTTTGCTAGGGTTTGCAGCCCTAAGCTTATGTCGATGAGTAAAAAGGTACTTTACCTTTTATTTAAAATATTTGCAATGGAAACTAATATGCCTGTGGTGAAATTCATTCCTAATGAACTTTATGTATCCCTTATATATGCTAGGTGTGAAAGCCTTTAGCACTTATGACTTTTGCATTGACTCATATGGTCAAGTCATAGGATTATAATGTAAAATATAGTTAAAATGATGTTTTATAAATCATTTTGATTATGTTATTTAGTGAAAAAAAGGGAGTTGTGGCATGTGTTACAAGCATATAGGGGATATAGTCAAGCTTTGATGCCTTTGCAAGCATCTAGGGGATGGTTGAAGAGGTTAGTCGACATATGGAGGGGATGCAGGGCAGTTTACTTGCTTTTTGAAGGGAATGAGGGTATATAGGAGGTGGTTTATTATACCTTCATGATGGACATGGTCAAAGTTCATCTTTTTCAGCATTTTGGAGTCTTTTTGGAGGAGATATAGTAGCTATATTTTTGGCTTTATTGTTGCATACAACCAAGAATGTTCTAGGTCCTATTTTGGTAGATCTTGGAGGAGGATGGTTATAGTCACTTGTTGACCCATTTTGTACTCAGTTTGATTATGCTCTATTTTTACTCAATGATTTTTTTGGAGTCCTTTGGAGATACCGCATATTTTGTAGGTCTTTTTGACATGTATACCAGTGAGTACCTTGAAAATCAATGAAATTGAGTTATTTTTCCTTCTTATTTTTTGCTTTATTGTGTGTATTTTAGTTGATTGATGGGATTACTTGTGAATTTTGTTCATTTCCTTGTAGTTTTTTCTCATGTTAGCACCTTTTTGCAGAAAATTATGTATGTTGCAGGTTATAAGCTGTGTTATGAATGCAAATGCTTTTAGTTGTGAAATTTATTTCCTTCTAAGAGTTTAGCTTTAAGACCTTCTTATGAAGCACTTATGCAAGAAACATACAAAATTGAGTTGTGTAAGCCAAGCTCTTTCATTGTTTGAACTGTGTATGTAAGTCGTGTTTACAGGTTTTAGTTAGTGTTTTGGGGCATCACCTTTTTTAAAGCTTTTCAATTTTTTTTTCAGTTGTTTTTTCTTTAGTTTATGCTTCCTCTTACCCTTTTCCTCTGCAAGTCTTTAGAGTAGTTTAGGCGAGTACCTTAGGAGCCATCCTTCTCTGGAGGTCCATTCCAAGTTTAGGTGACCCACAACCTAGGAATGTTCCAATGTTTCTCCAAAGTGCTAAGTTTTTTGACTTAGCAAGGGTGCAACTTTGAGAGACAACAGTTTTTGGCACGCTTGGTGGGACTGTTTGAATCAGGACAATTTAAGAAATATATTTTTATTGTTGGTTTTGATTGAAACCAATAATTTTCAGACCTTTAAGTGTTGAAATCTACATATCTGGCGACTTTGAGATCAAAATCTTTTAGTTGAAGTAGACTAGATGCTAGTAGGTTCAGTTCATAAAGAAGGAAAATTTGTTTGCTTTCATTTCAGAAATATTTCCAAGAAATTCTCTAGTTTTCCAATGCTTTAATATGCCAAATTTTCATGGTCAATATGTATTTTCACCTCTATTCCATGAAATTCCTACATATATGCCCTCTTACCACACAAAACATCTTGTTTTTTTTAAAAGACCTTGTAATAGCAAGTTACCAACAAACTTATCAGGTTTTCCACCTTCCCACCCTTGCTCAACTTTCCTGGCAACCTATCCATGCCTATAAGCATTTGCAAGAAGATCATTTTGTTCACAACCAACATGACTACTATCAAAATCAACTTCAAGAGGCCAACAACATGAGTATCAGAGAGATAACTTTAGACTTGCAAAGGAAATTAGAGGCTGTCACAAAAGAGCAGGAATATAATATGCAACAGGAAGAGCTTACTCATCAAGCTCGTATTTATCAGAGGGAGGTGGAGGCACAAAGGTACGAGCAAAATTTTCTTGCTAAACAATTTGCAACCAAAGAAGAACAAATAAAATACTTGCTTGCACAAGTACAAAGCTTTGAAACCCAGTCGGTCCCTTACATTCCTAGTTTCAGTTCAACTCTTCCTATAATGATGAATCACCCTGTGAATGAAGAGTTTTCCAAGTCTAAAATTCCTAGTTTTAAATAGGAAAAACCTTTTGAGTCCTCAAGTAAGCCTCCATGTGTCAAAATTCCAAGTTTTAGGAGTGCTCTTTCAATCCAACAACCAATTCATAACCAAGAGCAATTGATGGTGCCACATAGTGAACTTACCAATGAGTCTTCTACCCTTAAGATTCCAAGTTGGAAAGGGTCATCTTTTCCACCTTGTGAGTTTCCTTCACCAACCATACAAATGGAACTATGCTCTAACATCCAAAAAGTAGAAGAAGAGCAGACTCTTGATCAATGCAACTCACTCACCATGGAGGAGGCTAGAGATACAAACCTATTGCAAATAGCTATAGAGTAGTACTGATTAGAATAGGAGAAAATTGGATAGGAAAAGACCTTTCAAGATGTATCTTTGAAAGCTCTAAATTATGATCTCCCTTGTTTTGATGAAGATGGTAAAAATGTTTCAATAGGTCTTAGCTAGTTGGAGGAGCTTCCTTTCTACTGTATAGAAGAACTGGAGGTTGATATATTAGTTGAAATTTTGTTTCAAGAGGCCACTTCATTGTTTGAAAATTTTCCTTCCTTCATTGAAGAAGAAAATCCTAATTTGAAGTGTACCTCCTTGAGTGATAATGAGGATTTTGAGCTTGAACCAACTATTTCTAAGAGCCTTCCAAGAGCTGATAGATTTGATGAGTTATTACCTACCCTAGTGGAAGAGGATTGTTCATTGACCATGGAGGAGGAATCAACATGGAAATTTATTATGCAAGGTGAAGGTAATACTACTTTTTCTAACCATTCAGATTATCTTCTCTCTAGTCCATACTTAGCCACGAAGCAGGACAACCATGAAAAACAAGAAGAAAAATAAGCAGCCAACAATAGGAGTTCAGAGTTTGTCCATTCAAGAGGGTGTCCTATCAGACATCTAGCTAGAATGAAGTCCCACGAAGTATCACTAGTCATGCTTGCGCTTGAGCATGAAATAACTACTAACGAAAAAATTTGAATATCAGCTTACTTGTCCAATCCAGGACAACATTAGGCATGATCAAAATTAAAGCATAAGTGAGTTTATTTTCATTAAATTCATGAAGCATTGCAACAACCTATTGAATATTTGCTTGTGTTTCATAGCCTTTCAACAATGCATGATCATGTAATGTATCCTTTGTTGGTCAGGAGGGGTAGTTATTTTGCAAAGCCAGTCAATGGTTTTGTTTGACTAAGCCTTGTTGCTGGTTATAGTAGGTTAGAATAAGTTTCAGTTTACTTTTAGTTTTATTTTCCTGTAAGTGCTATTTTGCATAGTCGACGGGTTTTGACCTAAGTTTTGGTTGTGTGGAATAAGTTTTCAAGGTATCATGCATTGGTCTGATGAGTTGCAATAATATTCAAGACTGTTTTTCAAGTCTTTTCAAGTTTCCTAGTGACTCTTTACACAATGGATAAGCTCAGGCAACTGGTCAAGATGTTTACCAGGAAAACATTCAACAGATGTCACCAAAAATGTTACCTGATTTATTTCCAGCTCAATCAGGTAGATTCAAGATTGTGTTTGCAATTAAAAGATAAGAGGTATACATTCAAGTCTGCTATGTTATATCCATATGAATAAAGAAGTTATCAACTAGATTGCATGCAAATGCATACAACAAAGAAGAGAGAGAGAATAAATGTCGCATAAAAGTAGTCTTTATTGATAATCATAAATGTATGGTGTCCCACACAAGCCATGGGACTAACTATTTTAATGCAGTAAAAGGAAATAGACTATACATTTATAGATATATAAAAGTAAAATGCATATGGAAACAAAGGGGATCCGTCATTTCCTGAATGATGAATCCTAGTTGAGTTAAACTGTTGCATTTATTTCAGCCTCCCTCCAGCTTTTCCAACCTCCAAAAGTTGCTTTCCAGTTGCTCCAAGGTTGCATGCATCTGTGAGATAGAGTTTGTTAGAGCTCGGGATCACCAATCTTTACATATACAACATCTACAAACATATAGCCTATTCTCATAAAGCATTGAAATAGTCTGCATATCACAGATGTCTAGGAAAATAGAAAGGTTATCATAAACATCTATCATATGCTCTATTTTATCTAACATGTTTGTTCATTGTGCGGGTATAGGTGAAATTCTCATTGTTGAATTGTATGTATTTGATATTATAGCATGTGGAGTGAAATGGGCTCCCACAAGGGTTGATCCCAACATGCTTGCCCTCTATTTTGAAGAAGGATGAGAGTGGAAAAGCATCATATTTATCCAATTTGATAAATATCCATCACTTATGGTAAGTGAGTTTTTGGACATCACTGCCATAACTGATAAATGTTTGACAAATTGGAAACACAGTAAGAAAGAAAACCACCTTATTTATAAGTGTAGCACAGTCATACCAAGCAAGCCCAAAGAAATTACACAAAGACAACTTGTCTCTTTTGCACAATATAGTCATCTCATGAAGGGGCAACAAACTCATGCTTGTCAGAGTTGCATAACAGTGCCTTGTTAATGGACATGCTTTACATAGTCATGGGATATGTTTCAAGGGTGGCTATCTCATGTATGAAATAAGACAGTCATGATAAATCTTCAAAGGGTTTCACGAGTCATGGAAAATGAGGTCTTTGTAGTCTCTAAAAGCTAATGATAGCGATGGCTACTACAATAGACAAGTTTGAAATGCATTTGGAAGTTTGGAAGAGTTTTAGTCATGGATATGTGGTATTTTTCTCAAGATGAGATCAATATAGCAGCCAAATTTCAAATGTGTACTGCTTTGATGTTCTTGTAATACCAAACATCAATTACTAAATATTTATTGTGAGTACTAGAAGCAGTGGAGGTCAACTTGAAGATTGAAGGTTTGATGCTTATGGAAGTAAGAGTAGATTATCTACATTTGAAGCAATAATCACATGGTTCCCATTCTCCTAAGTGATGCAGACTTACATATGACTACTCTAGTATTAGAGTTATGTTTCACAATGAAGGCATGAGCAGAAGTGGCAGTCCAATGCAACATATGGATGCAATTAAAGACATAATTTAGGAAAGTGTTATAAAGTGCTGAAGGATAAGAAAGCATTCAAGGTAGCAAAGGAGGATAAAGAACAATCTAGAGATTTCTTTACACTATGTCAAGAAACATAGAATACAATCCATAATGAAAAGAGGGTAGTAACTTCTGTTAGAGTAATAAGTTATTATGCTTAATTAATTATATCATATTGATTAATTAATTAAGTCACTTATTCCTCTTTGTTACTTAAGCTAAACTTAGGCACATTAATAATTAATTAATTATTAAATTATTAAGTGTGCACACTAGGGTTTCATTTAGGGTTTCTCTTTTAGGGTTTCTTGATCTCCTTCATAAGGATTGATCTCTTTTGTAATCATTGATTCTCTTAATGCATTTTTACTGAGAGGTTTACAGAACATCTTCTTTGGTTCTTCATATCTTTTGCATGTGACAGGTATCCATCTTGCATGTAGGTGATCTTGGTTTTCTAACAACTTCAGTGTTAAAGTTCATTCATGTTCAATGCAAGGTATGGCAACCAATGTAGTGTCCTTGACAATAAAGAATACAGTGATGAAGTTTTATCAAGGCTGAGTACAAGGATAGATAATATAGGAAATCAAGTAAATTCTTTCATCATTTTTTCTTAAAATAATAGTGAAAGATTCAAAAACAATCAAGGTAAACCCTCGGCCATAATGAGGTGGAAACCCTCAAAGTACTTATAGCAGTGACATTGAGGAAACAAAGGTGCAAAGTTTTGAAACCACCTAGAACAAGTTTTCTTCTCATTATTGCTTGTGTAGCTCATGGAGCTTGAAGAATGAAAAGACCGAGCAAAAGAAAAGTATAGAAAATCAAAGCATTCTCATCATTCTGCATAAAAGGAGTTCAAAACAACATCTTATTCACAGAAATAAAAAGAAATGTGGGGTTTTAGTAAATGACAAGTTTTCCCGAGCTGATAGTATTACTTTTTCATTGGAAAAGCTTCAGAATTCCAAGATGACTGCCATGAAAGCCCTGGAGAAGTCAATGAAAACCCTAAGTTGGCAGTGTCCTTGAGTTTCCAGAAGTTGCAAGAATAAATGAAATGCCTTGCAAACATTTTGCATCGATTTTGTTTGCTAGGGTTTTCTGCCCTAAGCTTATGTTGATGAGTAAAAAGGTATTTTTACCTTTTATTTAAAATATTTGCAATGGAAACTAATATTCCTGTAGTGAAGTTCATTCCTAATGAACTTTATGTATCCCTTATATATGCTAGGTGTGAAAGCCTTTAGCACTTATGACTTTTGCATTGACTCATATGGTCAAGTCATAGGATTATAATGTAAAATATAGTTAAAATGATGTTTTATAAATCATTTTGATTATGTTATTTAGTGAACAAAAGGGAGTTTAGGTGTGTGTTACAAGCATATAAGGGATATAGTTAAGCTTTGATGCCTTTGCAAGCATCTAGGGGATGGTTGAAGAGGTTAGTCGACATATGGAGGGGATGTAGGGAAGTTTACTTGCTTTTTGAAGGGAATGAGGGTATATAGGAGGTGGTTTATTATGCCTTCATGATGGACATGGTCAAAGTTGACCTTTTTCAGCATTTTGGAGTCTTTTTGGAGGAGATATAGTAGCTATATTTTTGGCTTTATTGTTGCATATGACCAAGAAGGTTCTAGGTCCTATTTTGGTGGATCTGGGAGGAGGATGGTTATAGTCACTTGTTGACTCATTTTGTACTCAATTTTGATTATGCTCTATTTTTACTTAGTGACTTTTTTGGAGTCCTTTGGAGATACTGCATATTTTATAGCTCTTTTTGACATGTATACTAGTGAGTACATTGAAAATAAATGAATTGAGTTAGTTTTACTTCTCAGTTTCTGCTTTATTGTGTGCATTTTAGTTGATTGATGAGATTACTTGTGAATTTTGTTCATTTCCTTGTAGTTTTGTCTCATGTTAGCACCTTCTTGCAGAAAAGAATGTATGTTGCAAGTTATAAGCTAGGTTGTGAATGCAAATGCTTTTAGTTGTGAAATTTATTTCCTCCTAAGAGTTTAACTTTAAGACCTTCTTATGAATCACTTATGCAAGAAACATACAAAATTGAGTTGTGTAAGCCAAGCTCTATCATTGTTTGAACTGTGTATCTAAGTTGTGTTTACAAGTCTTAGTTAGTGTTTTGGTGCATCACCTTTTTGAAAGATTTTCATTTTCATTTTTTAGTTTATGCTTCCTCTTATCCTTTTCCTCTATAATTTTTTAGAGTAGTTAAGGTGAGTACCTTAGGAGCCAGCCTTCTCTGGAGGTCCATTCCAAGTTTAGGTGACCCACAACCTAGGAATGTTCCAATGTTTCTCCAAAGTGCTAAGTTTTCTGACTTAGCAAGGATGCAACTTTGAGAGACAACAAAGACATAGTAGTATATGTTTGTATAAAAAAAAATGAAAGATATTGAAGGTGCATACTAGTTCTCAGAAGGATTTTTGAGTTTGTCAATTTCTTTCATGAATACCATCGAACATAATTAAATGTAACACACTATAGCCAATAGGTTGCTTGATAAAGGATCTATTGGTCCATTGAGCTAAATGCATGCCCATTGTGTATCAATTTAGTGGTCATAAATGGAGTTAGACATCAAAAATAAAATGAATGGATGAAATACTTAAAAATATGCCACCTACATGCATGAATCAAGGAGGTGACATGTTGGACGGTCATGATTATAACAAGTTAGTGGATCAATTAACTTAGTCTAGCTATGAGGTCAAGATTTATACTACCAATCAATAGATCAATTTAGTTAGTTTGGATAAGATAAAGGTTCCCTTAACTAAGCAAATGTGACACCTAACTACCATCAATTGAGGATTTTAGAGGTAGTGGTGGCACTTGTGCACCTCAAGTCAAAGTGAACACATGTCATTGTTAGATCAATTTAGCCAGTTTGGCTAAGATGAAGGTTCCATTAATTAATCAAATGTGACACCTAATTACCATAAATTGAAGATTTAAGAGGTAGTGGTGGCACTTTTGTACCTTAAGTCAAAGTGAACACATATCATTGTTAGCTACTTTGATGAGGAAAATTAATTATTCCTAATATCCTAATTAAAATTATTTAATAAGTGTAACGTCACACAACGATAGAAAATATATAAGGTAAAATAAATATTATAACATCAAACACCATGTTAAATCATATCCTTACACTATTATTTTAAAATTCCAAAGCAAAGATCTTTTGGATTTATTCATGGAATAAACAATTAAACTAGCTCTCTTTAGGATACAACTAAATAAAGTTCATGGTTTGTATGGGTTCCTCAGTACCTTATTTTTAGAAAATTTGGGATGTTGGAAATGATTCTTGGAGAAAAATTCAAAAATATCAAAATTTATATAAATTCTAAAATATCTAAATTGTAACTTTATATCTTTATTTCATAGGAATTATGCTCTTCTTTTGTAGATTTTCATCCAATCTCTCTTTACAACCATATATAAAGTATTCAAGAGGGAATTAAAAATATATTAAATGAAACCTTCAATTGGATATTATGTATGTTCCTACATATTTAGTTTAGCTTGCTTATTTGTAGTGGACAACATCTTCCATGAGTGTAACTCCTACCTATTTTTGGTTTTTGGAGTTACTTTTCTCATCAATCAATTTTTCTCCCCTTGTTTCCTATGTATGTATCCACTCTACCTTATTTTCATTCGTGCTATTGAAAGATTTATTTATGTTGATTTGCTTATTGTAGATATTATCTCTTGAACATTTTTGGCATATCTCTCATATTGTTGGAAACTAAACCTATTATGCCATTTTAATTTTATGATCATCTATATTAACATTTTCATTGTATCTAAAGCTTTCATTTGTTTCTAGGTTAATCTATATTTTATAAATTATAACAATTATCTATGATAGATATGATATATTTGTTCCTAAAAAATCTACCATAGAATAAATTTTAATCACACATGAGTTTTTCCACTCTATTATGACCTCAAAATCCAAATGTATGGTTGTAATGTTGGATACAAGTAAGGAATGTGATAAACTAAATAGTTGTTTTTATTGAAGATAACTAAAATTTTGGTTTGATTTTGGAATGGAGAAAGTGGATGTTTAACTACATATTTATTTCAAGATTATTTGTTTTAGTTAATGATTATTTATTGAGTTTCTTCAAGAAAACATGTCTTAAACAAGGATATTCATTTTTGTTATTAAATTTATTTATCTTAATAGCCAAAGCCTTAGGGAGATCAATATAAATAGTTCACTCAATTGGAACACATGGAAAGGTATAAATGTTTCATATGGGTTTGAAGCACTAATCCATAAAAAAATCATAGAACCATTTTATTTAGAAGGAGCCAAATAAATACTCTCAACATATATAGTTTATTCCTATTAGTTTATTAATGGGAATAAGTCAAAAATATTTTTCTTTAAGATTTATTTAATTTTTAGGGAAGAATTGACATTCTACTAGATTCAAAGTGGATCCCTTGCCTACAAAATACTTGTGAGTAAATTTTTTTATTGGTGTTGGTAATTCTTCTCTATGGAATAGCTTCTTTGATTCATTTTTATCCAAAATAATCCCTTAAAAAGTTAAATTATTGCCACTTGCTAATAGAATCTCCTCAAATTTTTCTTTTTCAAACCTTTTAGTGTGTCTTATGTCCACTCTCTAAATGCCAATTAGAGCTATAGACAATCTTGATAGGAATGCGAGGAATTTTTGGAAGGAATGACAAAAAAAAGTCCCTCTGAATATTTAGGATTTAGTTTGTTCTAATAAAGAAGAGAGTGGAGTAGGCTTGAGAGTTTTGGAAAAATAGAATAGGTTGTTGGGTGAGTAGTTGGTTTGGGGAATGTTTACAAACCCCAATGTAAAATGGCACAATATTCTCCAAAAAAATATATTTGGACTCTTACAACCTAGCTCATATTTTTATAATTGAAAATATTCCTTAAGGTTTGCATATATTCCTTTTTATTACACTATAAACTTATAAACATGTATTATCTCTCCTAATAAGGTAAAAATGGAAGACATGATAAAGTACATGAAAAATGCATTAAATGATCATTTTTCCCTTGCTAAACTAGAAGATTAGTAGGAGACAAAAAATGTCTTGATAGAGTTATGGGTCAGAGTTAGGGATTTTCTCACTATTGAGGTGACAAGATGAGTGTGGTATGGAAGGATTTGTGATGTAGGAGCATCCAAGGCCTACAATCAATCGTGCATGAACTACAAGGGTTTATTTTTATTTTTTCCATGATTTATAGTTTATTAGCTCTTTTCTAGTTATTTTGGGTTGCCACAATTAGATTTCAAGATAGATTCATTAATTGATAACTCATCCTATTAGACATGATTGATAGGAAAGGTGTCTCAAACTTGCATCCTAATGTTAAAAACACAAAAATGCAAATTTCAAGATTTAGACGATCAATTTTGCCCCCAAAACATGTTTAAAATAGCCTTGGGACATTTTTGTCAAAATTTACTCTAAGACATTAAATTTCAAAAAAATTAGCTCAACTTGTTGGTATAAACAAAGTCTTGTACCTAGTTAATTAATTAATAGGGGACTTATTTACATGTTAATTTTACTTAGGTCCTAGGCATGAATCTTTCTAGAAGGTGTTAGTTGTCATTAGTTATTATCTTATCTTTTGAATTGTAACACATGTGAACCTTAGTAAGTGTGATTAGTTATCTCATGTCATATGATTAAGACACTTTTCATAATCATATGACATCTTGTATCTCACCTTGGCTATATAACCAAGGGGTCTCTACTACATTGTACACATCACATTGAATCATAGTTGATAATAATACAATTTATTCTTTTCATATCCTATTCTCTCTTTATGCTTTCCATTTGGCCTCTAGATCTTGGTAGGCTATCTCCATAGCCATTTCTAATATGGTATTAGAGTGGGTTGGGTGCCATTGGATAGTATTTTTCTGAAGAGAGATGGTAAATCTTGAAAAGTTGAGTATGCTCTTCTATTGCATCGTATGATGATTTGGAGAATCAGAAAAACTTGATAAAAATACTGGATTTGGGGGGTTCCTATTTGTGGCTCTTTATTGTAGGTTCATATCAGAGCTTGTTGGTGCAAAACTAAGCTCACCATTGAGTTCAGGAGGTTTGAGATAGTCGATTTTGCCTTTTGTTTTGTCCAAATCCGACATATGAGGCCAAATCTATGAGTGTTTGAAGTTGAAGAGTGGTTTCTAGATCTAGAAGGTAGCTGCAATTTTGGAGCATTTTGGGTCAAATTCGACCTTTCCAACATGTCTAGAAGGCCCAAAAACCCTAAGATCGACTATCAATTCATTGAATTTGGAGTAGTTGTCTGCTGAAGCAAAAAAAAAAATTCCTAGGGAGTCATACGGGCGCCCCCCAGGTCATCATAATTACGTTAGGGTACAATTTTATTAAAAAAAATGTTATTTTCTGTGAAATAATTTTTCTAAATTTGTTTTAAAAAAAATTTGTAGTTTTTTTATAAAGGTTTCAATAAAATTCATTTGGAATTTTTTGATTTAAAAAAAAAATCAAAAATCAAAAGTTTATATCTAAGAAGTATAGGGTATGGTCCACTAATTGTACTATGTCCCCACCCATCGTACATGGGTGGGCCACGTGGGCAGGTGGCCCTGCCACTGCCATTGACCTGCAAAAGAAAATCTGGTGGCCATTTTAATAACTGTTGAACATTTAAATTAACCGACAGGATTTTTCATTTATAAATTGGCGAAATAAATAAGAATTGACAATTTGATAAAACCAATAATCAGTTAATAAAAAATCTGGCATTTTTGAATATTCCGTCGAGCATATTTTGATTCTCTCCTAGATTTTTCCAGTAGCAAATATTTTGTAGCATATATCGGTACAACGAATATTTTGTCGGTCATAAGAATATGCTTTTTTGATTCCCACACAATTGTCAAATTTAACATAGAAAATTGATGAAGTAAGCATCATGTCAGGATTTAAAAAAAAATTTTGTCCCCCTCAGCAATGAAGTTTTTTAGTTTTGCAGTCCAACTTCAGAGGCTCATAACTTGCTCATTTTGACTCCTTTTTTCAAGATTTTTATTTTTGATTTGGGCTAATTTTTTGCAATCTTCATAGTGGTGCAATCAAATTTTGGTTTTGGTGTTTGGATTTTCCAAAAATTGCAGATTCTCATAGGTTTTGTTGCTTCATCTTCATTTTGGGAACTTTAGGAGCTCATATCTTGCTCCTACGGTAACATTTTTACGTGTAGATTTTTTTTAAAGTGCATAATTTTTCATGTACTTTTCAATGATATGATCATATTGATCTCATTTTGTACCAAAAATTGTACTTGATTTTGTGGCCTATTTTGGCATCTGTAGGCACTAAGATCAAGTCTAGCTTGTTGTTTTTGGCATCTAGCACCTATAAACACACAAAATATAAAGTTCCAAATCATATATTGCTGAGGGAGTTTCTTGATTGATTGATTTGGGGGGGGGGGGTCTCTTGGTACATTCTTTTGATTTGTTTGCTTGTGCTCTCTTCATTTTCATGGATCATTCTAAGGTTCCTTTGCTTACATCATGTAATTATTCAACATGGCATCAAAATGCATGGAGTATTCTAATGACTGAAGGACACTCTCTATATGTTGAAAATAAGGTACCTGAACCTACAGATGCTGATACAAAGATAAAATGGATGATTGAACATACCAAAGCTCTTGGATGTCTTTGTAGACTAGTTTCTCAAGATTTGTTCTTTCAAATAGAATCATGTAAAAATTCTCATGAAGCTTGGGACAAATTGAAAACCTTGTATGGTACTATAGATGAAGTAAGAGGCTATCAAATTGATAATGAACTAATGAGCCTTGATTCTAAGAACTTTGACAATGTCCAAGATTACATCACTAAGGTTAATGATCTAAGAGAGCAATGTAAAGCATGCAAAATTGATAAGAAGGACATTCAGTTGGTCTACAATACAATGAACAAACTTGGTCTTGATTATACTTCTTTTGTTTCAGCCACTTTCATACTCATAGATTGACTATGGGGTCTACATATACTACACCTTCATTTGCATCATTTTTTGAGATGATAGATGAGCAAAAAAATCTCATCTCAATGGGTCTCATCAAGACTTCTAAATCTCAGGCATTGTTGGTTAGTCAAGTGAAAGAATTAGAATCAAATAAGAAACAAAAGAAAGTGAATAATCAATATTCAAATCAAGCAAAGAAAAAATCCTCTTCTAAAGGGGAATCATCTAAGAAGGAGAGGCCTGCTTGTGCATATTGTAAGAAGGATGGACATGAAGAACACTACTAATATAAGAAGGATATTGATGAGTTGAAAAATCTTCTCAAAAAGAATCACATTGATTTGTCTTCTAGAATGTCTGAATCACGTCTTTCTTCTTTAAAATAGTCTAAAAAGGACAAAGGTCAAGCTTCTACATCAAGATATAAAGGTCATGCTCTTTGTGCTCTTTCAATTCATGGATCAGGGAGGTGGCTTCTAGATTCAAGAGCTTGTCATCATACGGCATCTTCGCAGTCTATATTCTCTTATTTTCAGCCTTGTACTATTCCTCCTATTTTGATGGGAAACAATACATACATGGGTGTAAGTGGGAAGGGGTCTATTAGTTTTGGGGACAACACTTTCCAAGATGTTTTGTGTGTTCCTCATTTGACAAACAATATTCTTTCCATATATTAGATTACACATGGTGGAGATGGGAGGACTGTGGAGTTCACACCCAATCTAGTCATCATTTGAGACTTGGAGAGTAGAGATCATTGCTATTGGGATGGTTGATCATTCATCTCAGTTGTATACCTTTGCAAATTTTGCTTCTAATGATGACATCATTCCTTCAGCTGTTGATCACACTTCTAGTATGAACCATGATTTAGAGGAGACATTTGGCTTCTTGAACTTAGGAGTACTCACATTAGATCTAGTTCTTGAGTCATGCATTTCATCTCCTCCATCTATTGTTGTAGTTGATGATGATTGTGTTGCTACAGATATGGCTTCTTCTAATTCAGTGCAACAAGATCTTCATTATCTTTCAAATTTGGATACTTGTGATGGCTTCTTGATAAATATTTTAGACTTTTTTATGGAGTCTCATATTGCAGATTTGGGGGACATCATTGATGACATTAATCTTCTCTTTGATGGAGAAGATCCTTCTTCAATTGTTGTGAGGGAACACCTTGACCCTCTTGTTCAATCTCTACATGATCATTCTTCACAGTTTGATGTGATTGTGGATACTTTTGGACAACATTTGGAGGAGGCTTCTTTGTCTTCAAAGGGGATATATTTGTCTTTGGATTGTGTTCTACATTCATCTCTACTGGATTCTAGATTGTCCTCTTCAGCATTGTGGCCTAGAACGCTTGTTTGGAGTGTGTCATCTTTCAACATCAACATGGAGACACTTGAGCATGCTTCTAAGACATCATCCATCCTGCATACATTCACGGTTTGTTTCTTCCTAAGGGGAGGAACATTGTTTGACGAGATTGGATCATCTTCAATATTCAATGTCGAGCTTCTACCATCATTGTAGGAGACTCAAAATTGAGGGGGGCTGCATTGTCTCTCTTCTTCTTCTCTCTTATGGGGGGTCTTTTTCCTCACATGGAGTTTTTTCCTTCTAATTCTTATTGAGAACATTTCTTTTTTGTATTTCATCTCTCTTTTGGGGAAGAGTTTTGTCCCACTAGGTTTTATCCTTTTCTTTGTTTGTGAGAGATTTCTTTTGCATATGTACATGGGTACCTAACATGGCCTAGTAGTCAGGACCCATTCTTGCATATTTGTGTCATTTACATAATAATTTTCTACTCCATAAGTTGCACTTAAGGGGGGGTGTTGGTGTAAATAAAGTCTTGTACCTAGTTAATTTATTACTAGGGGAGTTATTTACATGTTAAGTTTACTTAGGTCCTAGGAAGGAATCTTTCTAGGTGTTAGTTTTCATTAGTTGTTATCTTATCTTTTAAATTGTAACATATGTGAACCTAGGTAAGTATGATTAGTTGTCTCATGTCATATGATTAAGACACTTGCCATAATATTATGACATCTTGTATCTCACCTTGGCTATATAACCAAGGGGTCTCTACTACATTGTACACATCACATTGAATCATAATTGATAAGAATACAGTTTATACTTGTCATATTCTATTCTCTCTTTGTGCTTTCCATTTGGCCTCTATATCTTGGTAGGCTATCTCCATAGCCAATTCTAACACAACCAACCTTTGAAATCATAAGTTAGGCCTCCCAAATAAAAAATATGAGAGCATATATGATGCATGAGAGAGTTGTACGAAGGATTTACTCTTCTGGACCAACTTATGATGCATGCTATGAAATATCTTAAGACATATTTGAATGGTGATAGTGGGTCTAAAATGAAGCACCTGAGCTAATGAGTGAATAATGACAATTTTATGACAACATATGATTGATGTTAGCAATATACTATTTTTAGCTTATGGGTTGATCTTGGGAATTAGGTATTATATTTTGACCAAGGATTTGGGTATCACATATTGGGAGGTTTTATCTTATGGTTTCATAACCATGATTTTATGGTTATATGTATTACTTCCCCCATTTATTGAGTGCTTAAGATGGAGGTTCAATAATTAGGTTTGCATCTACATTGTTATGCTATCATAATATCTCCAAATATGTATGTTGACATAATCTCCCATGAATTCTTGAGTCTATATTTGTATTATAAATCTCTTTTCATTGTTAATAATATAATTGATTTAAGATTTGGAGGGCAGGTTTTTTCCAATAAGGGTTTTCCTAAGGTATATGGTTTGTTATCTAGACATGTTTATTACTTTTGTGTTTAAAAGTGTATATCTTTTATGTTTACACATATCTCATATTATATTAATTATGAAAGTTCTATCTAGCTTCCTTTCATTTGGTATTTATAAGAGAGGGGGACCAACCATGTCAAGGCTCTAGGTCATAGAGAGTCAAGAGCGGAGGGATACCCTAACTCACCTCACTCTAAAGGATGAATTGAGGTGAGGATCAAGAATGAAGAGCACTATATAGTACTTTTGTCACTCTACAAACCCAAAGTTCAGGTTTAGGCTAGGCAAGCTGGTTTTTAGAGTCAATACTGCACTTCAGACAGCTCTCTGTCTGAGCACGGCAGCGCAATTCTAGGACGACAATGCGACGCGCTAGCGTCTCTTGGGCATGTTGGCGTCTGTACAGCTAGAAAACACAAAATATAGTAAAGACTATCTAAAAACTAATTGATAGCCTAGCTAGTTGATTGTGACAAGAAAAGGAAAATAAGAAAGTACAAGAAATAGATATGAAGGTGATAAAGTAAGTAAATGAAAGCTAAGGTGATGAAGATAATCTCACAAAGCACTTGTTCACTAGCTAGCTCCACACGCATGTTTACCTACACATAAGGAGGGAAAATTGTTGGGGTTGTATAGGGGTCTGCCTTAGTCAAACCCCCGTTTTAGTGTTTCCACCTCCATGGAAAACCAAAAAGCAACAAAGTAGAATATGTGATAAAGTAGAAAGAATGATTGCAATGAACACTACAAAACAATACTATGCTACTCTATCAAATCACAAAGAAGAGGAGTGAAGCGTTACCACCTTCACCCAAAATCTCACTAGTTAATGGAGGAGAATGCAAGGTATGGACTTGGAAAAGTCACCTCAGTTACAACAGTGATGAAGGGAGGTCTTGCAAGACTCCAAGCCCACAACTTTTGTGGCTTCCCTCATACTTGCAATGTGGAGTTGATGGAGCTTCCAAGTTGCTACAATGCTCACAATGGAATGTTGGAATGCTACTTGAGCATGAAGAAGTGAAGTGGAAAATGCTAAGAGATTGAATGTGAATGTTTAGAGAGTGAAATGAAGTAAGAATGAGTCTTTTTGAAGGTGGGATGAGAAGGAGTAAGGCATTTTCAGGTTAGTTGGTCAAAGAGTGATGCTACAATTCAGCCCTAATCGATTGTGTAATGCCTCTACCAACTTCAAACACAGGAATCTGTCAGGGACGACAACACGCCACATAGACGTTTGCACGCCAAATGTTCATCCCCAACAAATATTCTCTCACCAACACACAGGACAAATGCCAAATGGATGGAAGGCAGGTGGGTGATATGGAATTTTTCCTTTGAATTTGATTTTCTAAGGTGAGGGTATGTGAAAGGAAAATTTGTACAAGGGTGAAAATTTGCTTCTATACATTTTCCCCCCACCTTAGTGAGTGCACTTATTGATGAGTGTTTGGTAAAGTAGATCGAAGAGTTAGTAGGGTTACAGATGTATACCTGAACTGTTGAGGAAGCAGACTGTGATCTAGCGAATTTGAAAGCGCAAAGCAGACAAAGGACTTCGCAGGTACTCTCTGTGGGGAGTTTCAAACAAAAGGAATCCATAGCCCCGTAGAACTATGAAGTTGCACAAATTACACCAAAGGCCCTTAGACCAACAATGGATGAATCCTGCAGGATGAAAGCGTCTTACAGGCCTGCAAGAAGGCAACCCCCAAGTTATCTTTCATGAAGGAAGCCCAGTGAAGTAAGTGCCTTACATGCCCGTAGACCTACAAGAAGGGAACCCCCAAGTTCTCTCCCATGAAGGAAGCCCAAAGTAAGGGGGCTTTGCAAAGTCAGATTGGAAAGCGGCTTCATAGGTGCACCTGCAAAGCAACATGTTAATCTGTAGATAAAACATGCCAAGAAACAAGAAGTAGCCATGTAGGTAAACAAGCAGACAGTCACACAAAAAGTCAAAAAATTTGAAGGCTTTCAAAGGGGTCCCTTGGGAACCCTTCAAAAGAAGAGGGGTCCACTCAAGGGACACACTGTTTAAAAGTATAACAAAGATTTTTTTTCAAATCAATTTGTCATCAAGGAATCCTTTCGAAAGATGTTCACTTCATCAAGGAATTCAAAAGGAAAAAGATGTGCCCTCGCGAGGGGAAGGTCAAGGTTTCTCTCACAGGAAAAATTGCCCCCACCTCGAAGGAAAGTTCTCAAGTTCTTTCTTTGTGAACCCATGATGAAGGAAACACATTTCGCTAGGGGTCCAAGTCGAGAATGCAATTCTTGAAAAAATATTGCAAGGATTTTCAAAAAAATATTCGTTGGCAATGAATGCATTTTCTGAAAATCAAAACATTGTAAAATTAACATTGTCACACATACGAGGGATAACTCAAGCTAAGAAGAAAGAAAGATAAAAGAGTGAAAGATAAATAACACGAACAAGAGACACAAGGGTGGTTTGATATTTCAGGGTCAGAGTTGCTCATGAATATATATAAGATAGTTATAGTATATAGATGAACTGTCATCAACCCCCTACTATACTAGACTATGTGAAGAATGCACGAGAAGACAAAGTAAAAATAAAAAATTGGGTCAACATGGAAGGGAAGCCTAAATGCTCGCAATACTTTGCATCGTCCCTAATTTTCTAATAATTGAAACACATAAAGAGGAAGAATGATGATACAAATAGAAGAAGGTTTACGACAAAAAATCACTCCTATATCCAAGCACTAACAAGGGTGACAAGGGTCATCCAAGAACACATAACACAAGCACAGGGGAACAAATCATAACACACACTTCTAATCTAAATATAAAGAAGGTGCCTTCCTCTAACATTCATTGACCAAGAGGTCATCCACTTCCCAATCTATATCATTATAAGCGAAAGGAGGATGAGTTTGCAGTGGTGGAATATTAAGGGGAGGTGCTTCTGACCCTCCCGCAACAAGGGCTAAGGAACAAGGCCCCATAAGGTCTTCTTCACTTGGCTCTTGTGGAGTGATGGCTAACAATTTCGTGAAGATCATCGACAACGCTGGAACTTAATCCAAAGAGTTAAACATGCAATTTCCAGAAGTGTCATGTTGTACCTCAATAGACGAGGAGGATGGCGCTCAAGATTCACCACTTGGCTCACCAAGTGACTCGAGTGCAGTGACAAACTCAGGGGAGGCTGAAACTTGCTCCATCACTAGTACGAAACAAGCTAACATTGGACCACCTTTTGGAGAAGGTGAGCTACTCTTACACTCTCCATTGTTAAAAGGGTTAACCTCTATTTTTCAACTTCGTCAAAGGGTGTTAACTCCCCACAGACGAGGCAAGAGGTGCAAAGGAGGAGAAAACTATGACAAACACCATCGAGGTATTCAACATGTCCACAAGTTTAGGGAATGGTAGGATGTCCGGAAGGGACATCAATAGGGGCGGCTCAACCAAAGGTGCGATAAACACCTACACCTTTTTAGGGTCAAGCTCATTCATATTCACAACAAGAGTCAAAATTGAGACTGAACTCAATTGAATGAAAGAAAAGGGGAGGAGAGAGGAGGATGCATCAGGAGGCCTTGAAGCAGGGGTGATTGAATCCTCTTCCTTTTTATGCAAAGTGGCCTGCGCAGCTGCCGAAGCCTTTCGTCGGCGCTTGCATTCGCACGCAAGGTAGTTTTTATGACTCTTAGAGCTAGAGGTTGGGATCTGCGGAGGGACATAAGGCTCCTGTTTATCCATAGGGTTATCTATCAGAATCATCTCCGATAGAGGGAAATATTCCTAAACAGGAGAAGGAGGAAGAGGTTGAGAAACAACGGGAAAGTCAGCTCTAGCACCTCGGCAGCGGGCCTCTTCCCATTCACTACTTTAGGAGCAAGAGTGGTGGGGCCGCAAAGGCCGAGACATAGAGGATTCCTCATGGGGACCCTTCCTTCTGCCATATCAAACAGGCCTAGGCTCTGTGGGAAAAATAGGAAGCTCAAATGTAGGATGCTTGGGCTTTCACCAAGCGGGCACCATAGGGTTTTCTCGCAAATGCGAAGTAGAGTCTAATGACATCATAGCAAGGCGAGAGGAAGCGTCAAGCTAAATAGCGGAAGAGGAAGAAGAGGGACCCTATGAGGGCTTCTCTTCTTCTCTTCTACGGGCCTTGGCAACATCATTGCTAGCTTTTAGGCATGCCCTATGCAAAACAACATAAGGTGATGGAGGGTACCTCACTCTAGGTGTTAAGCACCCTTTCTTGTACTTTTGATAATTCCAATACAAGAGGTCCTTTCTAGGCAAGAGAGGACCAACGGGTGTAGGCCAAAAGTGATCTAAAGAATAGCTACCATGCACAATCGATGGTCTATAACTGGTGTCATGGATCACCTGTACTAAACCCTCATGAATAAACTTCAAACATTTGTGCACAACCGAGGGAATTGCGTTCATAGATACTAACCAAGGGATACCCAGCTTCACTTTAAAGAGTTCAGACCCTGGGATTATGTCAAACAAGTTTATAGACTTAGGTCCAACAAGGAATGAAAAAACAATACTAATGAGGGGAGGTACATAGATTTCGTTATGCATACGGATGGTGCTCACAGGTGCATCATACCCATCTTTATGGAGGAAGTTAATTAACATAATCTCTTGTTATAATGTTCACTTGAGACGTCAAGTCAATAAGAACACCTACTACAATGTTTATGTTGATTCGTGCAGGGATATAAAGAGGAGATGGTTCTCTATTAAATCCCATCAACAAGTCCTATGAGGTGAAGGTTATACCTGAACTACTACTCACAGGCTGTGCACAGGAGATAGGAAAATGTAGGAAAGAGGCCATCACATACACTAAACGATACTCGCACAAAGCCCCCAAAAGGTTTAAAATATGACAATGACCCAGTCAAGGCTTCATTCTGCAATACTTATGAAACCTTCCAACTACGCCTACTAGGGGTTGCAGGTTGGGCTATAAGGTGAAACGCATCACAACGCTCAAACCTACAATGCTTCTAGAACATGAGGAAAGTACCCTTCAGCACTGCTAAATGGAACCAAAATGGTTCACATTAGGTTCACCAAAAATGTAAGAGAGGGGGACCAACCACGTCAGGGCTCCAGGTCACGAAGAGATGAGAGGAAAGGGCTTCCCTAACTTACCTCACTCTAAAGGATGTCTTGGGGTGAGGATCGAGAATGAAGAGAACTATATAGTACTTCAGTCACTCTACAGGCCCATAGTTTAGGTTTAGGCTAGGCGAGCTAGTTTTTAGAGTCGATACTGCACCTCAGACAACTCTTTGTTCAAGGATGCTAGTGTAGTTCTAGGACAACAACGCGATGCGTTGGCATCTGTACAGCCAAAAAATATGAAATACAGTAAAGACTTCCTAAAAACTAACTGATAGCCTAGCTAGTTGATTGTGATGGGAAAAGCAAAATAAGAAAGTACGAGAAATAGAGACGAAGGTGATAAAGTAACTAAATGAAAGCTAAGGTGATGAAGATAATCTCACAAAAGAACATGTTCACCACCTAGCTCCACACACACGTTCACCTACACACAAGAAAGAGGGAAAATTGTTGGGGTTGTATAGGGGCCTATCTCAGTCAGGCCCTCGTTTTGGTGTTTCCACCTCCATAGACAACCATAAAGCAACATAGTAGAATATGCAATAAAGAAAGTAGAAAGAAAGAATGATTGTAATGAACACTACAAAACAATACTATGCTACTCTATCAAACCACAAAGGAGAGGAGTGAAGTGTTACCACCTCCACCCAAAATCTCACTAGCCATTGGAGGAGAATGCAAGGTATGGACTTGGAAAAGTCACCATAGCCGCAATGGTGATGAAGGGAGGTCTCGCAAGACTCCAAGCCCACAACTTCTATGGATTTCCTCACACTTGCAATGTGGAGTTGATGGATCTTCCAAGCTATTGCAATGCTCACAATGGAATGTTGGAATGTTGCTTGAGAGTGAAGAAGTGGAGTGGAAAATGCTAAGAGATCAAATGTGAATATCTAGAGAGTGAAATGAAGTGAGAATGAGTCTTTTTGAAGGTGGGATGAGAAGGAATAAGGCATTTTCAAGTCAGTTGGTTGAAGAGGGTTGTTACAATTTGGCCCCAATCGAGTGTGTAACGCCTCTGCCAACTTTAGATGCAGGAATTTGTTAGGGACGACAACGGCCGCACAAACTTCTGCATGCCGCACATTTGTCCCCAACAAATATTCTCTCACTGACACACAGGACAAACACTGAGTGGATGGAAGGTAGGTGGGTGATGTGGAATTTTTGCTTCAGATTTTATTTTCTAAGGTGAGGGTATGTGAAAGGGGAATTTATACAAGGGGTGCAAATTCACTCCTATACAGTATCAAAGGTTGATCATCTCAAACATTAGGTGTCAAGTTAGAAGGATTTTTGTAAATTAATATTAATTTTGAGTGGGAGTTGTTTGTAGAACATATCTCATTTGTAATAAAATTATAAACATATCTCATTTGGATAATTAAAAAGTTCAATTGCACAAAATCTAAGATATAGATTATCAAAATGGAGGACTTGTTGGTGGATTGGGATCTATGGGGTCTAGTTGCTAAAAAAAACCTATAACTATACAACAAGTATTTTGAGATGTGTTAAAAAAGGGAGGAGCCTCGTTTATCTTAATTTAGTTGATTTAATTCCCTTCAAGTGTCTCTTGGTCAAAGTTGGGAAAAATCTATTAGGTCAAATCCATGATCAATGAATATTTTATGTGAAAAAAGTATTCATTAACTTTGTTTATGAAAACATGAACACATTCAAGATTATGGTTACTCAATTGACGTTCATTAGCTTGTAGATGGATGACGAGGATTGAAGTATCACACTTTTATATTCTTTGCTAGATTCGTGAGTCAACCTAGTTATGGCCATTAAAAATATCACTAGTAATTTAATACTTGAAGAGGTGATAGGTGCTCTTATTTATGAGATGGGGTAGAAAATTCAAGGAACCATCAAATATTCCTTTATTTTTCATGGTAGATCAAAGGAAAAACTAAGAAGGATAAGAAGTTATAGAAAGGAAAATTGAATTCTCATAGGAGATCTAAGTCTTGTGGAAAACCTAAATTAATTTTAGAAATGTGGTAAGAAAGGCCACATTCAAAAGGGCTAAAAAAAGAAATGTTAAAGTGAATAACCAGGATCTTCAATCTGCAAAACCAAATAATCTCCACACGAATAAGAGAGAAGTTAAAATAAAATATGTTATTCCACCAAGAAAGAATACAATATGATACAAGATCACAAGATGTTTAAAATGCAAGAGAATCCTTGCTTATATAGGAAAGGTGAGTGATATGATTAGATAAGATCATGACAAGTGTCTTAATCTTATAACACGCAACAACTAACTCAACAAACACTAAAGGAATCAAGAATTAAATATCATAAGATAAGATAAGTTCTAAACATGATAACTAAGACTTCTATAAAGATTCCTAGGACCTAAGTAAACTTAACATGTGAATAGGACCTACTAGTGGACTAGTTAAGTAAAATACTATATTCACATCAACAAACCCTTAAGAGAAACTTAGTGAGGAACAAAACAATGCAAAGATGCAAAATATGGGTCCTAGCAACAAGGCTTGATGAGGTACCCATGAACAAAACAATCTCTCACAAACAAAGAAAAGGAGTAAAACCCTATGGGAGAAAACTTCACTCCAAAAGAGAGAAATACAATTAAGGACTAAGAAGCCTCTAAAAATAATGTACCAAAAAGAATAGGAACATGAAGAACATCATTGAAGCATGAAGAAGCTACAAACAACTGCCAAAAGGTGACTGCTATAGTGTTGTAACTTAATAACCCCTCTAAAAACATGATGATGATCATGATTAAGAAGACAAAAATTTGTATGAGTTCCCCCAACGAAACTACTTGAACAATTATCATATGGAAAACAAAGGAAAATATCATCATCCAATCAAAAATACATATGGCACATAAATCTACAAGATTGACCTCAATGACACTAATTAATCAATGCAAGTTGAAAATACAGGTGCCAATAGTCTGAAGAACACTGATCAAATGAGGATGGAAGGTTTCCTCCACAATATAGAAATACAAGAGTGTCTATATGGTAAATGCTTCATCTCTCTAAAATGCATGGGTAACTAGCCTCTGCATCCATATAATACATAAGAACAAATACTAGATACACAGATCACTCCAAAGAAAAACAAACGAAGCATTAGCACAACAATATAATACACCCCCATAATGTTGAATAGGGTGAGGCATGATAGGTCCATTGAAACCATGTATCACCATGTAGTGCATGAATGAGAAAAATAACATTTGAAAGTGCACAAAAGAATACTGACAACAAAAAAATGGGTGCAAAACAAGGCACACACACATGAGATAATAATCACTTGGGTTTTTTATTTTCATGGAGGGAAACTCACTTGAAAAAGGTGTGATGACAAATAACTAAAGAACTACACAATCCCTCATGACACTTTATAATATAGTGTGAGTGAAAAATATGACACAACCTTATGTGCAAAATCCGTAAAAGCATGTACAATAATATCACTTTATCCCAGTGCGTCTACATATAAAAAAGTGTACATGAAGATGCTCAAAATTATCATAAAGGACAAAATTCTAGATATACATATAAAGTAGCCCAAATGAAGCCATCCCACACAAACAAAAGGATTCCAAGTGTCAAAATATCCAAGTAATTAATTATACTTATGGAAAAATCTAGAAAAGGTGCATGTGTATCTTTGAAGAAATCATAAATACCTTTCCAACCTTGCAAGAATCATGAAAAATAGATGAATTGGGTAAAATTTATGAGCTGGAAAGTGAAAAATGAACTTCTAACTTCAACAAGCTATAAATATATCAATAGAAAAATACCTACACTATTGGATAGTGCTCAAAACTAGATTCTTGTCGATATCTCATTCGCCAAAATCCAACTCCTAGATCAAAAGTTATGATGATTTTTTAGATCTTGCTAAATTTTGTTAAAAAGTAAATAAAAAGGCCTCTTGGCTTGGGTGTTTCTCACCCATGCAACTAGGGGTGGATGGACTGGTGCTAGGTGTTGAATGTTTATTAAAATATGGATTTTTTTTTTTTAATTATTATTAGTTTCTTTTTAAAAGTTAAAAAAAACGGGGGGTAGGGATGGGGAGTTAATCCACCCACCACCCTTATAAAGGGGGCGCAACCTAAGGCACCATAGATAGGGTGGTGGCACCTAAAAGGTATTATCCCTATGAAGAGGGTGGGGCCTGAGGGTATTGCGCCTTGATGGTGCAGACACCTTCAGGTCCCTCGTCTTGTTTTTAGTTTTTCTTTTTAGAAAACTATTAAAAATTGAATAATAATTTTTTTAAACAATTTTTTTTAAAAAAAAATTATATAAATGGAGTGTAATTCATTTGAGGATTATGGAGGAGGGAAATATGGTATTTGAGGACCAAGTAGCGTTTAACAAATTAAAGTAGACACATGATAACAAGATCAACCTAAGGAATCTAATATTTGGAGTTGCACTTACGTTCAATGCTTAATTTGTATTGTAATCCAAGACTAAGGTCCATTTTGCTTATGAACCCCAATGACAAAAAATATTATTGTTGAGCATTAACATATTGATCATAGTTCATTTCATGTGATTGTGTTTACAATTTCCATGGAGGAATGCATCAAGTGATATTAAAGTAGACAAAGTTCATCAAAGTGTTAGGATAAGTGGACAGTGTGAAGATATATTCAAGCATTAAGGTGTTGAGTGAAAGATAACTAAGGTTATTGATATTATTGATAGAGCATAAAAGGAGAGGAATTCAACATTATATTAATAAAGAATGATTGAAAGGATTGAGTAAATGGACTACTAACCAAGAGGTGATATGTAAGAGCAAAGAAGAAAGAATCAGATATTCAACCCTACAATAGAAGTGTCAACAAGAGATTTTTTTACTGGTACACACACATATATGAGCAATCGATAAAGTAAGTGCAATGTGAGAAGATTTGTGGAAGAATCATGTAAATAGATCGTCAATATTTGAGACAATCTACTTAAGGTATGAAATGAGAAGATGTAATATAGAGAAGAGGAAATTAATAAACAAACACTATTTTAGTAAAGACTAATTGACGAGAAAGATGAATAAATTGAGCATCAAGATTTCAGGAAATCTACAATTATTTTGTGATTTAAATCATTGGATATCAAGAAGAATTGAGAAATGAATATGAATCCTAGAGTTAGGGATGCTAGTGTAGAAAGACCCCTATAAGAGATGGAAAATGTTAGAGTTGATGGAAGAATATGGTAGATAGTTTGGATAGTTTGTAGTAGAAACTTGTAAGAGGTAAAGAAAGAAAGGTTGATGTACAACTAGTACCATACACATTTGACACATGAAAAAACTCGTGCCACATGATACAACAATACAACTAACACCACATGGATTTGAAATTTGGCATCATCCCATCCACATGTACATGTATCCATACACATTGGACACTTGTCAACATCTATGTGGATCCAAGATGAAAAGTAACTATTATTATGAAGAAATGCCTACTTTCAAAATCTTGTATAGTTAAAGAGGAGTCCATAGATTCACATCTAAACCTTCTATGCATTTTCCCAAGTTCTTTCTAAAAAAATTGGCACATCTACTAGAAGCATTCCACATCTTGAAAGTGTCTTTGGTTTGCATTTGTGTTTTACATGACATATTCCATAATATTTTTGAACTACTTGTTAATTTTACAAGATTGTGCATTGATTCACCTAGGAAATAGATCAAAAAAGGTATCACAAGAGTACATGAGTCAATGGATAGATATATTTTCCAATTGCAAGACTTACACCAATTCTAAAAAACCAAGAAATGGAATGAACCATGCAACAACCTGAATTACGATTATATGATACCCAACCAACAAATCACATCCATAATGAGAGACTATATCACTATCATTGAAATCACACATCAAGGTTAAACATGACCTATTAATGATTAATGAATATCAACAAAAAAATCCATGAATCATATAAGTTACCAACCAAGAGGTTACTAGAAAATTAACATCAAAATAAAAGTATGTTAATTCAAGAGTTATAAGATTTACATTTGCAATGTTGAAAACTATTTAATAACATATTAATCATTGGATAAGAAGAGCATGATGAGGTATGCAAAATAGTTGAGACTTACAACTCTTATAGTTATACAAGGCTTAAAATCCTTAAGTTGGCAACTGGTCTAAGGAGTATCCTTGATAATTTAGAGACCAAGTAGAATTAAAGCAAGTTCATTCTTTGGGGAGGTGTGTTGTGAGTGTTATAGGTTCGTGCCCACAACTAGAACAAGTGCAAAAATATTATACCTTTACAAAGAGACATTAAATCTCACATGTGGAAGAAGTTGAGAAGCAAGTAAGAATGGGATTATCTAGATGTTGAAGCAAGATTCCAAAATATGGTGAATGTCATTAAAAGTTTGTCTAATAATTAGAGACCATTAAAGGCCTCATGGAAGTCCTCTTGGAGAGATTGGTTGGTGATAATATAAATGTTAAGGAAGTAGGGGAGTCTTTAAAGGTTGATAAGAGTCATCCAAATAAGCCTTTATTCATGAAATTGGTGAAGATTGAGATACCACAATTTGAAGGAGATGTTGATGCATATAAACTTGATAATTAGATTACTCAATTTGAGTTACATTTCAATATGCATATTCTTACTCTTGATTAAAAAAATCATTTGCTAGACTAATATTCGTAAAAATGCTTTGGTGTGGTTTGAGTCTCTTATATTCCATCTCTATGAAATAGACCCATAAGTTCTTGAGAGAATCTTAAGTAATTAGGAAGCAATTGCATCGAATTTGTCATAAGGAAGAAAAGAATATGGAATAAAATTTTCTTAATAAAAAATAAGGCCGAAGTGTATAAGATACACCATTGGATTTCAAAGTAAGGACATGCAAATGGGTAAAAATGTATTAGAATAAAAATGGTAATAAAGAAACATATAGGTCTTCGTAGTAATATTATAGGCGTAAATTGCTTTCTAAACTAGCTGACATAAATGAGGCACACTCACATGATCATTATCTTGAAATAGATGGTTGTTCTCCCTCACCCAAGTCTATTAAGGTTAGGCCAATAAAAAAGGATAAAAAGGTAAATTCCACAAGCACCAAAAATAAATGTGCATATTGCGATCATTATGGAAAGGATTGTATGTAAAGTCCTCATGTTTAAAATTGCATAGTATACAAAAGAACCTTTATAGATAAGGTAATAAGGGTAAAAATAATTATATGTTTCTCATTAACAAAGATAATATAATGGTTACAAAGGGTATAAAAGGAAAGCTAAGTTGTGAAATGCTTCCTACACTAATCTAAGAGGAGAGATAAATATAAAATATAATCTAAAATAATTTCCAAGAAAGAAACAACACACTAAAATCATTCACCATAACATAATGATCTTCAGAAAATACTTTCAAGAAAGATTCCAACCTAAAAACTCCAAACCAATGTATTAATCAACAATATCAATTACAACATAATACAAGAAAAGAAATTTCATAGAAGACAACACTCAAATTTGGAGTAATACCGACAACATAACAAAACCTACAAAATACACCATGCAAATTCCATCTCAAGCACCCAATAAATAGAGAAACTAGTACACCACCAAATTAGAAATAGAAAACCATGAGCTATTACCACCCAAAAGTGGTGCCTAAATCTCCTAACCAAATTCCAACACCCAAATCCCAAGAGAAGTCCTATAAGAAGCTCTTATAATGTGTCATAATTATCCTTCTAACTTGTGTGCTTGAATTGTCTTATTCAAACCCTCCAAAGATGCTCTATGATGATCATAATAACATGTAATAGGATGTTCTTGGTTATGATATGCAACCACCTCTTATAGCTCTCTTTTGTGTCATAGATGCTCTTACTTTCCTAATGTGCCAAACATACCTTTTGATCCAAGAACTCAACCGAACCTTTTTTCTAAGGTGAACATCTCAAAAACTCTACCATTGTAACCCATTTACTTAGTTAAAGCCCATTTTAGTAAATTTTGGGGCTAGAAATGAAATCTATAGCCCAAAAAATACATTTGGAGATTAGGATGCAAGGTTGAGACACGCTTCCTAACCTATGACATTACACATTGAAGACAACCCCCACAAACAATGTAAGGGGTAAAGAACTATGTGATTTTCATTAATGGGGATAATTTAATGATTAATAAGGGTAAAGAAGTTGATGGTAATTTTGATGAATATCCTTAATGTACATGCACTACTAAAAATGTTGGCTTAATAGATAGGGAGACATTGTTCAACACAAATAAAAGTGTCAATAGTGTTAATATTAATGCTTTGTTTGATTCTTATTCTCAAGCTAACTTAGTTTCACAAGATTTTGTGGATAAGTTAGGCCTTAAAATTGTTTAACACCCTAAGCCTTATAGGTTAGGTTGGGTCAAACAAGGTGTCAATATGCTAATTAATAAGCAATGCAAGTTAATATTTTTAGTTGGAACTAACTTTGTTGATGAAATAGCCTTTGATGTCACTCTAGATGTGTGTGGTGTCATCTTAGGCAATTGATGCCTGTATGACCTTAAGGTAGTTTTCCATAGGAGGGTTAGCAAATATTAGATAATCAATAATTGTAAATCCCTCATGTTACGTATTTTAGGGTAGAGAGTAGCCTAAAAAGTTCTTGAATATTCATGTGAGGATGCTTCATTAGGAGAGAACAAATGTTGAGCAAGTTTATTCAAGTTCAAACAATATACTTTCTTATCACATGAACAACTATAGATAAAGGTGTAACAAAATTTGTATTGTGTTTGTGTGATGGTGGAAGACAATGTAGTACACGTAACTAATTGAAGGGTTCTTCCACCATCATTTGTCAAGTCTCTAATATTTTAAGGACCAAAAGCTCCCTAATCAGAGAGATCTAGTCTAAAAATAGATCTAGTTGTTGTACTTCTTTGCATGTTTCGGGATAGTGGACAACTTCATGTATGTTGGAAAATATTCAAGGTAGTATGAGACATCCATATGTAGGTTTAAATGTGAGTAAGATACTCAAAATAGAGCCTTTTTCCCATTTTGGTGAAATTGTCAATTTACACAAGCTACAAAAATGTGAAGTCTCTAATGCGAAATTTATCATATATCACGATGTGTCATATAACACGGTGAATACATTAGCTACCCAATAAATGATTATGGACTATGACAAGCATACAATCACCCACTAGTGAAATTGGCGAATTCATCATAGATAATTGCATACATCTAATGATATTCTTGATCTCTCATTTTCAACTTCCTCTTCTTTACAAAGAGTCACTTTGGTTTCCAACTAAGATATAGTTCTATAAGTCATGCTTGCACATGCGAAAAGTAAGAAGAGTCTTTTTAGTGATTGTTGGGAGCTATAGTTAAGATCTATATAGGAAAATTTACCATCTTATGACTGTTGAAAGTTTCTAAGGTAGGTGAGTGCATTGTTGAAATATTTGGAGTGATCTTTGGGATTTTTTAGTGCATGTGAGCTTTGTTATCAACCAATAAGTTGTAAAATCATTATTAATTTCACTGGAGTATTTTTAAGTAGATAGTTAGCTAGAATTCAGCTAGACTTTTCACCCACAAGGGGTTTCTCCAAGGTACGTCTTGTGTTTATGGTTTCATATTTTGTTTCCATTGCTCATTTAAATATCTTAAATTTTTATTATATTGATATTTTAGTTGGTGACTAAATCTAATGAATACCCTTGGTAGTTTATAGATCAATAACACTTAGCCTCAAGCTTTTCTCTAGAAATAAAGGGAGTCAATGCACACTTGCAACTAACCCTATGAGAAAATAAAGAGCACATATTATGTGATATACTAGGATTAGATTAAGTGATCTCAATGCAAATAAAGTAGTGCAAAAGGCTCAAGTTTATTATGTCAGATATTTCTTGTAGAACTCATTTGATCCTACTAATGAAGTATGTAGAAGTACTCAAAGGATGAGATCCTCAACATAGAGAGCTAAGATAAGATCATCGCATTTCCACAAGAAATAAACATCAAGATATGAGTAGCATCATGAGAATCCTGTTGAAAGGAAAAAAGATTCTATCTTATGTACAGTGTCCAATGAGCTTATTAGGACCACAAAGAGACTTCCAAAGTAAGAAAACAAATGAATAATCTTGAAAAATTCCTCATGGTTTCTCAATGTATATCTCCTCTTGAAGATCCCATTGAAGAAACACTATTTGTGTCCATCTAATATATTTCTTAGCGTTGGCAATGACAATTGCAAGACTCAAGCCATTGTCAAACAAATGGAGTTTATGTTGCATACTAGGGAAAAGTTTCAATGAATCAATATAAAAAACTAACAAAAAAATCTTTTGCCACAATACAGGCCTTCAATGTATTAATGTTGCCATTTACATTATGCTTTGTCTAATAGATTGACTTTTATCAAACCATTTTTCTTCCCTCAAGTGGTGGGAGCAAACACCAACAGTGATTCATTAATAAAGAATTATAGTCTTCCTCAATTACTAAATCCCATTTAATAATTTTTTTTTTGCATAAAGATTATGTATCTAAAGCAATAGCGATGTAGGCATCAATATTATCTTGATGTTGTGATTATGTCCTTTGAGTGTCATGGGGACCCCATTCTAGTGAACCTACAACCTACAAAGTCTTGTGAATCCAAGTGCAAGAGATATATGTGAAGTGAGAGGATGAAGTTAATTAACAAGGTAAATGTCATAATGAAAATATAACATAATTGATATTTAACTTCATTAAGAATGTGATTAATCCAATAAGATTATTGCAACAATAGAGAAATAAACACAAAAATGCAAACCATCAATCTAGATACCTATAGAAACCCTTACAAAGAAAAACTCCACCAAAGTGATGTAGTCAAGAAAGGAGGGTCCAATAAAGAATTGTCCAACTATACAACCTCAACACAAACACACGCAATCTAAGCACAATGATAATCAAAAGCATTATATTCTCATGACAATCAAGTTGATCTAATATGTATAATCAACAATCAAAATTACATCCTTTTTTTTTGTAGTGGATTTAAATATGTTAGGCCCCAACCATTTGATTACAATAAAATATTAACTATTCAAACACATTCTAGTCCTCGAATGTTTTCCTGCCCTCTTTTGCATCTTGCAAATAGATTAAACCTCCTTCAATAGTGCATCTTTGGTGTAGAAGGTTCTTCATCAACCTAGATGTTAATTATATTTCTAAAATCAATACAATCCTAAACATGACCTTCATGTGACAAACAAGGCCCATTGAATGATTAAACCTTGGCACAAGGCCCTAAACTTACCACATATGTGTAGATCTCTCTAGGCTAATCTAACACACTACATCATCAAGGAATGAAAAATATACACACAATGTCATGTTATGCGACTTGCTCCCCTCCTTTTGCCTTAATCAAACCCTCAAAATTGATTTAACAATTTGAACAAGTTGGAAGAAACAAACAAAATGCAAATTTCTATGTTCTAGTGATCTCAAATGTTGATGCCATTATATGTATGCAAATATTCTCCATAGATAGCAAATGCATCCTAAAAATGAATCAAGCTTTGTCAATTTATACAAGACCTTAGTGCCAAAATTCATATATGTCATGCTTGAGTCAACAAGAAATGACTAATTAAGATCAAGTGATATTGAGCTCACAATTAAATTTGATTTTAAACACTAGATCTACAAATCTAAACTAGGTTTAGAATCACACCTATGGGCTTGACTTGAGACAAGGAACAACATAAATGGAGGTTGGATCCAAATCACAAAGAGACAAGGACTCAAAATCTAATAAGATCTAAGCTATAATAACAATTCTTAAATAAAAATATGTTATTTGAGACAAATTGACCAACATAAAAAAACAAAGGGATGAGTATCAAAGGTGCACTTTTCACCCTCACAACATTATCCAATGCATAAAATTATTAAGTGGAACATAACATAAAAAAATCAACTTAAATACTTAAATATACTAATGTGAATTAATTAAATATATATAATTATGAAAGTTTTAAAACATGACATTAAATATAAATGGAACATAACATAAAAAAATCAATTTAAATACTTAAATATACTAACGTAAATTAATTAAATATATATAATTAATTAAAGTTTTAAAAAATGACACTAAATATGGTAAACCCTCTTGTTCCTATTGTAATTATGCCCAACATAATGTATTTTCCAGTTAACTATTTATAGACAATCAATTGATTTTGAATATTATTTTGTAAATCATAAAAAAAAATCTCAAGCAAATGAAAGTAAACTAAATATACCAATGAGAAGAACACAAAATGGCATTTAAGGAATTACCGAACCAAAAACAACTTAACCCCCCACCGAAAAAAACACTTTGAAGCCATAAAACAAAGTCTCAAACGAGTGAGAACAAACCTCTCAAAACAGGCAAGAAGTACCTCTAACAAGTGATGATTTTATTATGAAATGTTAATTTAAGCAGGGGACTATGTAGGCCGTCTCATATGAGTGAGAACAAACCTCTCAAAACAGGCAAGAAGTATCTCTAACAAGTGATGATTTTATTATGAAATGTTAATTTAAGCAGGGGACTATATAGGCTTACTTACAAAGATATGTGTGTGTTATAGTATGTGAGAGAATTTATTTAAAAGCATGTCTGACAGAGAAATAGTAAAATCAAAGCATACGTTTTATTCAGATCTTACCTTACATAGTAATAAACATCTTCTCTCAAACATAATAATTTTATGCCAAAAACATACTCTGATATTTGGATTCCCATCGGGATATCGGGATATAAACCTAATCATACTTTGCACTGCATAATTCTGTCAAAGAATAACTTAATAATAAATATGAGGGCGTCAGGGAAGCTTAATTTAGATATATATTTTGAATGACAGATGATAATCCTATCCGAACAAGATGAAGTTTTATACATTCGAAATTATTTAGAGAGCTTTGCTATCAAACATTATATTTTGTGTTCTATGTGATCCTATATTCTGTGTTCAGTAAGATGGCATGTCGCAAGTGGTTATATTCCCCACTATGTATAAAAAATCCAGGAGACTTGATAAAGTGTCAGAATAAGATAAATTATTGCATCCAACTCATTGCATGTGGTGCTTTCCAACAGTTCAAATCGGTTAGAAATCCATGTTACTTTTAATGAAAAAAACAGGTGAAGTCAAGGGCAACTACAAAATCTTTAAACTAGTATAGATATCATTAGTACATCTATTTACTTTTCTTTAGTTTTGCATACCAACGGTTGAAATTGGTTAGAAATTCATGTTGATTTTGATGGAAGAAATAAGTAAGGTCTAGGAGAATTACCGAATACATCTATATAAAAGACACCCAAAGATATCAATATATTGTTACTAACATAATATAATACTTAATACAATTTATAAATTGATTATTAATTATATATAGATTAGTTTTATTTTTATATTTATTAATTAATCCACTATAATAAAATTAACATAATTATATACAAATATTGTTATACCTGCAAGCGTGGTATAGTAATATGTACCATAGTGAACGTTGTATTGGTTTAGTTGATCCTTAGCGCACAAAGTGATTCAGTTCGAGGATGATGCCCCCCATTTGTGGCCTCACCTGGGGCGGTTGATTCCCATATTTACCGATCAAAAAATATATTTACACATACTATGTTTAAATTATATCTTTTGAGAGGAACTGCATCACCCCTACCAAGCATAGAATATAAGATAAAAGAGATGATTTAATACTATATTTTTGTGACAAATAAAAAAGCTAGAATGGTCTATATCCATATTGATGCCACTCCTCTCTCACCGCTCATCAAAGTAAACTGTAATCTTTGTCCGAGAATGTTAACGATAGAATAATTATGATAGTAAGAAGCCTTTACACTTACTGACATTTCGTTGATTTCTTCTACCAGATAACAGCTGAAGAAAACAAATTTGAGAGAAATTTCTTTTGTAATAAATAAAACTATAATTGTCACAGAGCTGCTGCTTATCTGTGGCCATCAAAAGCCTTCCAGGGTTCTACTTGAATTTTGAGCAGATTAATCCAACACAAAGGACATCTATCTGCATTATGACTTCTTCTCAATGACACTTCAAACTTCAACAGAAATAATTTGGATCTAACTGCGGAGTATGGCGTGCTATTACAATCTGTAGCTTTGTTGATGACCAAAATGCAAAGAAAAGGTTATGAAAGCCACTTTGCTATATCATACCTATATAACCTAATACAAAACGTTATCACGAAAGCAAGGATATTCAACTCCGGAAACTGTTTCATGACTTCAAATCGTCAGACATGGCACAGGGTATGCAATGCGTTGAAAGAATATCCAGTGTTGCTGCCTTGGCTGCTTTTGTTCCCAAAACAACAATCTGTAGACAATGCCATTCTCAAAAGTAAGAAAAATATGAAATACCATTGATATTTACATAAAAGATCTGAAAGGGGCCTCAGCATTCTGGTGCCGAAGCATAGAACAGAGTATGCTACCTGCTGATAGTCAAGGGAAAATTGCAGAAACTCATCCTCACAATTTTCTACCATTTCTGCAAGGTGCCTCAGATTCCTTACTTGCACTCCATTGAAAGCCAATACCTGACAACCGTTTTAGAGAAAAAGAATCACCTACAAAGCCATATTACGTATAATTTAAACTACCAGCTACAGAGATCTTTATAAAATATATATTTCAAATGTCATTTTCATACCTGAGTATTGACAATATCCTCATAGCCAATATTTATGTCTGCCACAAGCACCTGTCATTATAAAAAGTAATGCCTCAGACGATCCAAACTTTAAGATAGCAGTAAACAACATCAAACTTCATCAAAATCCTAACAATCTAATGTTTCTGTGTTTGAAAATGGTAACCTGAGAAAGCACCACCAACTGTTCATCTTCTGTTTTAGCCATTGAATGTAAAAGCTTGTCCAACAGTTTTACTGGTGCATCATAGTCGTAATCCTTCCCATACTGCATTTCAGAAGCACAATTATCCTGTCAAAACTCAAAATAGACTTTGATATATCATTGTATCTAGAAAAAATGTAAATTGAATCCTATTTAACAGTAGTCTGACCAAAAAGGATCATAAAATATATGCCCACACCATGTGTAACCATCACATTTAAAAGGAGAACGACACAATTAGATACCTTGCCATAACATACCTCAGAACGAAGATAAGGTACAGAAACAGTTGAAAATACAAAGCCAGCAATAATGTAATAAGATGGGGGCTTCCCCTTGATATGTGCAGGAACTAAACGTTTATGTGTGGAAAGCTCAATGTCATAATCAAAATACTCCGAATCACGAAGAACTCCAACTTTAGCCTGCTCTCCAGTGTACTTCTGTGAAACAAGGTAGCTAAAACCAATACGCTCACCACGCCTGAAAGGGACTAAAGTGATAATAAAAATATATTAGAAGCATTTGATTGAACATGTTGGCTTGTTCAGTTGAATTCATGGAACTAAGTTCCAAGAAAACAAATACAGAAACGGATAAAACAAAAATTGATGTTAGGTCCAAAAATGGGACAACTACGAAAAAGTTCAAAAATAATCAATAATGTTTACCCAGCCAAAAAAATGTTCAAAGGCCGAAGGTTTTGCAAATGAAAGTAACTACACAAGTAAGGTTTCTAAGCTTATTAGCAGGTAACATTCTGCTTGAGCCTAGACAATTGCGTTGATCAAATATGTTCTCATGTGTCAAGAAATGACATAAAATAAAATGTTTAACTTTATCCAGAAAACGGGCATGATTGACGACACAAAAGATGAAGATAAATGACACCATGAATTACAGATCTCACAAAATATTATCAATAAATAGCAAGAAAAACATAATATTCCTTACCAGTTCCATCATTAGCAATATCGATTCCATCAAAACTGAGGAGTATATCAGATGGCTTCAAAAATGTAGATGCTGGAGCTGTTGGCTCTACTCTTCTTACACGAACACCCTTCTGGTGAGGCTTCATTCCCATTGCAAGACGCAAATCAGGATTCTCCATTTTCTGCCATTCTATTCCAAGAATTGGAAATCCTGAGAACACAAATCTTCTACTTCATGAGAATGGCATTACAGAGTTTATGCTTACATAGGGAAAAGAGTAGTGTCTTCTTACAGATATGGTCCTACAAGATCATATAGAGGGAAACAAAAAAATGCAGAAAATCCAGAAAACAGACATATAGAGGGAAACAAAAAAATGCAGAAAATCCAGAAAACAGACATATAGGCTTTTTAATATTGAAATATAATAAACCAAATACATCAAGATTATGTATTCACCATTCAAACACATCAAGTTTGTAGAATCATCATTCACATGATTTATAAAGAACTGAAAGATAAACTATGAAGTTACGAGGATTGAACATCAAGATTCATAATTCAAATTAAATATTACAGCAAGGGTAAAACAAGAACCCACAAACTGGTTGTGTATAATACATGTGCATGCACCTGGACCAAGTAAACCTTGAATAAACCTGAAGGAAAAAATGGATCTCTAACAGTTTGACTGATAGACAGATGTATATGATATACCACTCCAAGATTTTAATCAAAAATAAAATTGCCGTCTCTCACATAAACCTGTTGCATCATATTTGCACATTTGATGTAAACCCACCTTGGCAGGCCCTCAGGTCACTAGTTGTGGAAGTACCTTGGGATGCTCAGGACTAGTATTTATTTAGCACAACATTGATGCCACCACTTGTAATGTCCTTGGAGTTATTGTCTATCAGACCCAATTCAATTCAACTTTGTGGTACCTTCAGATCCAGGTTTATTTGGGTCTATGTTAGCTACTGTGTAAAATAGACAGTCTTGCATATGTTATAAGTTATAGTTAACTTTATGCATGACTAGACAAGGCATTACAAAATTGATAAAGTTATAATTTGGTAAAAGGGGTTGTATGTGGTTTGCGGTCGATGGGAAGAAAGCAGACATTTGATTAGATGCCATAAATGGCAAGCCCCTTTAGGAGGTTGTAATGAAACAACTCGCACAATAAAAAAATATAATAGGAAATATGTTGCAAATACTTGATAATAATATGCCACTTCAAAGGGGTGACTTCCTAATCCACTTCAAGGGGGATACCTCCACTAGTCTACAATAAGAATACGATACTCAACATGACAATAATAAATAACCTGTACCTCCTATATATACCATATTTATGCCTTGGATGCCACCCAAACCAAATTAGCTACCTATATAAGACTATATTAATGAATATATATACCAAGAGTTAAAGTAGCCACAAGCTGACTTTTTATAACCCTATGCACCTATAGGATTAAGGTCATAGCACGGCCCCCTCTTCACAAAATGATTGTCCTCAATATTGATTAAATGTGGAAGCTTTTGCATAAAATATTCATCTTCTTCTTCTTCTTCCCAAGTCTTGTTGTGAAGGTATACGTGTTGGGAATCTCTATAACTATTGGCTAAAAATTACTCATCCAACCATCCATTGCCTTGAGATCTTCTATCATATCCATCCTCGTCAAGATTTCGTCCTCAATCTTACTTACCTCTACCCATACATCATCCAAGATTATGGTGTCCCTCTCCTCTATTGACAGATCCTCTTTGTAAGGAGTCCTTCCAAGAGTGATAAGAATCCTTCCCTTGCCTCTTGTTGAAGCCGCCGCCATGTTGTGACAAAATAATTTTGCAATAAATTACACAAAACAATTTCAATCAAAATTTTTCACTATAACTCTAGAGTCCAAAAAAATCTCCAAGAATTTCATTGACCAAGTTTGGTGGAAACCCTAATTTTGCAATAAACCACACAAAACAATTCCGATAACTCTAAGAAAATTATTATTAATTTACTAAGGCCTAAATCTCACTTTCCAAAAAAAGTCTCCAAGAATTTTGCTTATTTGTTGCCTTAGGATTGAATTTGGTTGAAACCCTAATTTTACAATAACTTTTTACAAATGATTCCAATTACCTCCAAATCAATACTATAAGTGCATCAACTTGTTCAACAATCTATAATTTATGGAAAAATCTGAAATAACTCCCTTGAATTCTGCTCCAAATGTACTCAAATCTATACTATAGCAAATTCAATATGCTCTTGGAAAACCTTTTAAAAGTCAAGAAAATTTCTGCCAAAATCATAGATATATGCATTTCCTAAAATGACCTCCAAAATTAAAAAATCGCCTTATTTCCTTCATGATGCCAACATCATGCTCTAATATCACTTGTAATGAAACAATTTGCACAACAGAAAACTATAATAGGAAATACGATGAAAAAACTTGATATTAATATGTCACTTTAAGTGGCAAGCCTCCTATAGTCTTCAATAAGAACTGGTGTTCCATACAGTTTCCTAACGAGGACGGGGGAACCAAGGGCCTAAGTTTGGGTACAGCGGCAGGCGGGCGGGCGCGCGGGTGGAGGGGGTGCGGCGCTGATATACATATAGTGCTTGAAAAACTAGTTATAAAAAGATGTATAAGAATTACAATGTTGAATTTACAAATGAAACTTTGGCAAATTACTAATTAAAATTTAAAATACTTAAATACTACTTAACAAAACCACCATAAAAATAAAAAACATTAGAATGTCAATTAGTCAAACTTGAATGTAAGCATCAAGTAAGATTGTCCAATTGGATGATCATGACGATATTATAGATGAAGAATTGTAGGAAAACTTGGAAACGAGTACATGGCAAATCAAATGAATTCAATGGGAATTTGGGGGCAACGCTCCAAATGGGGTCGACGAGCAACACCCTCACAGGGGTTTGGGGATAGCGCCCCTCGTGGGGGTTTGGGGGCAACACCCCCAATGGGGTTTAGGGGCAACACCCCTCGTGGGGGTTTGGGGGCAACACCCCCAATGGGCCAATGGGGTTTAGAGGCAACACCCCCAATGGGGTCGAGGGGCAACACCCCTCGTGGGGGTTTGGGGGCAACACCCCTCATGGGGATGTGGGGGCAATGCCCCCAATGGGGTCGAGAGGCAATGCCCCCATTGTGGGGGTTTGGGGGCAACACCTCCAACGAGGTTGAGGGGCAGCAAACCACACAAACCTTCATGGTGCACATCATTTTGCATTCACAATTAGACCCAAATTAAGACCTTCAAAGCCACAAAAATCAATAAAAAAAAAAAGAATTGCACTTTTTGGGATACCTAGGTTGGGAAACTCCTAGACGTCCTCGAGACGCTCGAGAGATCCCTCGATGTCCCAATGTCCCCGACAAATTGGCGGTGGTGGAGGTGCGGCGAAGGGATGTCATCAACCCGTCCCCACATCCTAGGGACATCTCTGTCCCAGAAATGTGGGGAATTTTTTTTTGGGTGGGGGAGTATCCCTGTGGAACACTAAACACAATACTTAATATGAAGATAATAAATAACCTCTATCTCGTATTGTAAGAGTTGGCATAGAATGCTCTATACCATGTAAAAGTTGGTATAGATTGCTTTATACCATACAAAATTTGGTCGAAAATGTAGCCACCCAAAGCACAAGAGAGATCAAATATGAGAGAATAATGCTATTCTAATGCTATTCTATCAAAAGATGCAAATATAGAATGAGAATGGATTAAGATTACAGAGAGAACCCCTTGTTTATATAGACCAAAGTATGACATGGGATTGCATAAGATTATGCCATAATATTATGATTTGAGACATAAAATTATAAGTATCCCATTTATACCCTAAGTAAACTTAAGTAACTAATGTGAATAGGACCTAGATGATGAAAAAATTAGGTAAAACACCCTATATATACCATATTTATGCCTTGGATGCCACGCAAGCCAACTTAGCTACCTACACAATACTCGATATGATGATAATAAATAACATCTACCTCCTATATATACCATATTTTTATGCCTTGGAAGCCACCCGGATTGACTTAGCTACCTATATAAGAATATATTAATGTTTATATAACTTAGTTAAGAGCTAAGGTAGCCACAAGTCAACTATTCATAACCCTATGCACCTACAGAATTAAGAGCATAGCAAAGGTATTTTAGAAATAATTCTTGTTTGTAATATTTATAGAAATCAAGGAGTTTGTAAAGTCATTCAATTTTTCAAGGACAACTTCCCTAGTGAGTAAGGTGGTTATAACAATAAAATGTGGGAGGATAGAATCATAATGAAACGGAGTTGAAAGTGTTGCATAAAACCTCTTTAAAAAAAATTTGAAAGAAGAATATCAAGGTAAGAGAGCCAAGATGAAATTATGTGGAGAGCTCTTGAGAAATCTGAGAAACATATTGTAAGGCAGGGTTATAATTTGTTGTTGACTCAAAACTTCAACCACATTTTTTAGAAACAGCATCTGGGGAAAGCTTTGGGCTCTCACATCTCTTCTTAAAATTGATTTGTTCATGTGGACTCTTTCCCACAAAACCATTTTGACTGCTGAAAATTTGAGCAAGAGGGAGTATTTATGGACCTTCATATTGTATTCTCTATAAGAGGGATAGCAAAGACATCAATCACCTCTTCATCCAGTGTGAGTTTTCTCAACAGGTTTGGAATCATGTGTGGCAGAAGATGTTAGTGTTTTATAGCTACGGGAGGTATTTCCCTAAAGCTTAGGCAGGTCGGCCTATCTTGTGTTAAACAAAAATATTATATTATTCAAGGTCGGCTCTAGATGAGGGGTTGCCTAGCTTGTATATATAGGAGAAAGTATCTCCTCATTTGAGTATCAATTCATCCATTCCAATTTGTATATCTTCAGTAGCAAGTTTGCCCTTCAAGAGCAGCAGATTTTACTCAAGCAGAAGAGTTAGATGTTTTGTGTATTCAAGAAATTGCACCATATGCAAGTGCAGATCCATTGTATTGTATTTGGCCTTTCTAGGCCCAGATATTTTTCTGATTTATATGAGAAGATCTTGCTGGGTTTTTCTCCCTCGAGTAGGAGGGTTTTCCCAGGGTAAACTATTGTGTTCATTGTGTCTAAGTTGCGTTTTCTGCTTATTGCATTTCTGATCCTAAAACCAACATGGTATCAGAGCGGGTTTAGAAAAGATCTGATCAGATTTGGCTAAGCAGTATAAGTGTCGGGTCTTTGCTGGAGATAGGTGCGAATAAATAATATTTGGTTCTGCCTGAAGACAAAATATATAGTAGAGATGAATATTGCAGATAAACAATAAGGCATGGTGATTATTGGAGGAGATGCTGTATACTTTCAAGGCAATATTTGAGAAAAAGAAGCAGGCGTTATATCTGGAGTCGTCCAAATTGAGAATGAGCTGTCCAAATTAATGTATGTTGGAGTCGTGAGTTTCATTGAAGTCTGTATAGTTGCGTGATATTTGAAAAGCATCTTAATTTACTTGAGACAGGATGGGTTAAGAAAGTCAGAAAGACTTGCCGAGGCTTTCATCTTTTAATTGCCATTTCATAATTTAAAGGAGGACAGAATCATCACATTTATCAGGAGTCAAAGGGTAGTCACGGGATGAGGAGAATGATGAATAGAGTTTATCTCAGAAGGAGATGCCTATCAATTACCAGGTTTATGTATTAGCAGATTGCTTTATTGGTGGGCACCAAGAACATAAGTTATCGGGCAAGACACATGGAGACGTTAGCCTCAAATCTCCGATAGTTGTTTCCTTTATAATCGTGGTTGCTCCCTGTGTAGAATCATGGCTAAGAGAAATAAAATTCAGGTACCAAGGAGTCTTAATTTGAAGCCAGCCGCTATTGGGAGGTCAAGCACTTCATTTCCTGATCGCCAGTTTAAACATTCCTGGAGAAGATCGGGACTTCAAGAGATGACATGCTGAGAGTTTATTAATATATCGCTTCCTTTGGAGCCAACTCAGATATTATTATTATTGAACAAGGCCAATGAATCAGTCTACCGCAGCCAACTATTCAGAAGATTAAAATATCAACTAAGGAAATCACATGGTATTGAAGAAACACGAATCCTGGTGAAGAATGGCGGTAAGTTGAATCGTCAGAGTGAATAAGGATTTCATTTCAGGAAGATCACAAAGTATTGAAGAGAGCATGGTTTCAAAAGAAGAGCAGCAGAAGATAATGCTTCTTTCTTGAGAACCGCTTCACATACTTGGGACTGCACCTTTAAGCGAAGGTTATATGAAGGTTAGTAAACCAATTTGAAGCTGCTTATGTGAATAATTTGTGGTGAAATGGGACTATAGCCACGTAAGGGACTTGCTGGGAGTCTCCAGCTGTGGGTTTCTTTCAGAACTTATCTCTGTTCAAAAGAATATCATAGCTCTTTCGGGGACTTTCATATTAAGATTTTATATAAAGAATCTGCAAGTGGAAATTGGTGGGCCCCTCATGATGACTCAGCAGACATACCTTGGAGTTTAGTGTATTGAACCAAGGGAGTATATCCCAAGCAAATGCAACATACTGTGCTATGTTCCAGGATTCCAGGATGGATCAAGGATGCACAAGACAAATTGGAAACACTTGAAATAGATCTGAAGAGTGCTATTAAACAGATAAGTATTTTATGTTTGTACCTTTGAATAATGATCATGGATTTAAATAATCATGTAGTTAATAATAATTCACGCAAACAACATTGGGAATAGTGAATCATGTATGCTTCTAGCATTGGTCTGTATATTTCTCTTCAGGGTAGTTTGATTCTATGAACTATTATTAATCTCTCTAAAATGCAGGATGGAGAGAGATTGCATAAAGAATTCAAAGGGAGGAAGAGCTTGAGGCATCCGGTGGGGAAGTCATGCCGGCTGGAGAAATGAACAAACATGAAGACTTAGCTTGCAGCCATGAGACTGAGTTGGTGGCACATAACTTCACTGGAGACATCTCTCGAGGGCACAAGGTTGGGTCAGCCTTGGATGGAGAGTTTGCATCAACGAAGAAGATTGAAAAAGATGGAGACACTAAACAACGAAGAACCTATACAAATTTTCATTGCAATCAACTACTTCGAAGAGAAGGAAATGACATTCAGAGGGAATTATATTCCGAGAATTCAAGACACGAGTTGAGATCATGTCCAGGAAGAAGACTAAGGTTCTGAGATCCATCGATGGAGGGAGTTCACTTCCAGAGGATTTCTTTGCAATCTCTAAGGCAGGGATCAAGAGGAAGTTTTGTGACTCACTGAGAAAAAGTGAAGGTGTCAACTAAGTGGGTTGCAATGTTGCAAGGCCAGGTGCTAAGTCCTTGGAAAGACCTCTTCAGCTACTAAGAACAAAATTGAACAAGGCAATCAATCTGGATTTGACATTGGTAGCTCCACAAATCTATTCAGAATAGGGTGATATGGGATGAGGTCAAGAAGGACAGCCCTGAACTCTCACAAGTCAGTAATGCCGAAAGTGTGCATTGGAAACCGTTTCTCTAAGGCAAGCATTGCAGGCAATCTTGGACAAGGAGGTCAAGAGGTTGATGCAAGTACTTGGAGCTTCAGAGAGAGTCACATCATCATGAAGATTTGTTGTAATGTATATTTCTCTGAGGCGGAGAAATATGAGGTGAAAGCCCTTGTAGTGTATATCTCTCTGAGACAAAGAAATATGAGGTGAAAGCCCTTGTAGTGTATATTCTCTGAGATGGAGAAATATGAGGTGCAAGCCCTTGTTCATCTCTAAGACTGAGATGAGATGTCATGTTGAGAGACTCCATGACGACATCACGTTGAGAGACTCCGTGATGAACCCTAGTACACCTCTGAGACTGAGATGTGTTTCCTTCCACACATGGGAGTAGCCATTGTGGATGTCATGTTGAGAGACTCCATGACGACATCACGCTGAGAGACTCTGTGATGAACCCTTGTACATCTCTGAGACTGAGATGTGTTTCCTTCCACACATGGGAGTAGCCATTGTGGACGTCATGTTGAGAGACTCCATGACGACATCGTGTTGAGAGACTCCGTGATGAACTCTTGTACATCTCTGAGACTGAAATGTGGTTTTCCACAAATGGGTGTAGCCATTGTGGGCGTCATGTTCAGAGACTCCACGACGAGGACATCTGGAATATACCTCCCTAGCTAAGAGGGAATGTTAGTGTTTTATAGCTATGGGAGGTATTTCCCTAAAGCTTAGGCAGGTCGGCCTATTTTGTGCTAAACAAAAATATTATATTGTTCAAGGTCAGCTCTAGATGAGGGGTTGCCTAGCTTGTATATATAGGAGAAGGTATCTCCTCATTTGAGTATCAATTCATCCATTCCAATTTGTATATCTTCAGCAGCAAGTTCGCCCTTCAAGAACAGCAGATTTTACTCAAGCAGAAGAGTTAGATGTTTTGTGTATTCAAGAAATTGCACCATATGCAAGTGCAAATCCATTGTATTGTATTTGGCCTTTCTAGGCCCTGATATTTTTCTGATTTATATGAGAAGATCTTGCTGGGTTTTTCTCCCTCGAGTAGGAGGGTTTTCCCAGGGTAAAATGTTGTGTTCATTGTCTCTGAGTTGTGTTTTCTGCTTATTGCATTTCTGATCCTAAAACTAACAGAAGAGATATTCACAGTTGATTCTTCCAACCTAATAACATGTTGCACTATGTTTGTGACAAATTGGTCTGATAAATATCCTTTTAGATTTGAAGGAAAATCAGCAATTAATTATTTGTGGAAGATATATGCAAGAGTTATTTGATGCCATATATGGATGGATAGAAGTCATGATATAAACAGTAATGCTAATATCAATCCCTGCAATAGTTTTGCTCGTGCCTCTGCACTCATAAAGCTCTTAGAGACAGTTAACAAAAGTTTTATAAATCTTTTGGGTGAAATCTTAGCAAGAAAGAGGAAAGGTTCATTCAAATTTTAGAAATTTAAAATGTTTTGCTCAATATTAATTGAAAGGGAAAACACTCAAAATTCTTCAAGGACTCATATCATTTCCATTTCAATGGCTCTTCCAAGGGAAAACCGAGTGTTGTTGGGGCTGGTTAGTTATCATGGATCAAGAAAAGAAAAAATAAGCTGTGTTTGCATAAGGATTGGGGAAAAATTCAAGCGATGAAGCTGAATTTTTGGCTCTCCGAAGGCTTAAAAATTGCAGCTATGAAAGGACTCAAAGTTTTTGGGGTATGGTGATTCTATGCTGGTCATTAAGTCTGTGTTGGGTAATGCTTAGGGAGGGATATTTTGCTAAACATTATTTTGCAGAAATTCAAAAAATTATACAGGGGCTTCCTTTTCATTAGGTTCAAACATATCAGAATAAAATATAATCAGCTGACTGATTCCCTTGCATGAGGGTGTTAAACAGAGCTAATGTTCAACTTGCTCTTCTGCAATTTTGTTCTTTGTTGTAATTTGTAGGATTTTTTCCTCCCCTTTGAGTTATGATTATTGGGTTGAGAATTATTGTAATCGTTTTTTTGTCTAATATTATTTGGTTTATCTTCACTGAGCCATGCCAAGAACAATGGAAATGGCATCCTTATGAATCACAAACCAATAGTTTCCCAAAGATTAAGATAATCCAAACAATCTAGATAGTTATTTAAGAATTCATACAACATGCATATTGATATGTAAGATTATGAAATAAATCATATTGGAAAACTATTCCATCGAACAGAGCTTGGATTAGAAAATAATCCATATTGGTTATCTAACTCCCATTATAGCTATCACTTTATTCACTGTTTCACTAATTTGGATGGAAAATCAAAAAAACAAATTGGCAAAATTTATGGCTTCTCTCTTTATCAATCCAAAACTTTAGCACCAGCATGTCATTAATTGCTACTCGCTGTTGAAATTATCGATCAACTTATGTATTGCCTTGTGTGTTGATTCAGGAACTGAATAGAAATTAGTGATTAATTGCAGCAATGTATTGTAGTTGTCATTAATGTAGATGTTGTAGCTGTGTATGCAACTTTCAATTATTAGATTTAGTTTTACAAGAATCTTGTTTCTGATTTATAATCCAGCCATTGTGTGCACACTCTTTATGGCTAACTCGCAAGGTTCGGATTCAAGTTCAGTGAAAAATATTCAAATCAAGTTAGTTAATTGATAAAATTCAAGAAAAAAAATCATGATATGTTCGAATATAATAAATATTTACATTTTTTATAATAAAAAACTAGAAGCTAATTAAAATTAAATATAAGTTATTGATAAGAAATCAAATGTAATAATTTTATATTAAGGATAAAAAACAATAAAAACTCGAGATAAATATAAACTAAATAAAGTATTAAAGAACATGTAACTTGAAAAAATCTTAAATGTTAATAGCCATAAGTTTCCACAATCCATGATTGAATAGTGCAAAGATTTCTGGATTGAAACTGTGTATGATTTTTTCTCATCAACCTTTCGGATCATGCTCCATGATCCATCATCAGGATGATAAGCAAATAGAGAGCAGAGAATAGATCATGCTCCTATTCTATGCTCTCTATTTGCTTATCATCCTGATGATCGATCATGGAGCATGATCTGAAACATTAATGAGAAAAAATCATATACAGTTTCAATCCAGAAATCTTTGCACTATTCAATCTTAAACGTATTAAAATCCATTAAAAAAATAAAAAACTAAACAACATTTTAAATAATATGTAAACAAATATAAATATAAATTAACAAATTAAAATAAGCTTAAGAAAAAAATCTAAACGGCTAATAAGATAAGTTTGTCATATAAACATAATTAAGATAAGATTTACTGACATTAAAGAATGTGAAGTTAAGACAACATAACTCATAATAACAAAGTCTCTCCCTGCCCACATTAATACGGTTCGCTAAATAACACCTAAAATATTGAAATGACTAAAGATAAATGAATAATGAATACAGGATTTAATTAGTTTTGAATTGCCTTCTATCAGCCATTTTGCAACCTTATTTATCAACTTTTATCTATATTACCAAATCAGCTGGATATAACAGAATTTCTAGGTACAAGTCGTATAGGAATCAGATATGGATCCAAATTACCTGCGGAATCAGGCAGGATTCAGTTTTTGTCAAGCAGAATTTTTCAAGGCAAATTTTTTGAATTTTGGACCAGCCAAATCATAAAACCATAAAAAACCATCCCCAAATGCTTAAACAACCAGCAATATTACTCATTTTGTGTGTAAAATTTTCTGTTAAGCCTCACAGCAACAAGGAAAATTGGAAAACTGAAAAGTAGATTCTGCATCCTGGAGTGGCAGCAACAGCAGACAGCAAGAGTGAACAGGATACAAAACAACAGTCTATTAATATTTTCAATGAATTTCATTTGATTAACAGCCAAGGGCAACTATCAAAGGAGCTGCAGCAATCAGAGAATGATTTCTGCATGCATCTATCTGCTACTCAAATTGCCTACCACTGGATTCACAATGATTTAGCAAAAACCTTTATGCCATTTAAATTATTTACTGCTTTTCTTATGATTTGTTTGTTTTAGGGTTAAATTATAAAATCATTTAAATTCTGGTGGCCTTTATTCATAAGTAATATATTTGTATTTTTGTATTTTTGTAATACAAAACGTTTGACATTTTACACGTTACAATACCCTTTAAATGTTTACTTTATCGAAACATTACCTATGTTGCCAGTTCTGCAAACCCAACCCCGCCACCCTAGGAGTACCTATATGGGTCTGGGGCCAGGACAGCTCTGGGTTCACCCAAGGTCTACCCTAGATGAAAGGACCCACGGAGGACCTGGGCGAACCCAAGCAGACCCATAAGCCACCTGTCCAAAAAGAACAAAAATACATTTTTATAAAAAAATTAAAAACCAAAAAACTCCTAAATGCCTAATTCTGCCGTGAAGTGAGGACTCTTAAGCTTTTTTACCTCATTTCACAAACACAAGTGAGTAAAACAGCATTTTTGCCTCCAAGCTGCCATTGTTGTTTTTTGAAACTTGTTGCATTTTTTCTTTGAATGTGAAGGCTATAGGAGAGAAAGACCTACACCAACAAATAGAAAGAGTTGCACACAGAAGATTTATCTATCAAAGGAAAGTGAAGAAGTTTTGAAGAACTTTTTCAAGATTATTGTTTCATTTTTTATTTTAAATTTTAAAAATAATTTAAACCTTTTATACATGATCCAAGGGTTATAATCCCTTTTTTTTTAGTTGTAGGGTTGTAAATTTGTAATATTTTTTGTTATGTTATCTTCATACAGAATGGTTGGTTGTTCTAGTTCAACTACCCCACATGTAGAGAGTTCATTTAAATTTGATGCAACATTCACCTTTTTGGTCACATACAACTATGATTGAACAACTTCTCAGTGGCATGAGTTCTTGTTGTTGTTGTAGCCAACGTGGGAATGAGAATAAGAGCTCATATAGTTGATTGAAAGCTCACATGTGCCCTATTATCCACTTACAAACAAAAGCTTGTCTGAAGACAAATAAAAAAAGGGTTGTCAAAGCAACAAATAATGGGATATATCAAAAAACAAGACACCAACATGGTAAGTGATAGATCAAAGGAAAGAGTACATTCTATTTTCAGGAAAGGATCACAAAAACCTCCTACCAGCTTAACACAACTAACTGACCCATATCCTTTCATGCCACTATCTTCTCAAGAAGAGAATGCCTCCTTTAATTCTCATAAATGAGACCCATTGGAAAAGACCTTCAAAAATGAGGTGAGGGAGGTTGCAAGTATTGCTCATTACATTTGTGGCAATGAGCTTCCTTTCAACTTTATTAGATCACCATCTTATTGGCCAAAGATAGAGCTTTCGTACAGGCATCATTAAGAGCAATTAGGGAATATACGGTCCCCAATAGGGGCACCATCATTTTTTTATGGATGGAAGAATTGCAAACATAGACTACTAATCGATATCATTGCAATGTCCCCTAAAGGGGCGATGTTTTTGAAGCCACTAAATTGTGCGGGGCAAGTGAAAGATGCAACTTTCATTACCAATAACCTCATGCAATCCATTGAGATAGTGAGCCCTAAAATGTTGTCCAAGACTCCAAGTCATAATAGACAACACTAAAATTGTAAGGCAGTTGGTTTAATAGTGCAGGGTACAAATGGGTCATATTTTTTGGACACCATCTGTTGTCCACTCACTCAGCTTGATATAGCAGAAGATTGGCACATAGACCAAGTGGGTCAAAGAAATCCACATGGGGGCCAAAAAGATCCAAATGTTTGTGACAAATCATCATATGTCACAAGGCATCTTCAAGACCTCCAACTTGGAATTGTTGAACATAATTTTATTTTTTTGTATATTTTTTATTTTTTTATTTTTTGATGTCATTTACTTTTTAAGATTTTAATTTGTTTTATTTTTTAAACAATGTTAGGTTGTTGAGACTCAATTTGCATCACACACAATCATCTTGAGATGACTTGTGAAGGTGCAAGAGGCAAAGCAGTATGGTCATCAACACTTTTGGAGTGTGTGAACGCAATCAAATACAAAGAGAGCCCAAAAAATCAAAGCATTGATCCTCGATGATGAGTGGTGGGCTTGTGTGAAATATGTTTTGAGTCTCACTAAGTCAATCGTCAACATGATTAGGTATGTTAATACAAATCCCCCGTGCTTGGATAAAAGTTATGATGACATGGTCTTTGTGGTTGGAAAAATAATAACCATGATAGAAGCCAAGGAGCATAACCATACTGAAGCATTTCTCATAAAGGTGCAAACGACAATTTTTTACAATTAGAACAAAACAACCATGCCTTTGCAACTCTTAGTATTTGCTTTGTCTCTAAAACATATAACTCAAAGATACTTTAAACTTTCTCTGCCAAGGAGGGTGGCTCCATATAGAGATGAAGAGGTTGTTACTAGGTACAAAACTACATTCAAAAATATTCCCAAATGTATATATACAAAGTGTTGCCTTGAGCGAGTTTGGCCACTTCATATCTTCAATGAATCAAGATCTTTGCACTCTTTGAGACAAGTATAGAAAAGATGCTCATGAATAGTTTTACATACATCGTAATGCTTTATTTACTTCCAACCTTTTTCAATGAAAAATATCTTTTTTATTTCTTAACTTCCTCATTTTTCCTTCTCTACTATATATTATAATTTATGTTTTGTAAAAAATAAATACTGTATGCAAATTCAACGAGTTGTGAATTTTTCAACTAAGTAGAATTGGAGTACATACTAGTTTATCCACTCAGTTAAGCACAACCAATTGGGTGCACACAAGTTGAGGATTTGGCCTTCGTGTACTCCAGCTTGCATCTCTTGTCACATAAGAGACCTGATTACAATGAGAAAGTGCTAAGGAATTGGGATCTAACTCATGAGTGTGCTAACTTTGTTGCTACAGTTACACGACTTGTTGAAGTCTTTCTAAATGAGATAGCTTCTGCATATGACATGTCTAGTGAGAGTGGTACTGCAATTGATTGTGGTTCCAATGAAACTGAACTAAATGCATACATTAATGCTCTCAATTAAGAGCAATAGGAAAATTATTGAATATTAATTGTAATTTTCATTTTGTATTGACATCCTTTGATGCTTTCAATGTAAAGCAATACAAAAATTAATGAATATCGATTGTAATTTTCATTTTGTATTGACATTTGACCAATCACTAAATTAGCATACTGTGAATTAATGAGATTTTTCTTTTCTACTATTATGAGGTAGTTAAATATTTTGTTTATTGGCAATTACGAGTAGTACTGCTTTTTTAATTTTCAAAATTTTAATATATATACACAAATGCATACCCATACCCAAGTAAAAAAATGTTGTACTAACGTACATGAACCTCGAAGCGTACTTGTCCTTGTACCAAAACCAACAACATAATATTATGGCGGCTTCCATAACATTCTCAATTTTAGTGCAATATATAATATTATGTGTGTTCTACTTACATATAAATATTTATGATTTATTTATATTATAACATTTGAATTTTATGTATAGATTACTATCATTAAATTATTTATGAATATGCATATCTAGCCATTTAAGCTATTTTATAAAATAGATTAATATTAATTCATTAATACATATTAATAGTATTTATTTTTATTATACTTGTGATGTTACTTTTTCCAAATTACAATTATCAAAGTTAATTTAAGTTAACATTGCAATGGATTTAATATAACTATTAGTAGAAACACACGTGTAAAAAATCCATCATTTTTTGCTTCAATGAGAGCAAAGCAATGTAGAGTCTAGATTCTACAAAAGGAGAGCAAAGCAAAACAAAAAACAAAAAAGCAAGGATTCGTGGACAATGGCAGATGATCCAAACACAAGGAGGAATGTATAATTGATGTATCATCCATCATTAGCAAAGGCTATCATTTTGGAGAAAACTACTATAATTGGTAGATTCAAGAGCATGGAGTTTATAAGACATGGGATCTAAGAATGGGTATTGACACAATAGAAGTATGACCCTGTTCTAAACTTCCTTCCCAAAGGTTTTTTCACTTCTATCTTTGAGACACATGCAGAAAGGGAGAACATTCTAATGAACAAATTTTGGAAGTTTAGCGAATCCCACCTCTATCTACAAAGGTGGGTGCCTAATTTTAATCCCTTAGACACCTTCCCAACAAACTTACCTTTTGAATACTGGTTGGGCAAAAGTTTGTTGAAGATCAAATATGTTATTGAAAAAACCCTAGAAATAGATTTACGAGGCAAGGAAAACCTAATTTTCTCTCAAATCAAGCTAATTACAATTAAAGAAATTGACATTCATCAAGTTGTTCACTGCTACAAGTTCATGGATCCAAGAAATAGACAAAGAAATCCCAAAAAAATTGTTTAAAATGCAAAAGATGAGGTCACTTTGAAAATTCATGCTGTCGCTTACCCTCGAAGATTAAAAAATAGTGGATCCCAAAAGACATAAATCGGCAAAGTGCCCAAAGCAATCAAGATAACACAAAGTCAGGGCATCCTTTGAAGTCCCTCAATGATGTCCACCTCCACAAGTGGCTATAATTCCATATGTTGAAAAAGGTGAAACCAACGGCCAAATTGATAATGAGGACCCTAAAACAAAGAATGAAGATGCAAGGGATGAGGTCAACACTATCGATCCTAGAAGAATCAATCAATATGCATTCCAAATTACTCAATATCGGTCTCTATCTTTTGAATCCCAAACGAGGTCACAAAACAAACAAACAAAAAAGAGAGGAAGCACTCAATGGTTGGCTATCAAGCATCCATTAAAAATTATCTTTTGAGATCTAAGAGAGGTATCACCACCCCTGGAAGCCAATGAAGATCCTTACCTAGAAGGTAAGGGGCATGTGCGCCCCTAACAGGTGGTGTTTGACCAAGCACTAGATTGACAATTCTTTGGTCGATTTAGTACTATTAGAGACATAATTAAACACAAAGGAGGCAATTTTTTTCACAAGGAAATGCAAAGGTTGGTTGGGTCGGTTTATTGGAGCCAACTAGGCTTCTAGGGTTTGAGCCTTCTACAGAAGATTGGTCGAATCACAATTGCTCCCCTGATCAATTCATCCAAATGGCAAACGATATTGGTAAGCAACCTGAACTCAAATTTAAAATTCTTTGTTTTCAATGTATATGATCCCACTAAAACTAAAGGAAAAAGGAATGTGTGGAACGAAATAAGAGCAAAAATGGAAAATCTTCGAAACGAGAAATTCATTATGGGTAGTGATTTCAACGCCATATTGGATCAATCTAAAAAACGGGGTGGTTTGGGCAAATTTTCCCAAGCACAAAAAGGTTTTACTAATTTCATCCATGATACCAATTTATTTGATGTCGCTCCAAGCAATGGCAATTTCACTTAGAATAATACACAATTTGGATTTACAAACATCGTTGAATGATTAGACCATTTTTCAATTTCTGATAATTGGCTAAATTTTGCAATTCTCATTGAATCCCTTAAAATGCCTATCTCTGAATCAAACCACTACCCAACTTCACTATGCTATATATGAAGATCGCCCACCCTCGAAGTCCCAATTTTGTTTCGAACATATTTAGCTGTGAAGCCCAAATCTAAAATAATAAATCAAATCATGGTCATCCAACGTACACATTATCAAGGGCTCGAGGATGTTTATCTTCCATAAAAAGCTCCAACACATCAAAAGAAGACTCAAGCCATGGAACAAAGACTCATTCAAAGAGATTTTCAAGGAGAAGGAACAAATAGAGGAATAACTGCAAATTTTAAATGAGAAGGTGATTGCAAATGGAATGTTTCAAAATGATTACACAAAAGAAAAAGAGTTGTTGAATGAACATAGTGAATTCCTAGCAAGTGAAGAAATTTACTGGAAATAGAAATCAAGGGAGACATGGTTAGCAAAATGGGACTGAAAACACCAAATTTTTTCACAATACAATGAAAGTGGAGCATGAGATAAACAGAATTTCCAAGATCAATGCTACAAATGGTCGTTTCCTATCCTCCCAACTAATATTCACGAAGAAGAAATCAAGTTTTTTTGTCTCCTTCTAGGTGGGGAAGATATCTCTAATTCCATCCTTGGGACTTCACTCAATTGCATCCCTTTTATCATCAACTAAGATTACAATCGCCTCCTGTATGCACCAGTCACCTATGAGGAGGTCAAAATGGCTATCTTCCAACTCAACCTAGACAAGGCTCTTGACCCAAACAGCTTCCCAACCTCTCTTAATCAATTTTGCTAGGATTTTCAAGAAGATTATATATGGAAAGTCATAGAAGAATCAAGAAAATCAAGTAAAATCCTCATAGACTTCAACAACACAAATATTGCGCTTATCCCTAAGAAACAAGCATGCACATCATTTGCAAATTATTGTCTGATCTCTTTGTGCTACACAATTTGCAAGATCACTACAATCATGGCCAACAGACTAAAGCCTATTCTTCCAACCATTGTATCTCAAGAACAAAGTGGTTTTGTGTCAGGAAGAAACATCACAGGTGAGATTATCATTGCCCACGAAGCATGCATTCCATTAAAAAGCAGAACCAAAAAGGTATGATTCTCAAATTAGACATAAGTAAAGCATATGATTGTGTCATTTGGAGATTTTTGTTAAAAGTGATGGAGAAATTTGATTTCAATTTTCAATGGTTAGAATGGGTTTTCTCCTATTTCTCATCCCCTCGATATTTTGCTATGTTCCACCAAGTTTCCGGTATAGGGGGATGGCAGAACGACAGGACAAGTTTCGAGGACGGCATTTTTTTGAGGGGATTTTTGGGGACGGGGGGGACGGCTATATATATATATATATATATATATAGAGAGAGAGAGAGAGAGAGAGAGATTTTAAAAATATAGGGAAATTTCAAATATTCATATGAGTAATGATAATCAGAACAATGAACATTCATAAAGTTACAAATGTAATCACTAATCATATTGACATATGCATCATAGAGTCGAACAAATTAATACTAAAGCTACCTAATTGCTTCCATGGACCATAATTCATGTCAAACAGCCAATGTGCCTATGATACAAAATAATAAAATGCCCAAAGGCTACAAGTTTGCACTACAAATGTCAAAATGACAAAGTCACAAGTGTCCAAAACATAGTAATAGAAAGTATGATGGTTGCCTCTACTCGACATCTGCCAACATTGCATCAAAATTAGACTCAGAGTCTAAGTCACTGTCACTATGAGGGGTTGGCTTATCTAATGGAACTCCAACCAATCCCTCCTGTCTCTCCTCCTCCTCATCAATTTGTGCAACGTCCTCTAGATCAACATCCCACCGTAACGCTGGAGTTTGTTCACAAAGGAAAACATTAAAAAAAAGAAATTTAAAATTTGACTCTTTTTTTTTTGTGTTAAATTTGCTGCTGGGAAAAGGGGGACAGTTGGTCGTCCCCGGGACGAACGAGGGACAGCTAGGCATCCCCTATCCGTCCCCTGGACGGTGGGCCATCCCCCATCTGCTTCCGAGACATTTCCTCAATTTGGGGACGTCCCCGAAAAAAGGGGACTTTTTGGGGATGGCTGCCAGCCATCCCCTAAGTGTCCCCCGTCCCCGGTACCAGTACGGGGGGTAAAAGGCCAAGGGACGCGTCCCCATGTTTCCCTAATATTTTGCAATCGTGAATAGGTCTCCTTGTGATTTCTTTAACGTTGTGCACGAGATTCATCAAAGGGACTCCCTATCCCCCTTTTTGTTTGTTTTAACGGCAAAAGCTTTGAGTAGAGGAATTGCCAGAAAGGTTGCCACCAGGCCCTAGAAAGGGATCTCAATTGCCAAAAACTTACCTGCCATAACACATCAAATGTTCGCGGATGACACACTGCTATACGACAATACTTTGTTGGATGAGGCTTTGACAATAAAAAGCACCTTGGAGGATTACACTCAACACTCTAGCCAAACAATTAACAAAGAAAAAAACAAAAAACAAAAATTAACACCAGATGATCAACCCAATGATGGATCACTACAATGTTAGGATGCAACATTGAAACAATATTGCACCCCCACTTAGGAATTCCTTTATTTCAAGGGGCTGTGTGTTCTACATTGTGGGCAGACACTATTAGCAAATGTAAGAAAAAAGCAAAATCTTGGAAGGGGCAATGGCTCACTTTGCCAGGGAGAATTGCAATGATCAAGACAGTTTTGGCTGCAATCCCAACACTACTCTCATGCTTGGAACTTACAAGAAAAGTTGAAAAAGAAAGTGGAAATTCAACACAAATTCTTGTGGGAGGGCCCCAACGAAATAAAAAGAATTCCTCCCATTGCTTGGGACAAAGTAAGACGAAAAAAATCTCTAGGGGAGTTGGCATCAAGGATACTCACCTCAAAAATCAAGCACTTGGAGCAAATCTTACCTGGAAAATGTTTAAAAACCCAAATGCCTTATGGTCTAGAATAATACAAAACAAATACCTCAACAATGATGATCCCACCCACGTGGTCACTACTATAAATCCCCCAAATGGTTCCCACCTTTAGAACTTATAATGAAATGCCACCCAATAATCTCTAAACATCTTTTGTAGAAAATAAACAATGGCAAACTAGCATCATTTTGGAACAATTACTGCCCACTTCTAGATATTTGGAGGATTCAAGACAACATAGATCTCATGATCAAGAAGTATTCAGAAAAATTCCAAGACTACATCATTCCAACAAGTGAACCTGGGGATCCATTCATCTCATGGAAGAATTTGACCCCCTCCCCCCAAATACCAAGGAAATTCTCTCCAAGGAGCTCTCAAAAAGAAATGTTTTCTTATCAAATAAGAACAACAAAATTATCTGGTGTGGGGCCAAATTTGGGAAATTCTCTATAAAAATTGGAGACAAGGTACAAGCCTTAGAACGCCAATGACATTTTTGGCCGACAAATCTTTGTTGGGGCACTAAGGTCTTCCCTAAGGTAAGCGCTTTCACTTGGTCTGCAATGCATTACAAAATTCTAACACACAATAGATTAACAAAACTTGGTTTTATGGAAATCTTTCAATGCCCTTTGTGTGAATGTAATGATGAATCAATTAATCACTTACTATTGGCTTGCCCATATGCATAAGAATGTTGGGGTTGGATACAACAAAAACTTGGATGGTCCAACCCTCTCCTTGCAACAATCGGCAACCTTTTCCTTGGCTGGCCCAAATTATACAAAGTTTCTCTATGGGCTGGTCTCTGGTTGGAAGCCCTAGCCATAACCATATGGCACATCTGGCACGAGCATAACACTAGAATTTTTAAAGGAGTTGCCTCCCTCGTGGAATCCCTAATCAACAAAATTAAGGTGGGGATTTGCAAACAACAAAACGTTAAAAATTGAACCAAGAAAAAATGGTCCTCAATTTGGGAAAACCACATCAATAAAACATGGCATCTCCTAAAAAATCCCTGCTTACCTCTCTGTCCCCTCGACCTATTGGGCCAACATCAAGTGAACAACTCCCCCCCCCCCCAAAAAGGGAAGATAAAAATAAAACTTTGACAAGGTTGCAAAAGGCAATCACGAGGCCTTTGGTGTTGGGTTCATCATTTGAAATGATCAAGGAGACCTTTGGTGGGCCAAATCAATCAAACTGCTTGACGATACTAACAATGACGCAAAATATTTTGCTTTGTTGGCAAGCCTTAAATAGTGTGTTAAGGAGAGATTAAGTCCAATCAATATCAAGGGGTATTCAATGATTGTCATTCAAGCCATCGATTACCAAAAGGCCATCAATTGGAAGATATTGAAATGGATCGAGTAGACACATCTGTACCTCAAGCAAGTTGTAGAATACTCTTTGGGGCATGTATATTGAGAAGCTAACTAGACTGTAGACTTCCTATCCAATTAGACGTTGCTCTAAACAATCAAACTAGAATTTCAAATGATGCCCTCAAGTAGAATGGCATGCACAATATCTTACGCAAAGATATAGATCCATCAATCATTTCAAGCGAAGTATAGGTCATGGGTTACAGATTTGGTCTCCACTAAGCATAGATTGCCTAACTACCGTCTCAATCAAGCTCATTTTTCCTGTATAGAAGAAGCTCACAAAGCTAATGCACATAAAAACTCAAGCTACAATGGCAAAATGATTAGTATTTCCAAGACGTGTTTGTGATTGTGATCCACAAGCCATGAATGATCGGCTATGATGAGTGTCCACGATACAGTTCAAGAGAAGAGAAAGCAATACGTGCTACCATTGGAGAAAAGCACTTGCTCTATGCCCATGTTCATGATGCCACTCTGACGAAGTTGTTCCTATATAACATCAATAGAACTTTAGACGATTTTGAGTGGATCGCACCTACCACAAACAAATTTATTATCCCCAATTACTAAGTTGAAGCTATAAACACTTCCAACCTCAACAAAGATCTAGTGGTTGGAATGGTTGGGGAAGCCAACTGCATCTCCATAGCAAGGAAAAATGAAGATATGAAACAAGCTATTACCTTGATGCGTGATGGCCTACATAGGAACAACATGGACGCTTATGCTTTCTTCATGGCACACCATGAGAATCTTTTCACACACAAATTTGAATGACTATAGGAGGTGATTGAAGGTTTGTGTACTAGCTTATATTGAAAAAAGATGCAAGGTCAAATGTCTATAAAACTTTGTAACTATTTTGGGTTTCAATATAAAGGGAGCTACCCCCAAGGTAGCAATTTGCCAAATATATATATATATATAGTTAGTTAAAATAATTTAGAATATGCAATGATATCAAAATAGAGGTAAATAACTAATGTAAATTATAGCATGTGGTAATTTAGTAAGAACTCTAAAACAAATAATAAACACATTTGACTTATAAGAGATTAAATTTTTATCTAAGACAACTCTACCGATGGCAACTGTCACTCCAAGAAGACCCTAATGGTTTAAGCCCTCTTAGCTATGGCACACACCAAGAGGAAAAAACCTATTCAAAACACAACATGCTTAACAAAGCAAACACTCAACACCAAGCCCTAGATATGAGAATCCCAAGTGTATTATATACCTTGCGTTGGACACACCTTGTATGCCCCTTCTCTAATGCCCATAGCCCACCAAACCACCTCCTTTCTTGAGTGTTCTCAATGCCCCTTTCCAAGTCTCACATAAATGATTTACAATCTTTTAAGGGGTAGTTTCCAAACCATCACACCCTTTCACAACACAAGTAACACTAAAAATAAAATTAAAATTAAAAAATCCCATTTTATCTCTCAAGAGTATTCTTTTCCACTAATCACTTATTTATATTACCTTTTTTTAAAGGTAATTAAATATAAATGGCATAATTTTTGTTTTACCCCTTTTAGTCTTAAGGGTTTTAACATGACTTTTACTTTTACCTATTTTTTAACCAAAAAGATAAATAGCATTTTTCAATTTGTGGAAAAAGTTCCATATCAATATTATTTGAATATTATTATATAATATATATGTATTTTTTTGTACAAATGTACCCAAAACATACCCAATCCTTCCAAATAATGTTGTCGTACCAAAATGTCATACCTAGATACCCATAGACAATTTCAATTCAGCAACTATGCCTTTTGTCTCACACAGTAATAGCATTTGTCCATCGTCCATGCACAACAAAGCAAAATTGTAAGGAGGTGGCGCATGCATGGATGAAAAATAAAAAACCTTACAATAAAACATTGTATGCTTTTGTATGGCCACATTTGTAGGCAAATTGAAGTAATTTTTAGGTTTGTGTTTATGTTTGTTGGATTTTGAATTTCATGGATAAAATTCTATGATCTCCATTACTTAGCTTTCTAGTGTCAGCTTTTAAGCTAGAAAACATGAGTTGAGCTGTCATAGGTTAGGTTCTTTGTGTTGGTCATAAAACATTAAACTCTCTTGTCTATGTGTGGAAGAGCTATATCGGCCTTGTGATCATTCCCAAGAACCAAAAGATGGGGTAGCTTTTAGTTTTTTTGCATGGCATGCCACAAACCAGAAAGATAATTTTGCATGTCCTGTATAAAGCCACAAGTCATCTTCAAAGTTAGAGTTCTAGGGTTTTAGTTTAGTTTTTCCATACAAAGGAGCTTCCATTTCCAATTTGAAGAAAGATTTAACCGTACACACTGATGCAGTTTGTGTTGTCCTGAAAGGGGCAAAATAAAACACTAACAAAGTGCAATCAGTGGGAAAATATCCAACACAATTACAGCAACATTACAAAGAGACCAGAAAGCTTCACAAATCATTCATAAGATGAAAAGTCCAAACCTGTGTAATCTCCTGAACGCTCATAATCAGAGATGAAATGTTCAATCACAGGAGTTGGTATAACATATCCAATATTTTCTGCATCTTCATGTTTCAGAGACTGAAATGCTATTCCCACACACTGGCCCTTGCCATTGAAAGCAGGTCCACCAGAATTTCCAGCATTTATAGCAGCATCAATCTGAAATAATCTATTCAAACAAGACATCAGCCTATATTCACATTTTCAAATGCAGTTCAATCCCCTCCAATATATATTTTTAAAATGTCCATTCAGTGTAAGCAAAACATCAAGACATCATTATCATTAAGGCATAACAATGCAGCAGTGTACACAAATCCTTAAACGCAAATAAGACATTCAAAAAGTCACCTGCACTCCTAGTAGTTCTGTGGATCCATGTACATATGAAAGAACTTCTATACGTGACACAACTCCACTGGTCACAGAAATTGTGTCACCACCAATTGGATAACCTACTACAGTGACAGCATCCTGCAAAGATGGCAGAGCTCCAAATTGTACAGGAGTCACTTCTTCCCAAAATTCATCATCATTCACAGTTAACAATGCTGTTAAAATCAAACAAAATACATTTGTCAATGGTTGACTCACTCATTCAGCTGATTCTCACAAGCAAATATAATAGTTCTGTACTTACCAATGTCACACTCAGTCCCAATTGCAAGCACAGTAGCCAGATATTTAGTGTCTGATCCCCTCTTCTTCAACTTCACCTGTGTATGGTGCTCTACAGAGTGAGCATTGGTAAGTACTCTGCGACCATCAATGATAAATCCGCTGCTATTTGAACTGAACTGACGCTTGCGTTGCCATGGAAGTGAAAAGTTTGGTTCTGTGTGCACGCAAAATACTTTGACTACTGCATTCATTGATGGCGAACCTTTGACATCTTCAGTTACTTCGGCAGTAGCATTCTGCCTTATTACATCACTCAAAACAGGAACAATGGTATTATGAGTCGGTGATAAGCTCTCAAAATACCTTCCACTTCTCCTTGGAGGCGACATGTCTCGAAGCCGTTCGCTCTTCAATCTCTTCAAGCCCTTGCCATCTGCATTCTCAACTTTATTCAAACTTGATACAGAATTCAAATCCAGGAGGTGCTTCTTTGGTCTTCCCCTTCCAGGAGGGTCTACACTAACTACAATATCAATATTGCCATTGGGAGAATCTTCTACAGAATTGTTCTTGCCGGTCTTATTAGCTTTCTCAAATTCAGGGGAGTTTGAAGGGGAGCTGCCCATAACTACCTCTCCTCCAACAGTAGCCTTCTTTGGAGGCCTTCCTGGACCTCTCTTCGGCGTCTTCGGGGGCCTTCCTGGGCCCCTCTTTGCAGGCACTTTCTCCATTCTCTCTAGACTACCAAATACGCGAGGCCTTCCTGGGCCCCTCTTTGCAGGCACTTTCTCTATTCTCTCTAGACTACCATTTTCGCGAGGCCTTCCTGGGCCCCTCTTTGCAGGCACTTGCTCCATTCTCTCTAGACTACTAGAATTAATTTCGCGATACAGTAAGTATATGGCAGATGTCCCTACTGGGTATCAAAATCCTTCATTCAACATACGGAAACGCAACTGAGTATTACAATCCTTTACCACATGTTCTTGAAATGATACTGATTATTAAAATTCTTTAAAAAATATTTTGTGAAATGTTTTAGAAATACTACCAATGTCCTCTTGACGACATTATTTTTTCAGAAAAATGGAGTAACTCAAAACTCTAAAATACCCACTAGGCCTTTGATTCTCCACTTAAGGAAAGAACCTGCAATTACCCTAACTCTAAACCGTACAAAGAGCACGAATTATTCAAACCCTATTGCCTACAATGCAGCTCACAGAGCAGCAACATAGGAACAAAATAATGCAACTGCAATGTAATTAAGTCTAATAGAACTTCACTTGTAACTCTTGCTATAATTCCTAAAATCCCACCAAAAGACCCAGAAAAATAGCTCGGGTGAAGTTAAATATGCAACGGGTGCTTTGAAATCTTACCTTAGAAACAATCTGCGATGAATACGCTCAAAAATGGCCGTCAAATCGCCCACTGCTCTGAATTCCTCGTTTCTTCTCTTCCGTTGAAAAAACTTTTAGGGTTTTACTAGTAATCCGCGGAAGAGAAGAGCACCTGTGAAAGAGGGTGAGAATGTAAAATATATGATTCAGAAAACTTTATAACGACGGTCTAATTTCCAAGGAACCTGATCTTGCAACTTTATTTGCGATGGTACTGACACTAAGTATTGTTTTCACTTTTAAAGCAAGGTGGGATCGTACTACTACTTCTGTTTTTCCAATGCATTAAATTTCAATTTAGGTTTTCTTAAATCTGTGGAATTATGGTGTCATGCTAAAAGAACTTCTTTTAAGCGTGCGAATCAAGTTGGAACCTCGTTTACACGTGTATAGACTAGATATTTGGGCTTTTAAAGGTTTGACTGTTTCCTTTCCACTCCTCTAGTTAACAAGTGGTGAAGTCATGGTGTAATGGGTATACTTTTAAATAACTTTAAATTACATTTAATTGAAAGTGAACTAGATTGCTTTATGAGGTTAAAACTAATATTTAAAAGGTACATAAGATCATACAAAAGCGATATATAAAGGTCATTTGTCTAACTTTTTCTTCTTTCATGGTATATCTTATTTTCATTCTTTATTTTAATCATATTAGTCTTTTTGTCATTATTATTTTTTCCCTCATCCTAAGACTTTCTATCCTCTGTGGTATCTTCTTCTTCTCTTTCTTGATAGCCCCTTTAATCTTTTTAGATTTGATCTTATTTGTATTATAATACTTAGTTATAATACTTAGGGTCCATGGTGTTTATGTCATTAACTTATTATTGTATGAATTTATGGAATTCAAGTATTCTCTTTGTTATTTAGTTTGTTTTATTGTTCTTCTTGACTCTTTTTTTGTCCTCATTCTCCTTATTCTTTGATATCTCATCCTACATTTTTCTCTCATTGTCCTTTCTTGTTTCAGTTAAGGGATTTGAATTTTTCGATCTCGATCTTTTTCTTTATGTCATACATCCTCATCCCTTTATATATTTCTTTTCCAGATCCACTTACAATTATTCTCTCTTTTATCCTTCTATGAAAACTGTTATTTTTTGTTTTTCCTTTTGAAAATCCTTTTGCTCTCTTTCATTCTTCTCAAGCATTCTTTTCTCTACCTACTATCTAATTATCTTTCTTCTCGGCTATATCATTTTTGTCTAACTCTTATCATGTCTTCTTTGTAGCCTTTCAATAGCATTCTTTCATTGTTTCTTATATTCCCTTATCTCCTTAAAAAAGGATGATTTATTTTTCTTGCTTCTTTCTTGTGATTCTTACATTCTTCTAAATGTGCTTTATGGTCAATGACTTTTCTCATCGTGTTTTCCTTTGCTTTTGTTCTCAATTCTTCTAGATCTGGTAGCTTTAAAGAGGGGCATTTTTTTCAAATAGTATCTAAGTCATTAGCACTTTCATTATTTTTCATTCCTTCTCTTTCTCCAAATTATTTTCTCCCATTTATGTCTCAACCAAACAATTTCAAATTGCGTGTTTTGGGGAGATTATCAAATATATCATTATAGAATGCAAATTATATCAATCCATAGCATTATGGCCCCTACTATATTCTATTTGCATGTCTTGTTAGTCTTTGCATGTCTTGTTAGTGATTCATATATCTTGGGCATTTTGTTCACTCCCCAAACCTATATTATGTGTTATAGAAGTATTTATATTTCCTTAGTTTAAAAACTCTTCAAAAAAAGGGCTATGTCCTTTAAAAATATTTAAATGGGTTAAAAATTTCATAGTGCTTGGATTACAACTCCTTAAAAAAATTATATAAACGAAGATTACATTCAACCTTTGAGGAGTTTTTGGGGTTGCATTGTAATTGATGCCATAAATAAAAGTTGAGTTTAGACTTACAATTTTATTAGGGTTCATATTATGTGTTTTAATTATCTTTAACTTTTATGAGACAAACATATTAGACCTCAAAGTTGTAATTTTGGGTAGCCTTGGAACCCATTCCAAATCATAAATTCTCTAGTTGACTTGAAATTTTTATAACATTCAAATGTCATTCTCCCTAAGTTTTCTCTTCTATTAATTTTTTTATCCAAACTTTAGATTGGACTTTGTTATCCTCAAATTTCAACTTGTTCAATTTATGGGATAATCCCTATGAAACTTGTCTGTTTCGTAGCACATGTCCTCTAAGCACACATATCAAGATAAATTTTGACTTGTCTCGTGCATAGTTTGGCCCCTCGAATTTTTTTTGAGTTGGGTCACCTTTTTTAACTTTTGAAAAAATTGCAAAAGCCAAAAGTGTTAGCTAATTTTTCCTTTCAAATGCAGTGTCGCCAAAATTTAGCGCACTTGCATATTTTCAGTTAACTACATGTTTCATGTAGTTACGAATAAATTCTCCACAACTACACTCCTGCTCCCACACGTGTGACCATTAATGCATTTTAAGTGTTGGTTTATATATTATTTATACCTCATTTTATGTTCATTTTACCTGGATTCTTTGTCATTTTCATGCCCCTTGCATCTTATTGCTCGATGTTATGCTCGTGCTAACATCTTTGTGAAGATTTGATCAAGATTTTGTACCTTCTAGCTTTCAATTTTTGGTGTCATTCATTAGGTATTTTATTATTGTTTGTCATTGGTTTTTGTGGAGTTAGTTCATGTTTTTACACTATGGATTTTCAAAAAGTTGTTTAGGCTTTTCTTTTTTTATTTTAGATCTAGTTTAGGTTTTTCTTTTTGTTATTTGTTTGTCATTTTTGTTTTTTTTCGTTCAAGTATTTAGGTTAGGTTTTCATTTGTTTTTACCTGCCTTTTGTCTTGACTGGTGTTGTTCAAAGGTCAAACTTTGAACAACACCCCTCTTGCATAGACAATCTTCGGGTTATGCAGGGAATTTTCCCTACACAACACCAACACCCTTGTTGTAGGTGTTGTTTGGAGATAAAACTCTGAACAACATCCTCTGCAAACCCCACTTGAACATCCATCTGGAAACCCTACTCGGTCTTCATATTGTTCTAGGAATTTTCCTTGAACAACACTCATACACCAACACCCACCTAACATGTGTTGCACAGAGAATGTTCTCTACACGACATCATCCTTGAACACCTTATCTTTGTGTTATGTAGAGAAATTTCCCCACGCAACACTATTACCTACCCACACATGTCATCCCATGCACTTCAGAGAATTTTCTCCAAAGTGTACATATCTCTTTTGCTTTTAAAGAAGTGAGTCAAAGAATTTTATTTTATTTGCACCATGTCAATTTATCCTTAGCACATGTAAATCAGAGAAAATTCTCTGACTTGTACCTATTTCCTGACCTATCCAAAATATTACAGTTCAGAGAATTTTTTCCAAACTACATCTAAAGCTATACCATCATGTAAAGGAAGAAAAAATTTCCACCTTTACACCCAGAATAAAATTCCTATGTAGATCAGAGAGAATTTTCTCTGAACTACACAACAAAACACTTTAGAGATGTAGAAGTGTAGATTTTTTCCATAATTGCACGAACCTTAGTACTTGAATTTTTTCTCTCAAAGGTTTTCAAATTCATTTTTGTAGTCTCTTTCCAAATGTCTAATATGTCTCCCAAGAAGAAAAATATGAAGTATAAGTACCAAGGGGTGTTCTCAATGACTTCCGTGGAGTCCAATGTGGACAATGTCAAAGATATAGAGATCAAGCATGTAGACATGTTAGAATTCTTGGAGAGGGTGAACAAACAACCTATTGCCTCAAGCATGCAAGTTTTTCTTAACACTAGTATTCATTTGGTTTCTGCTTTTCCAATGTCAACTTAGTATCCTAAGTTTGTGTTAGTAGCAACTACCAATTTTAATAAGGAGAGTAAGAGCATAACAAATGTAGATGGAAAGGTAGTAATAAGGTTGGATGAGGAATTCTTTGATAATATTTTCATGTGCCCAGACATTGATGATTGTGTTGATATCACCATGGAGTCAACACAAGATCATTATGACAAGAATTCAAATAAGTGCAAGAAAAACATCAACACCCGATGGATCAAGCCTTTTAGGCCTACAATTACAAGGTGGCCAAAGAACACCTTCTGGAGTGAGTTCATTGAAGAAGTGGGTGATTTGATAACTCTTCTAAGCAGAGTTAAAGGGCTTCCTACATCCAACACTTTTCAAAAATGGATGTATCACTACATATATGTCATAAGGAAGGGTAATCAAAAGATATTATGTGGAAAGCAAAACAGTGGCTCAATTTGAGAACAACTCTCAAAAGTATCAACCTTGTCGAGGTTTTATATGACTTCATATTTACTATATGTCGTTGGCTCTATGAGACATTTTCCTAGCTTATCTTTAGAAGGTGATAGAAGAAAAATTCCAGTGTATGAATATTATTCTCAGTTAACATTGAAAAAAAACATCAAGCGATTCAAAAGGTTAAATGATGCCTTATTCTATACTTACATCCACATGTTTGATAAAGATCTTGAAAAAAAGAGTCTCTAATGAAGCCTACGAACAACTAAAAAAGTTTGGTTGTTTATTCTTGTAATTTCCTACTTTCACCTATATGAGGGTTGGTTGTTTCAATGAATATCCATACATGTTACCAAGGTATCCAAATGATAAAATTATACTTATGGAGTTATGTGGGAAGATAATGGTTGTACATAACAAACAAGCAGAATCCTATAGACCTAGTTTCAAGTTTCCACTGACCATTGGCAGGTATTCAATAACTACAACTCCAAGAGCCAAAGCAATGAAAACAAAAATGTAGTGGGTAACCATGAAAAAGTATAAGAAAAGGAATGATTTTGATTACCGGGTTATGAAAGATAAGCTTAAGAGGAGTTATAATCATGTTCATAGGATTGAAGATATATGGGCCAAATACAAAATTGATGAAGATGTAAGGAAGTTAGACTTCAGTCGGCTTACCTTAGAGCAGATTAGGAACTTTGAGCTTGTTGACATTTATGAGGACATGCAAGAAGAAGATGATATTGTAGATCCGAAATATGTGGAAAATAAGATTGTTGACACTCCTCTTCCACCAATTCAATGGTCACAAAAGGAGACGGTTTCAATAAGAGAAAGGTTCCAACCTACTCTTGCTAACACTAATATTTGGTTGGAAAAAGAAAGGAATAAAATTAAAATATTTCAAAAGAAGATCAGAAAAAAGAATATACTGAAGAACCTTCTTGTAAAAGGGAAGAATTGAGAACAAAGAATAGAGAAGATACTTCTGGTACTAGCGAGAATCCAAAACTTGTCTTCAAGATCAAAAGGGGTAAAGGCAAAGAAAAAGAGGGAACATCAACTCAAGAAGATATAGCAGAAGAAGAAATTGTGGCTAAAGAGGTTGAGCAAGAATTTCCTAACACCTCTCAACTAGAGTCAATACAAGAAGAACCTCCCTCCTCTTCTCCTATAATTTCTACAATTCAAATTCCTACTCCTACTGTTACTTTGAGTGTATAGCTTTTACCTATTGTTTCTATTGTTTCTACTTCACCCATTGTGTCAGTACATTTTGTTTATTCATCCCCTTCCCCATCCACTAGTGAATCATTGTTTCAAAGCCCTCATGGCAACATAGAATATGTTTGGTCCAATTTCTTCTTTTCCTAGTTTATATGATGTATATGTTGGCCTCACGGTTGTTATTGTGCCAAAAAGGTCAACCTATTAATGCCTAATACAACTACCAGAGTTAATGGATCCATGAGAGATGGTTAAGCCATGTCATAAATCCTAAGGGGAGTGTTGACCATCTACCAATAATCTCCCCCTCAGCGTTACCCGAGGGGATTCAAACCCGTAACCTTTACACCAAAATATCGACCTATTAATGCCTGATATAATTACCAGAGTTAACGAATCCACGAGGTGGTTAAGCCATGTTGCAAATCTTGAGGGGAGCGTTGACCATCTACTAACATTATCCTCACCTATGCTTGATACATTTACACAATTGAACTTTGATAAGTTTGTATCTACATTTGCATCTCAAATGTCAAGTATGGAGATTCCTACTACAGTGTTAACTCAAACCCTGTTGATTTTGATCACCACTATCATTTCACCTAATATCCCATTTGCTTCACAAGCCATAGGACCACCCTCGTCTTCACAAATTTTAGTGACAGAAACAAAAGAGGGTTCTTCCATCCTTCCTCATTGGCTGATATCATAGAACCAAAGAGAAAGAAACAAGTCATCTCCCCAGATGACTTTGATTTTGGCCAACTTGTTCCAGCTAAGCCCAAGACTGCTTAGAAGTCCAAAACACTTTCCAGGGTACTTGTTGATAAATCAAGAAATAGGTATGTTGAATTAGCAGAGCCACCACCAGATAAAGTTGATGAGGAAGTCCAAGGTACTAATTATGTAATCACAAGGATTGAACTTGGAAAATAAACAAGTGAAAGTGCCAAGGAGGAGCTACAAGCAACAATGGCTTCTTTCATTGAGAGATATGATAGAGATAAGGTTATTAAAGATGAACTTAAGCTTAAGGTGGAACAACTTACTTCTTTGATGTCAAAGTAAGTCAATCTTCTGAATCAATTGAACATGTTACAACATGTGTTGATGATGATGCAATTCAGAAGGTTGAAAGGATCAAGGCACAAAACCGAGTTGTGAATACATGGATAGAAAGATTGATTGCATAAGGAGCTCAACTTTTAAAATATTATATTGAATCATTTAACAATATGAATGATGTCAAAATAGAGGAATCAAACACTTTATATGTTATCTCAAAATTTGTAGCTAGTGGAAAAGGACCTTGATGCTTGGACAAAGTTGAAAGATTTCAAGTTGGAAACTGTGTTAGTTGAGAATGGGGTGATCCCCACTATAGTGTAGAAAAATGTACTCTACATTTTCACACCATGTTTGCATCCCCTTAATTATTTAGACTTAGTTAAGCTTATAATTGCCCAAATGATGCATTCCTAAGCCTTATTATTCCCATTTTCTAAAAGGGAAACTTATATTAAACAATTGCCAACATTAATTTAAACACCTTGGAAATTGTGTGTCTTGGATTTAGGTCCTAGGACCCATTCTCCCAAGGGTGAATGGGTCCTCCTTAAGTACCAAGACTCAATTTTTAATGTTTTTTTGACAACGTTTTAATGATTCAAATGTCGGCTTGTGGAATCTATTTTTTGGGAAATTAGATAAACACCTATAAATACATAGTTATTTTATCAATTCAAACTTAATATGCATAATCAAGAGTTCACAAGAGAAAATATTATTGTTAAGAGCATTGAAGAGCAGATTTATCGGTCATTTACAACAACAATCAAGATCATATCATCATTCATGTGTGTCCATATCATGTTTTGGAGCTAACATTGTGATGTAGGTTTCAAGCATTCAAGCATCAAATCAAGCAATCATTCAAGCCAATTCGAGTGAGATCCAATCCTTAGAGAGATGTGTTAGACTTCAATCCTCTAAGGGCAGCTATTAAGGGTTTGGTGAGTTGTGACACAGCGTTGTTCATTCATCAAATTCTTTCCATTTTATCATTATTTTATTATCAAGGTTTAATTACCAAACTAGGGTTTAACCAAGGAAAACCCCTATTCACCCAAAAACAAACATTTTTCTCTCTTTTTATGTCTAGATTTGCAGGTGAAGAAGGACTAAAATTGGATCAAAAGAGCAATTTTGCAAAGTTGTAAAAGTTGTCATCAAAGTTGTCAAGCCACAAAAACTCACCTACATAATTTATTTTTGACTTTCCAATAGTAGAATCTAGAGAAATCAGGAGCTAAGATCTAGGATAAGAGGACTGTGAAATCAAATTTTGGACCCCTATACAAAGACCCATTCGCCCTAGGGCAAATCTATCCTTCAACAATGTTTAAAACCAACTTTTGGAGCTAAGTGCATACCACTCTGCCCTTCTCAGATATGCTTAAAAGTTATTGTTTTTGTTTGTGCTATCCTTATATTGTGCATTTCAAGTTTACATCATACAATTGAGTTTAGTAAGTTTTTATTTTTATCTCCCCAAAGTGCATTATAGTCATTTCTATCATTAGGAAACAATAGATCCCTATCCCCATAGATTTGACTCACCTCAAGGTTGAAAGTGAATTCTATCCTTGGGAGATCTCTTTTTCTAATGAAACTAGGAAAAGTGAGTGTGTCCTAGGTCATCGTTCCATCTTGGGTAAACACATCAACCCCCCCCTATATACCCCTTGCCTTTTTTTTCTATGTTTCAACCACAAGGAAAATGTACATTGAGTATTGAGAAGTAATGAAACATAAGAGAGAGGTCCTCAATGAATTGATAAAATATTTGCAAGAAGCCTGAGACACAAGCATTGATAAAGAGTTAGACATCATTGTCAACATAGCGGAGCTTATGTGTTAGATACTTGATAATATTCAGAAAACTCTTCCTGTGGATACAGTTGTCCAAGAATTCACTACACTAATTCTGGACGAGTTGAAGATGATATTGGACAGGCACAAAAAGTTATGTGTCAGCATAGAGGACTTTGTCACACAAGTTCTATCCATCTCCAATTACACACCAGGGCCAAATGACATTGAAGTCCAAGCAGCATTGAAAAGATATGAAGACTTTCTAGAGAAAAATGGAGAAGAGAATGTGTTTACAAACACTTAGTTTATTTTCCTAGTTTTTCATTATGCGATTTGTAGTTTGTAAATGATATTTTACATGTAAAAAGAGCACAATCCCAAATCAAATTGGACTCTTCTTTTGAATAAGTCAAAGTAGTTGTAGATTTCCTATTTTTGCTTGTAGCTTATCTCTATAAATAAGAGGGGGCTCTTTTGTAATTATTATCTTTTAGCTATTGAAGTGAAACGTTGCCGAATTGAGAAGTGCATTGAAACTTTTTGTTCAAAGTGTAAATCATATTCAATAAATATAAATAAAGCAAGTTGGCATTCGATATATCTTGAATCAAGCTTGTGGTGCATTGGAATTGTTCTTAAGTCTTTTTTATTGCATTCTATTGTGTATGTGATTGAATCATGGCATGGAATCAAATATTCTAGAAGGTGTTCTAAATCTGATTTTGTAGTCTTTGAGTTGTGATATCATCTTCACAATTGTGTTTATGTTCATGATTAGAAAGTAACTTGAAGACTTTGGGTTGCAAGTTATCGTCTATGATTGTTTGATCTCATCTTGGCATACAATGAAGACTTTGGGCTGCATCATATTCCATACCTTTTATTTTTTGCAATTGACATTGGAAGCAACAAAAGTTGCTTTTGTGGGTTTCTTTGTGTTAACACTTGCTGGTATCATTTCAATTACTCTTTTGTTTAACTAAATTGAGTATTGATTATTTGTTATTCTAATTAGTAGTTTATAGTTCATTACATTTTATAAGCATCACAGGACTATTATTGTAAGTTTGTAAGAGAACATCTATTTTGAAATAAGAGAATTAGATGATATGGAAACACCTTGTGGATAGTTTTAGTGTACATAAACTTAGTTAATTACAGGTTGATTATAGTTAGCAATAAGGGAGCCTCCCCTTTTTGAGAGGAGAGATTTTATCTCATCATATTGTGGTTGATATAACCATTTTTTCATCAATTAGTTGATAACAAAATATTCACCCAACTATTTTTGGCAATTCTACTGGGGATCTAAACACATAGCCAAGAGCCTCACATATTTGGTTGAAGTACACTAGTACCTTGTAATTGTTTTTGTTGTTGCTTATCCATATTTCTTTTCAAGTTGTAATCTAGCCAAACAAAGTTATACACGTGGTAGAAGGGATCAAGGACTCATTGATTCTATATTTGAATTGTTGCAAAAGCATCACTTTGATCTTTTTCCTGCACTTATGAGGACACCTCTTCAGCGTACAAGGATTTTTCCTCCTACCAACATGAGATCTCCTATACCAAATGAAGCTTCCTGTGCTCGTAGGGCCTTGCCTATCACACCACTTTAAAGGTTTATTATTCCTTCATTCAACCCAGGTAGAATGGTTTCTCAAGGTCCATGGGGAAATGCTTTTGGGTTATTGAATTTGGTACCACCATCACATGAACTTCCTTGTTGTTCTCGAAATAAATTTCCCAAGTTCTACAAGGATAGCAAACAACATCCAAATGAACACATTGTCGCATTCTACATTGCATGTAAAGTCCTTGAAGTAGAGCATGAAGATGTGTCTGTGAAGTTGTTTATGGAAACACTTCAAGGAATGGATGTTGATTGGTTTTATCATCTCTCAATTGGAAGTATTACTAGTTGGGCTACACTTCAAACCAAATTTGAAGAGAGGTTCAAACTAGCAGAAGATGTTCATGCTTTGTTGGCCCAACTCACTCAAATGAGAAAGGAACCACATGATCCCATGCATGAGTTCATGCCCAAGTTTAATAAGTTGAAAAATAGAATCCTAGTTGTTGCTCAGCCTACAACTAAGAACTTGAAGTGTTTCTTTATTGATACTCAATAGCATGAGGTGAGCTTTCTTCTACAATGAGTAGTCCCAACTAATCTTGCAACCACTCAAAGTTTGGCTACCGAAGTAGAGGATGATCTAATCCTTGTGGAAAAAACAAGGAAAGATTCAAATAGGTCTAAAGGGCAGTCCTCTTCGGCCCCACTTTCTATTAATACCACAGATCCTATGGTTCAAAAGCTAGCTAATGAATTACTAGCTCTCAAGAAGTAGATGTTCCAAACTTTGTCTATTCCCTCCTACAAGGACATTCCAAGGAGAACATATCCAAATGCTTCTAGCTATCTAAACAATGTTGCAAGGTATTAAAACAACAAGAAACTTCCCCCGCCACAAGGAAGGCTCGCGGTGAAGGCACCACTTGTAAATGCTGCAATGGGTTTTTATGAATTTGAATAAGATGATCTTTCGCAATCAGAATATGTCTCAGAAGATGGTGCTAATCTCTTCACAAAGGAGAAAGCAAAGATAGTCGATGACTCTAACATCAGGTTTCTAACATATGACAAAGAGGTTGAACAAGAAGAAGACACATATGGTAAGTCTTATGTTATTTTCACCTACTCTCAAAATCAATTGAATCATCGAAAAGAGGTTGATGGAACCGAGTCAAAGGATTACTCACATTCGATGATCACAATTGCTAAGAGGGGAACCCCTTTACCAGATCAACCAAAGGACATAGCGGGAAACAAACAAGTAAGTACACCAAATCCTCCTGCTTCTTTTGTATCTAGAACCAGTGCACCAAACCCAAAACCCCAAAGTGAAAACCCATCATCTTCTTTGGTGAACCCTTACCAAGCTTTTGATATTATAGTTCATGCTAAGAATAAAATCCAAATGTTTGAGGTTGAGTATCTCCAAGCTAACCTCGAACAATTTGATAAACTGGCCAAGTTTTTCAAAAGTAGAGTAGCTAATTTTATTCAAGACTCTTCCCAAAATGCACCCATTTCTCCTAAACCAAGGCTTGCACAAAGCAATCTCATTGCATCTCCATATGTTCCTGGGAAAATAGAAACTTTCTATATTACCTTACTAGTCAATGGTCATAAACTTAGTAACTGCTCATTGATTCAAGTACTTATGATAATGTGATGATAGCCAAAGTAGCTAATGCTTTGGGATTAACTTTGACAAAGACTTTTGGTTGGTGATTTCTATGGAAACCAAGCAAGTTCCCCTCATAGGGAAAATCAAAGATGCTTAGTTTGCATATGTTTCTTTCCTTGATAAGAAGATAAAGATGACAACTCTTGTAGCTGATGTCCCAGGTTCATATGGAATATTGTTGGGACAAAACTTTTGCAAGGATGTTGGTGATGACATCAACATGGATTGGTATGAAGCCAGATTACTTGTCAAAGGTGTTATGCAAAAACTTATTCCAGAAAGGGAAGTTAAGTACATCATGACAAAATTCAAGGATCCACAAGCTTAGATTCTTTTGAGTCCTCTAGAATGGGCACCTATTTCTTGACAACCAATGAAGTTCTTGAGTCATCAGATGATGATTCAAGTGAAAGTAAAATAACTAATGACTCATCCTCTTCAAGTGAGGAGATCCCAAATTTTGAAATTGTTAATGTAGGACGTTTAAATGAAACTTGGACTTTGGATTTTGATGGCAATTGTTCTTCCACCAAATCTGGAGCACGAATAGTTCTCATATCCCCAAAAGGAAAATATTCCCCTTTTATTTCAAGTTGCAATTTAACAACACTAACAATATTGTTGAATATGAGGGCTTGCTATTAGGAATGGATGTTGCACGAGAAAGAGGAATCAAGAATCTTCATGCACAAGGCGATGCTGAATTGATTGTTTGTCGAGTGAGAAATCTACACTAGATAAAGAATGAAAGGTTGAGGCATTACCACAATCATGTTTGGGATTACATAGAAGATTTTTATGCTTTTTGCATATCCATGGTTCCAAGGGAATATAATGACAAGGTAGATTCTTCGTCTATATCATCCACTCTCATGATCCCTCGTAAAGATTTCTAAGGAACTAAGTA
>VDFB02086081.1:136352235-136418905 GCA_007258455.2 Sequoia sempervirens | reverse complement strand
AAAAAAGAGTGCATGCACAAACCTATGTTCACATCTACCTCCATGATGAAAAATAACCTCAAATCTATGTAGAGGATAAAATCTGAAAAAATGGCCAACACCAATGTGAAGTGCTCAAAACTAGCTTTTTGTCAATATCTTGTTTGCCAAAAATGGACACTATGGCCAAACGTTATGATTTTTTTTTTTTTTAAAGGGCTGAATTTAGCTTGCAAGAATGTGCTTTCTAGCAAAAAAGGTTTTTTGATTTGATTTCACAAAAATATTTTCACAATGAGTAGATAAAAACAAAAACTCATAAATATTTTGATGCTAGAAACAAAACCTAGAAATCATTTTTTGATCCAGCAAGCAAAAGATTAAAATATATATTTTTTAAATGTTCAACTAGAAGGAAAATGACACATGCCAATTTTTGCACAAAATTTTTATTCAGATCCATGCAAGATATCAAAAATCTAAAAGATTCCAAGATCAAATTTTGACCCTGGCTACAAACCCAAAAATCATTTTTCCTAAAACTAAGTGAAAGCTAGATTTCTCAAGCAAAAACAAAAAATGACTAATAAAAATGGCTTGCATCAAACCCTTGATAAAATTTTGATGAAATAAAAGCCAATAATAACTTTTTCCAGTGCTCTGAATCTAATGGAGATGCCTGATCTGATCCAAAATGCTTCATAAATAAGCTCAAGGTATGAAACCCTCGAGGAACCCCGAACATGCTCTATAATGAATTTCTCCAAAAAAACTAAGAAGGTGCTACAAACCAAGGCTCTAATACCATGTTATAAAGCAAGATTTGAAATGAAAACCAAAAAATACCATCCACAAGAGAAAAAGAAAGAAAGAAAAAAATTAGCATGAAGATGTACAAATCAATAATATTTAGGAATTCAGTAATTACAGGAGATAAATTGCTTTAAAAAAATAATGTATGCGACCCTAAACCTAATTTGAGTAAAAAGACAACTCAACTAGATAAGGATAATGAAAATTTAACCTAGGACTTAAATTAATGCCTAAGTAAACTTATGCAAGTGTAATTAAATAATTAATTACACCAATATTTGTTTGGTTTTATTTGCATTTTTAGATCATTTTTTAGGTCTTTTTACATTACACAATGTGTTTTCAAATACTTCATATTTCATTACTCTTGCATGTTTAATCAATCAATTGCTTAGCTTAGTTGATTTTATATTATTCCATTTACTCTTTATTTCATCATACATATCTTATATTGAGTGAACCACCTAGGTTTTTGAGGTTTATCTGTCTCCTTTTAGGTGAAACACCCTAAGATTGCAAGAAAGTACACATACCCAAAAATCTATAGTTAGTTTTGGTGAACCTGACATTTGTAACCATTCTTTTCTAATTTTTAAGTCCATTAATCATCCTAGAAGTAGCTTGCATTTCATTTTGCATTCTAGGGTTTCACTTTTTCATGTATCAAAAGTGCATTTAAAATGCATCTATAGCATCAAAATTCCTTTAGATTTTCTGAAATTCTACATTTTTCATTTAGTTCTATATCTTGGCTCTCAGAATTCATAAAAATCATTCTCATATTTCTAATATTTTTCAAAAAGGTCCATACTAGGACTCTTTTGCCATCTTGGGTGATTCAGTCCCTTCTAACCCCTAGAACAAAATTTTATAGATTTTAGAAATTTGTTTTTAGGCTTCTTATTGGTGACTTAACCTATAGGTATCAGTTAGTTTCATTTTTGTATCACATATTTCATCACAACCAGCGTAAATTAGCTCATTTGATGCATATTTTAACTTTCACATTTGCATTCTTATATTTTAACCAATCAATTTTTCTCTAAAACTTGCATTTTATTTCAGCCTTTGATATTGTATTTTGAGTTAGCATAGATTGTTATTTCAAAATGTTAGTTAATAAGGATGATTGTCCTTTCTTCATTGCATGCCAATATTATGAGAGTCTTTTAGCACAAGAGAATGAAAATGTTAACCTAAACCTTACACCCTCTACTATCTTTCCTATTTGTGTGGATGTTGTGATAGAAGAGCATACAAATATAGATACTCATGATGATCATATTTGTTCTTCTCCGAATACCTCTCCTTTTAGTGATGAAGGTATCTTGGCAAAAGAAGACACAATCCCTGACAATCATGAGGCTCTTGTTTATGGGTATGTGTAGGATCATGGTGGGCCAAAAAGTGGAAATATGATGGGTATGTGGTTGACAGCTTTTCTTAACCCAAAATTGATGAAATGAAAAGGGGTTTTAAAGGAGATTCTGAACTTTCCACCAATATAATTTTTTCTTTACTTTGAATTTAATAAGTAATTATTATTCATTTTCTATTCAAATTATGAGTAAATTTTTGATTTATAGACTAATTGAAAAACATGTATAACTTTCAAACATTATCACACTTTTTGAATCCAAAACATGTGTCACATTCTATGATTCACATACTATAGGATTAAAACAAGAAAAATTGAATTTCATGAATTTTTGACCAAGTTAAGGTGGTAAGACATATGGGTTTTTTATATTTTTGAAAAGTTGTAATAAAAAATTCATAATTAATTATTTACTTCAAAAAGAATTACAAAAAAATATGCATCACATTGGGACATGAGTCATCTACTTATTTCTAAAATATTATAAAAAAATATTATCATTTTATTGTGGTTAGGGTGGTCAGACAGACATCTACTTATTTTTTCCCTAAAATTTAAGTACTACTCCATTGAAATTTCAAATTTTCACCAAATAGATTTTTTATTTTTTTAAAGAAATCTAGTAGTTGAGAAACTAAATTCAATTTTCTATAGATTCTATTGTTACATATTTTTAAAACAATATAGATAACTTATTCAAATTTTTACGTCAAATTTCCTAACTCTGATTTTTCTGATTTTTTTCCCACTTAAGGGCTTATTTTTTCCATGACGATCCTAAACATACCCTTATCCTTCTCCTCATCCCCTTTGGGAAAATATTATAGCACAAGAAAATGAAATCATAGACATCACCTTACCTAATTTCCATTGTGTGAATAGCTTTGAGGAGCATGCGTTTGTAAATGATGAGGATGATATATTGGTCTTAAATAATCAAATCTTTAAGGTCTATAATAATCCTCTTTATGATCCTTTCACTACCTCTCCTAGTTTGATGGATATTAGGGAAAAAAACAATGAAGTCATAAATGATCATGATAATCACACTTTTTCTTCTCCTAGTATCTGTCTTAGTTGTGACAAAGATACTATGTTGTTAGAAAACATACCAATGAGAGTCATGAGAATCTTAGTTGTCTTCTTCCACCTAAGAAATACTTTATTGAGCAAAAAAATTCCTTCAATAATTCTCTTCATACTTGTTATGAAGCCATTTTGTAAATTGCAACCTTAGAGGAACATATTACAAGCTCTCCTAGTATGGTATACATGGAACAAGAGAATATGATGTTAGAAACAACAAAAAATCAAATCCCATATTTTCCTAATCTCCCCATTATAATTAGTCCAACACACTCAACCATTAATAACCCCCTTTGTTGTGATGAAGTTATTATGGATGAACCAAACCTTCCTTGTCATTAACATGTGGTTTTTTGTTCTCCTATGAACTCTCCTTCTAGGAAGGAGATTATGCACCAAGACAAAGACAACATTACCTTTCAAGACAATGGAAAATATCACTTGATAAGGGATGTTAACAATATTCAACCTAAAATTATCCTTTACCCACCCTCACATCCACTTCATTCTTTCAATAAACCTAAACTCACTCTTTATACCCCTTCACATAATCCTTCACCAAAACCCAAAATTATTGTCTATCCACCTTCGCATCCCCTTCATTCCTCTAATGTATCCCAACAATCTAGTAGTGATATTGTTTCTCATACATATAACACTAGAAATAATCCACAACCACCATAACCAATCCCAACCTCCTTACCTTTACCTATTCTTCCTAGTGCTCCTCGTTTCTTCTCACAAACAAAGGAGTATGACCTTATTGAACAACTAAAGAATACTCCTGCCAAGATTTCCCTTTGGGATTTACTTCAAAATTCACCAAATTACAACCATCTTCTTCAAACAACCTTAAAAAAAACTGAAGCTCCTCATGGTACAACTCCTAATGATGTAGCAACTCTCATCCCAACACAAAATCTTTACATTACTTTCCATCAACTTGAGCTCCCTCCTTTGGAGTTTCATAATGAACATGATGCCTTTATGATAATTGCTTGATTCAATCACATAGGTATCAAAAAAACTCTTATAGATAATGGTTCTACCCTTAATGTGTGTAGCGCGAGTCTCCTAGATCACTTAAATGTCGATAGATCACAAATAAAACCCAAATATGTCTCTATTTGAGGATTTGAAAATATAAAAAAACAACCATTTTGTGTAATCACTTTGCTTATTATGGTGGGGGTGGTTACTTTGTATACTCCTATCCATGTCATACTCATGATCTTTCATATAATATTAGACTTTTAGGTAGACCATGGATTCATGAGTTGAATGTAGTGCCTTCAACCCTTAATTATATATTGAAATATGTCTATAACAATAAGATTTATCAAGTTTAAATATACCTTCATCCTAAAATATGCTTGTACCTTGAGAAAGAAACTACAAGTCCTCTCAAATCATTAATCCCAACATCCAACATAGATATTGAACACAAAAAGGAAAAATTTCCATCTAGATTATTTGATGATGATTGGGGAACCTTTGAATTCACACCTTCATTTATGGGAAAATACATATTCACACAAAGGAATGATAAAAAACCAATTCAACAAACCATAATCTCAACAAAAAAATCAAACAACCTTTCAAAATTATCCACCTCAACCACTTTAGACAATGCCATAAACTCTACAACAACCCTTGAAAAAAACAATGAAAAATCACTTTATTTCAAAGCAATGCAAAAGATTTTTGGAAAAGGGTATAAACTCCTAAAACAATAGGGATATAGTGGAAAATGATGTGGTTCTCAAGAACAAGGTATCTTCAATCCTATAGAAATGAACACACAACAAACGAATCATGGTATTTGTTATTCTCCTTCACTCAACATCAATACTATCACACAAGACTCTTTCTTATCCATCTAAAAAATGTTAGTTGTTTCTCCTTTCCATGCCATAGTTGTAGAATCATCACATACTCACTATTGCATGTTTTTCATCTATTGCAACAAGTAGCATACCGTCATCCATTCCAGGCTCACCTTTGTCCTACTCTAGGTGGGGGCAAAGGGTTAGGAAGCCTTATCCTCATATGTCACTTGTAATTGTCTCTTTTGACTAGTCATTAAATTTTCATAAAAGTATAAGTGCAATCTTGGGATGTGGATGACATGTCTTAAAGATTGACTCACATTGACATACTCTCTTTTCTTGACATGGTGCAACCTAACTTTGAAACATACGAATTGGCATAAGGATTTCCTAGTTGACTCTCATGTCTTGTTTTTCTTTTTCATTTTCTTTCTTCTTCTTCTACTTTAAACCAATTGCTCATGAATGATGTGTATCAATTCCTTTAAAGTGGGAGGAATAAAATACCATAAACCATTTGCATCCTTTGTTCCTAGTGTAGCCTTTCCATTTATATGGCATGTTCTTTACTTTTTGGATGACATTGGGTGTGATGTCCTTCATAACTATGATATTTCATAGAATATTACATTCCTCTTTGTGGTTGATGCAATGCACTACATCCCCTAAGTTTTGAATTACTATTATTTGATTGGTCCTCTCTTGGGGACATTAGACACAATGTTCCCTAAGTGATTGAACTTACATAAACTGAACAAGACTCTTTTGAACAATCTTTCACAAATTACATGTTTTCATTTTATATTGTTGCATTTCTTGGCCACCTTGCATAACACAACTTGCACTCTTGTAGTGGTGTATTGTTTAAAGTTCAACATATATATTTCCTTTTGGTTTGTGCTCCTTCTTAAATTCATCTAGAGGTATAACTTTGGAATGGTTGAGTGGGAAGCTCAACTAGTGCAAGAAATTTCCCCACAACCACTTTTGTGTTTGTGAGTGCATACCAACTAGTGTATATATCTCTTTTTGGGATTTCTCATCCTGCGAATAATAAAAACGTCTATGGCCCTAGAGTGAGTATTTTTTTTCCTTTCTCACCCCATAGATGACCTAAAGTCTTGTGGGCCCAGAGTGAATACATATTTTTCACCCCATTTGTCTTTCCTTTAGTTCTCACCATTTGCATGATTTTGTATCTTGATGGTTTGACTAAGGATCTTCAATCCTAGGGATTACACAACATTCTTGATCTTTCTCATTCTTTGTCATCTACATATGTACATTTTGATCTCTCTTGAATTTCTACTTTCAATGTGAGATTGAAGTAGGTTCATCCTCTCACTAAAGTAGGGGCTAAATGTGGCATAGAAAAAGGTACCCTTTGCTTGGCATGGGATTAATTCATGATAATTGGACTTAATGGAGCCTTGGTTCAAGTGTTGTGAGGCATTTTATGCATCCACACTAGGTCTTGGAGCCTTCTACACTGAATAACATGTGTTTATTAATGTCTTGTAAAGGTGTTGTAGAGTCTTGTAAAGGACTTTCATGGTTTTCTAGGATTAATGAGCCTATTTCTCTTTAATTCAACATTATAGAACATTTCTAATTACATAATCACAATAACTTAGAAGTCTTATAAAGTGAATTTAATGATAAACTATTGTTATAATGTGTCTTCCATGTTCACATTGGTTCTTGTGCCTTCCTAGGCTATGTGGACCTCATTTTAGTTGTAAAGTGTATTTAATTACACTTTCACATTGAACTATGTGTCCCAAGCCCTATTTGACATTTACATCCTCATTAATATGCCCCTTTTAACCTATATTGTGTATCTTAAGGCTTTAATTGATCAAATACCCAATAAAAATCATCATATAAACCTAATTTATGCATTCCCCAACAACCTAGCTAGAAAATTGGCCCCTCTGAGACTAATTCACCATCTATGGCATCATTAAGATAGCAATTTTTAGACATTCAAGACCAAATTCTTCATGTTTTGTTGTATAAATTCAAGATCAATTATGATGGCAAGGTATTAATTCCTTTATTTCATGTTCATGCTTCATTACTTCATTTCTTCATTTCATTTTAATTACCTTAAAGGGGTTTTACCAAGGAAAACCCCTATCCTCTAACAATCAACAAGTTTCCCCCCATTTAATGTTTGATTGGAGGTTTGCAGATTGGAGAAAAATGACAAAAAGGAGAAAGTTGTAAATGTTTTCAAAGTTGTTATGAAATGTTGTGAACAATCATGGAAACTTAGATCTAGGGTAAAATATCCATCTAATCTACATGAAACTAATGGGAAAGTGCTTATTTCATCCATTTTTAGAGCCTTGCAAAGTTTTAGTCTGAAATTCTTCTCCTGGGACACATTTTGACAAAATGGGACTTGTCCTCCAATAGTGGTGAATGAGTCCCATTGGGCCTAAAAATCAGCAATTTTAGAATTTCAGAGAAATTTTGTCTTAAATGCGTATTTTAGGTACATATCATTTACATGCTTGCTTTTTTTTTAGTTTTATTTGCATTTTTAGATAATTCCTTAAGTCTTTTTACATTATACAATTTTTTTTCAAATATTTCATATTTCATTAGTGTAGCATGTTTAATCAATCGATTTCTTAGCTTAGTTGTAGTTATATTATTCCATTTAGGCTTCATTTCATCATGCGTATCTTATATTGAGTGAACCACCTAGGTTTTGGAGGTTTATCTCTCTCCTTTTAGGTGAAAAACCCTAAGACTGCAAGAGAAGTATATAGACCAAAAATCTATGGTTCAACCATTTCACTGAACTTTCATCATAAAATCAATTAATATAAGTTTGGGCTCATTCATTATCATTTATGTGCTTCTAGGTGAAATTGAGTGTAGTGAAATTGTTAGTTTTGCATGTTGATTTGTGTTTATGGTTAAATCTAGAAAATTTATGATATGTAACAACCTGAGGCCATGCCATTACTAAAATTTTAAGATAATACCAGTATTTTATTTTTAAATAAGTTCCCCTTTGTATTTTTGTTTACATTTTCAATTTTGGGATCAATTGGTATAGGGGAAAATTGGGTGTTTTGAAAGCTAACTAAAAATCATCTTTAGATTTTATTTTTGGATGCACATGTTTTTTTTGGTACATTAAAATGGTATTAGATCCAAATATTTCTAGCTTGTAGGGTGAATTAAGTTGTTGAGGTGAGTCACGAGTTTCTTTGAATCTCTATTTCATGGAACGAGAGAAAGGGGCAATGAAATTGCATCCTCAAAAATTGCTAGATGGTATGAAGAATATAAATATATTAATAATCTTCTAACATTCCAAGGATATTTAAGTGAGACTAGAAAATTCATACCAATGGAAGAAGAAATTATCAATATTTTTGATGAATACTAGGAAAAAAAAAAAGCTTTTCAGGCTATTCAACCATTTGAAAAAAATTATAGAAGGAGAAAGAAGGAGGAGATTATCAAGCTATAATCAGAGCAACGAAATATTGCTAAGGAAGAATATTTTGCAGATGCTAAGGAGCATAATGAAAAGGAAGGAGTTAATATGAAAAAGGATCATGCAAACACCAAAAAATAAGAAGAATAGAAAAATTACATCCAACCAGTTGAAAATGATGAAAAGAAGGATAACATTGTACAAAATTGGAATAAATCTGCTATGCAAGGTGAAGAAAGGGAACCTTTATTTGTTAAATTTATTTTAATTTTTTAAAGATTACACATGCCAAGAAAAGGTTAATGAAGACAAAGAGGGAAATATGTCGCTTGTTAGATGTGGAGAGCACAAGATAAAGGAAGATACATCAATACATACATTATCTTTTAAACTTCTATTGGGTAAGGCATTGTTTGACCTATAGAGTAGTTGTGTGGATGGGTATGCTTTTGAGAATAATATTTTTGTTAGCTTTAATTCAAGAGTTTTGAGTCATATAAATTGCATTATTGAGGATATCCCAATGAAATATCATTTAGAAAATATGGACAAGCATTTTATTTGTAGTCCAAGGTATGAAAATATTTCATATTTGTTTCCTTCTATGTCACTAAAAATTTGTTGTCATCATGAAAAGCATCAAAGGAATGGCACAATGAGGATGGATACAACTTGCAATATAGGACATGATGCCTCTATGATTTAAGTCCAAACTTGTGTTTTCACATGGGATCTAGGTAATCTCTTGATGATTAAAATAGTTAGATGCATTATTGAGTTCTCCATATCTTTCATTTGGAATAAAAGGAAGTTTATGAGGATTCATATAGAGCTTTTTTTTCTTTCTAACCACAATATGAAGGATCAAAGTTCACATTTGATGAATCACCTATGCAAGCCAAGTACCACACTTGAATACAAGATTTTGGGTAATCATCAAATGGAGATAGGAACAATGAAATGTTTATCATGGGAATGTGGTAAGGAAATAATGTCAATTTCATTACTAAATATGGCATGATATTTGTGGGATGAAGCTACATGCAAGATTTCTACCTTTTTTTGTGCAGAGGATTCATGAAGGAGGAGAAACTACAAATTATGGAATCATGGAGGCATGGCATTAGGTCATCCTAGTGGGCAAATGAGAGATATGTAAGGACTTCTTATTTATGGTCTTTGAAGGAATGTAGTGTTACAAAAAAATTTCAGCTCACATACAATCTAATCCAAAACATTTTTGAAATGGTGAAATTTGAGTGACATTCTATGAAATCTTAATTTATTTAATGTTGATAATATTTTGATCATCATCCATACATGGGAAGATATTTGGGAGTAATTAAATGTGGTTAGGAGTACATTTCAAAAACATAATCATTCTTCCAAGGTATCTATAGAGGAGATTGATATCACCTATGTGGATCAAATTATTATGAGAAAGAATAGGCTGTTTTTGAAGGGTCTCATAAGTATGCATATATGGGTGAATGGATTTCCTATCATAATGCGGTTTATCATAGCCTCCACCTTACAAACATTTCTTATTTTGATGTTTTGTAACCTTTAATGGATAATTCCATACATGCACACTTGCATAGGGGATTATAGGTATACATTCTAAGTTTTTTTTTAGCCTATATGTAAGTTGATTTATGCCATGAGGGATTCTCATGGAGGATATTTGAGGAGGAATCTAAAATTAGATATATTGGAAGGAATGATCATGAAAATTATTTCTTACTCATTACTAATGATGAATTTCAGCTTATCAAAAAAATTTAGATCAACATTCTATGAAAGAAAATTCAAATTGGACATACAAGAACATATGAAGAATTGTGCAAAGAGTTATATAGTTCAAAGCTTGTAGCCTATGTTTCAAGTCATGAGTACTGAAGGAATATAGGAAGTTGCAAAATAAGAAGCATTGAAGGAGTTTGTTGAGGTAATTGTAGTGTCCCTCCACTCTCACCTTGGATGTGTAGGTAATCTGGCTAAAGAATCTGAGGAGGAAGATGGAACCAAAAGTTCTGATGGAGCTTTAGTGAGTATGATGAATTACAGGATTAAAAGCCTCGATTCGGGGCGAGCACAAAATTAACTCAATGGGTACGACGTTGTAAAAAGGAAGTATCTCTGTCCCAAGTCCTTCACATTGTTAGGAGTTTTGTAGTGTCATGTGTTGACCTTGTCCTGGCCTTTATTTGATTTAATTTATTTAATTTATTTAATTTATGGTTAGTTGTTATTTAATTTGATTTTTATTCTTTTTGGAATTAATTAGTGTTATTTTGAGGTTATTTAAATAAGATTAATTAATGTCATTTTTTGTTTATTTGATTAATTATGATTTAGTAAGGTATTGAATTTTAATTATATGTAATCAAAAGCTATTTAATTACTAAAAGCTTGTTTTAGTTGAATTTTAGAAAAATGTGGTGATAATTAGAAATTATCTTTTTAAAGCTAATTAAATCAGAAAAGCTGAAGATATTATCTTTTGGGGACATTTTGAGAATAAAATTAAGTCTAAATTTATTTATTTATTTATTTTAGATAATGTGTGTGTTGTTAATGCAGAAAAGATAACCAATGCATGGTTTGTTTTTTTTTGGGAAAAAGGAAATTAGGTGATTTATCTTTATTTACTAATTTTATTGTGTGAGAAAAAAACGACTGTTCTACAGAAAAAAAAAAAGAAAGAAGGTAGCTCCATTTCTGTAATAAAAGATATAGTTTTGGGAGATTGTTGGAAAAATGGTAGTTAATCACGGATGACCAAGTTGAAGGATGGATCTGAGGCTGCGAAATAGAGGTCTTTAGCACAATCACTTCGTGTGCGAGCATAAGGGTTCAGGTCGGTATTATGATTGGGTTTTGATTCCTGCATATACTATAGTTGATATCGCTATATATAAGTTCTAACGGCTGTATTGTTTGTGGAATAGTTATTTCGGCTCATTCTTGGCAATTGAATTTGTTGTTTACTTGACTTTCCTTATCAATCGTTAGAAGTCGTTATGATGAATGTGTTTTAATTTCCCTTCTTGGAATAAAGGGATTTGATGGGGTGCTCTTATCTCAGGCATGTAGGTCGCGCCTTCTCCCTAACCCCCTCCATTCGTAGGTGTATCTTTTGGCATTTTTTTGGTTCGCCTTGAATCTTTGTAGGTTTCGTAGCCTTGGGATATCATCTTAGTTGTTCTAGCCTTATCAATATGTATTGTATGTGTACATGCATTGTTGATTTATTTTACTGTTTTAGGTTAGTCTCTAAGGATTTAGGGATCTTCCATCGAATTTTACAGTGTGGGTGTTCACAGATAGGTATGTTGATATGTATAATGCCAAAATTCTAGTTGTCTGTATTGTAGATTATTTGTTTTGTAAGTGTGTTCTAATATGCCAGCGAACAGATGCTTTGGCTTGATTTAGTGATGCTTGAGTCATTTGTAGCGATTATATCAAGCCTGGGTTAGGTAGAAAGAGATCGTTGCCTTCAGAATCTACAAAAAACGTCTCTCCACCTCAAATCCATGCAAAAATTATCTTGTATTAACAAGAGATTAGACTGCGGAGGAAGTCTAGTTGGTGCGCCAATTCTCCTCACTTACTGTAGACTATATTTCATGCATTGACAACCGATTTAGATAAGTGAAGTTTGATTGCAAGTTATTCCTGACTTTTTTTTCTTTTTTTTTTTCCTCAAGAAAATCGAGGTTCTTGTGCCTTAGCCTTTGTGGCTCCTTTCGGTGTTGTTTCTTCCATCAACTTCATCTCAGTAGGTTAGTAACACTGGAGGTTCGATTGGTTCTATTAACATTGTTGCCGTACCATTCGATTTAGCCTCACATGATTTCCGCTGAAGCCGTCGCTTGAGTCTAAGTCTTATTCCCTTTTTCTTATATCGATGCTTATGTTTCTTGGGATGGCCACCTTTTTCTACGCCGTCTTACCACCCTTGCTTGCGAGTTTATAGTTTTGTCAATAAGTCATCTTGGCGTGCAAGCTTTTGTTTTTGATTGTTTCATTTAACATCACCAATATCCTCCACAAAATAATGAATCTGTTTTAAAATAATAGAAATGGTTCACATCTCTCTCAGGGTAGTGACTGCTTTTCTTATTTTTAGTTTACGTATCTCCCCATGCCTCCTTATTTTGAGTTGATAAAAGGTAAGTTTCTTCTTTTTAAAGCCTAAAGAGTAGGAGATAAATTGAATCTTTCTTAAGGGAAGTAAATCTTGATTTTAATTAAGGAAAGGAGGTTAAAATAATATCCCACTTTTGTTTTAAGATGATTTTCTTTAGATTACTCTTTTAGGATAATATTTTGAGGAAATTAACATGTAAGGAGTATATATGTATATTCTTTTATTGACATTATTTAGCAAATTATGTAAGTGAACTAGAATAAATAAATAAATAAATTTCTCTCATTTATAATCTTAAGTTTTCAAGTAATTACTTTTGAGGAGAAGTAATTATTTAAGTAAATGAATTAATTAAGAATAAAAGGAAGATATTAATTATATTAAAAATATTTTATTCATATTTATGCATAATATTTTAGGGAAAAATATTGTAAGTATGGAATTTATATTGGAGAACGAAGATAAAGAAATTGAATATTTTGTTGATTAAGAAATTGTAAAATTAGGAGGTTCGTTATCATAGACAATAATTAATTACTATAGTAAACTCTAGTGAATTATGTTGTAGTTTTGTAAACTTGAATAATCGGAGTAGAATTTAAGCTAGTTCATATAGTTTCTTTAATGACTTAAATAAATTCATATTCGGCATATAAACCAATGTAGTTGAGCATATTAATGTTTTTATAGTTATGTGGTGTTAGTGAAATTAATGGTTGAATTTCAATGGTTCTATGAAGTTATGTCTTCTTGGCTTTTAAATATGATGTTTGTTTGATTAAAGAATGTGTTTGTCAAGTGAATGGAAATAATGTTTATTGTTTGCAATTGATATCATTGTTGTTGAATTCCGCTCAAGTTGATATTTAGCTGAATTGTCATGTTGTTGGTTTATTTTTATTTTTTTGTAGTTGGGAAGATCTTAGTTTTGTGATTGATTTTGTATTGAGTTGTCTACGTTGGTTTTTGATTGAAGTTGCAATATTGATTTGTTGCTAGAATAAATAATGTGTTGATTGTTTAAGAATTATAATAATTGATATTTTAGTCAATTTTTAGTAATTACAAAAGCTTAGCTTATTCTGTGTGTAGACAAATAAATGCTTAATTAAAGTAATAAATTAGAGTTGGATTAAGAGACTAAGTTAGTTTAATATTGTCACTTTGTTTGTGTCTAGCTAAAAGGGAATGTTGTTATGCCTTGTGACCTTTCTTGTGCAAGTATGAATAAATATTTGAGTAGGTTATTCTTATTTTATTTTTGCAAGAATATGCTTACCTAGTTCATCAGTCTTTCAGCTTCACCTTAGTGGGTGGCAGCCGCCTATGAAACTGTCTGGGGTGATGGACCCTAGAAAGGGTTGCATACCCACTCCTCTAGTATGTAATTTTGTATGGGTCACATAATGCTTATGCATAGAGGATTGAGGTTAGTGTGTATTGTGGTGTTGTGTACTTTTGTGTTGGGGTAGATTCCTCCTTGAAAGCCTTATGAGTGAACCCTTGGTTGGTCAGTCAATGAGTTGGAGCAGCTCAAGTTGTCGAACTACGGTGCCTCTGCGAATTATATACGTAGGCAAGGCCATCAAGTGATGAGCTCCCGAGGCATTAGGTCGGGCCCCTAGGACTGTCCTTCTGAGTCTTGTTTGAGACTTGTCATTTATTTCCGATAACGTAAAAACTACCATTGATTTATATAGCTTCTCATAGTGATCATGTGCTAACTATCTTTGATCTGATGTGTGTGCCAAGTCATGTAGACCTTGCAGGTATAGGCATTGGGAGCAAGGACTTGTCGATAAAATAGAATGTAAGAGGTATGTTAAGCTGACCTAAGTAAGTAGACTCTATTGCCAAAGTTAGTAAATCACTTCTATCTTTTCTTGTAGCTTGTGTGATCATTGAATATAGTTATAAGTAGTGAATTGTGTTGTTATCTTTATTTTTGTTGTTAGTTGTTGTGAAGTAACCTCGCGTGCCCCAGAGAACTAAGTGTAATAGTGTAATGTAATGTGTTATGTGATTATGGTTAATGTTCTTTCATGTTCATCCGTGTTGTTTAAAAAATTATTTGCTTTGTCTGTGTTCTCTGGGTTTGCATGATCTGCAAGTTACATAACTAACTCATTTATGTCCTTGACACTTCATATTTCTCACAAGAATTCTTTATAAGGTGTGATGATTCAGGAAAAGGAGTTGCTATGGTGGCAATACAAAGATTGAAACAAATGAAAATTGATAGAATAAAATCCAAATTTTTTAAAGAGAGCTTCACTATGAAGCATGAGGAGGTAACTTCTACCATGTCTACTTTTGAAGACTTTAGTGATCATTCAAGTTATGTTTGAAATGAAGGATTTTGGAACCCACTTACATTCTAGCACCCTCTAGTGCTTTTCACCTAAAAGGGGAAAGATGTGGGCCAAAATGCATAATGTTTCACAAAATAATAATGTGTGTATAGTGAAATTATGAATAAATTTAGTAATCTAGATGTAACAAAGTGATGAAACATGAAATTTTTGAAACACATTGCATAAAGCAACAATGAACTAGAAATAAATGAAAATTATAACAAAAATTAATTATATTAAAGATGTACACTTGGAATGTAGATAAACACTAAAAATTTCTTTTGAAATGTTGTTGATGATGTATTTCAAGCCTAGAGGAACTCATTTTCCATATTGGGTGAATCACTCCTAGTTCTGGTAAACGAGTTGAAACTTGTTTTTGTCAAAAGGGTGTTAGAAAATGTAGAAAACTCAAAAAATGGCCTAGAAATGGGACTCATTCGCCACACATGATGAATCAATCCAAGTTTGAATTTCTAAACATTCAAGAGTGGATTCTGAACCATCACATCTGCACTTTGATTCCCTACAAGTTTTCACTTCTGAAAATATCATATTGAAGCCTGAAAATGGCTTTTTGTTGATATTTTGACTCAAATGATGAGGAGAAAACTTTAACAACTTTGCAACTTGATTTCTAGTGATTTACAAGCTTCCAAATGACCTAAATCTACAAACACACAAGAAGAGAAGAAGGAATGTTGAATGTTAGGGCATGGGAGTTTTGCTTGGTCAAACCCTTTCGTAATTAAACCAAAATGATGAAATAATAAAAGAAAACATGTAGGTATGTGCAGGATCATGGTGCACCAAAAAAGTGGCAATATTATGGGGTATGTGGTGACGACTTTTTTTTTCACCCAAAATTAATGAAACGAAAAGGGTTTTAGAGGAGATTCTCAGCTCAAAAATATAAATTATGATTTAATTTGAATTTAATAAATTATTATTATTCATTTTCTATTAGAATTGACTAAAGTCCTCGATAGGGTGATTAGAAAAACATCTATAACTTTCAAATGGTATCATATTTTTTGAATCCAAAACATGCCACATTCTATGCTTCATATACTATAGGATTTAAAAAAAAAGAAAAATTAAATTTCATGAATTTTGACTGCTAAGGTGGTCGAATGACGAGTTTTATATTTTCTAAAAGTTGTAATAAAAATTCATAATTAATTATTTACTTGGAAAAAAATTACAAAAAATATGCATCACATCCGGACATGATTCCTCTACTTATATATAAAATCTTACAAAAATAATTATCATTTTATTATGGTTAGGGTGGTCAGACAGACACCTACTTATTTTTCCCGAAATTTAAGTACTACTGCATTGAAATTTCAAATTTTCACCAAATAGATTTTTATTTTTTTAAATAAACCTAGTATTTAGGAAACTACATTCAATTTTCTACAAATTCTAATCTTACATATTTTTAAATAATATAGATAACTTATTCAAATATTTACGCCAAGTTGCCTAACACCGATTTTTCTGAATTTTTGCCACTTAAGGTCGTGTTTTGCGATGATCCCACATATACCCATGCAATAATGGAATATATTACCTTTCCATGATGATTTATCTTGAAAGTTTGCAACAAAACATATAGAATCTACCCTTGAATGACTTACGAATTTGAATTAATGACTTACAATGTGAAATCCCTAACTTGCTTCACTTGAAATAGAATATTGATGGATGAATGAATAATAAGAGATGGGATGGATGTAAAATGAGGAGAAAAATACTTATTTATATTTGTTCCTTAGTAACCATTAATACCTCATCGTAGGCTCACATCAAGTTATTTTGAATAAAAATTTGAAAGAAAATTTAAAATATTTTGAATTTCGGAGCCAAGGGGGACTCATTCACCGCCCATGGTGAATGGGTCCCACCTTGGTCTTGAAACTAGGTGTTGGGAATTAAGTTGTGTTTAATGTGGTGTGTCGGGCTTACATTAAAAAATGCACTTAATTAAAGCATATGAGGGAATAAAGGGGTCAAATAAGTCATAAGAAAGTGATAAATAAGGGAAATATTCTTAGAAAAGTGTGAAACTTTGTTACAAGACTTTACTAAACTTCAAAATAGGACTTGATGATGTGTAAAAAGATGATTTTTAGGTGAATTATAATGAATAGAGTCTAGAAGAATGTGGAAATGTTTTACAATACTTCACAACACCTTCAAAAAACATCATTAATATAATTTTATTTAGTTTTCAAGGGTCCAAGACTTAGTGTGGATGCATAAAATGGCTCACAACACCCCAATCAAGGCCTCATTAAGTCTAATCGTCATGAAGTAATCCCATATCAGGAAAAGGGTCCTTTTTTTCTAAAGCCCATTTAGCCCCCACTTCAGTGAGGATGAAATTGCTTCAAAGTCACACTAAAGTAGACATTCAAGAGAGGTCTACATGTAGGTCAAGCCACCAAGATGCAAAATCATGCAAAGGAAAGATCGAAAGAGAGACAGGGTGCAAAAGATGTACTCACTCTCGGGCCATAGAACTTTAGGTCATTTGTGGGGTTAGAAGGCCACAACATACTCACCTTGGGGCCACGAAACTTCTGATCTTTAGTGGAGTGAGAAATCACAAAAGGTGAGAATTATGTACACTAGTTGGTATGCAATCACAAATAAAAAGGTGGCTATGGGGAAAAGTCATGCCACTAGGTGGGCTTCCCACTCAACCATACAAAATTTATACCTCCTAATAACTTTAATAAGATTCTAGAAAGAAAATTGATTTTGATACTTATAAACATTTTTATTGCTAAATAATGTAAGGATTGTTCAAAGGGATTTCGCATAGTTCATGAAATTTCTCATCTTAAGGAACATCATGCTCAATGTTTCCAAGAGAGGATAAGTACAAATGATCTCATCTTGTTTCCAAGAGAGGAAAATTGCAAAGTCTCATCTTGAACAACATTGCACGCCTAATGCTTCCAAGAGATGAAATTGCAAGAAAAATAAAATAACACAATGACATGTGAGTGGTGATGTACGCCCCCACTTTAAAATATTTGTGAGCACCCGTATTGAGAGAAATTTATTTAAAGTAGAACAAGAGAGACATGAGAGCTTAATAAAAAATCCCTATGCTAAGTCATATGTTTCTAATAGGCTACATCATGAAAAGGGAGTATGTATGAATATGCCAACCAACTTAAGGCATATCATCCACATCCCAAGCTTGCTTTTATGTATTCATGAAAAGTTAATGACTATCCAAGGGAGGCAACAACAAGTGACATATGAGGACAATGCTATGAAACCCATTTCCCCCACTTAGTGCAAGACAAAGGTGAGCCAAAATGATTAGTGAAATACATGCTAGAATGAAAATAAATAACAATTACAGGAATGAGGTGCCCCCATATAGGGAAGCATACCACACTCTTTAAAATGTTGTATTTTATGACTCATAGAATGACATTAATTAGTGGAGTGACCATGAAATCTATGAAATGCATAAAATGAAGTCTTGGAATAGCATTTATTTTGAGTTAATGGAGGGAGGGTGATTGTGTTATCATCGAGAAGTGTTGACAAGATACCTTCTTGATCAAGAGGAAAATATGGTTATGTAATTGGGGTGAAAGATACATCTTGCATAGTAGGTGATGTCATAGTTATACAAGACTATGTAGATTGCAATATTTTGTCTGCTTCACTATAGGAGGATATAATATCTAATGAAGCCAAATCACAAACATTTTGCGAGATGACAGTTGGAATTTTTGGGAAAGGGTGATGTTCAAGGTCATTAGGAATTAGTTTTTTGGTGTGTGAGACTTAATGAATATGGGAAAAGGAGAAAAGATTCATTAAAATTTTCTATGGGATATGTATGTTGTCCATTGATCAAAGGGGATTGAATGAATGCACTTATGCATTCATATCATCAATAGTTTTGTTCAGATGTATCTCTAGGTGAGGGAAATCAAGGACCACTTAGTTTCCATAGTCCAAGGACATGATATTCTCCCTAGGAGGATAATTTTTAAGAGAGAAATAAGTCACATGTGCCTGACAATTAGGGAATTTTTCTCTCATAAGAACTTCATTTCCAATGGGGAAATGACTAATGAAGGGATGATGAGGATGGGAATGATGAGTACTATAGGATGTTAGTGGAATGGCTATTGTCATTAAGCGTTCATCTCGTGTTCCATGTTATCTACCCTACAAGGATAGTTTGTAATATGTTCATCCAATTTTGAGGTTTGGGAAGTAGCTTCATCACAGGTAGAGGAGGCATCAAGAGAAAGACCTCTATGGTTTGAAAATAGATCTTCCCAAAGGATAGGGACTTTAGGGAAAGGAGGATCATGGGTGTCATGATTTGTAATAGATATGTCTTCTAACACTCAACCTATCCTCTTTACATTAAGGAGGGATATTAGGAGATGAATAAGATTGACTACCATGACCATGGAGACTTGGTAAGGTAATGTTGAGGAATGTTTCTATGATCTCAGACTCTTACTGTGTAAGGTCATTCAAAGGGGAATAAGGAGATGGACAATCAAGACCTTCAAGGCTTGTGACTTCTTGCATGAAATTACCTTCATCACTAAAAGGAGAGGTATTGGGAGAAGAACAAGTATTTGTGTCATGATTTCCTACATTTCCATTGTCACCAATGGGTAATGTAAGATTAAGGATTGTACTAATGGAATGGTATTCAAAGCTACATGCATAAAAGGGGATAGTATGCTTATTAAATAAATTTTTAATCAAATCAAGAGCACATATTTTGAAAGAAACCATTTCTAAAATGAATGAAGGTATAGTATAATGATTTTTTTTAGTTTTTTAAGTGTTTGTTTATACAATGCAACTATTTGAGAATGATATGTTGTGATGAAAAAAATAAAATTAAACAATGCATGAAATGAGCTAATTAAAACAAGTTTTAATGAAATGCATGCTAAAAAAATGCAACTGACTGATAGATACAAGTTAAGGAATCAAACAAAATCCTAAAAAAAAATTTATGAGATTTGGAAAGTGTTGCTTCAAGGATCATAAGGGATTGATTTCCCCAAGATGGTGAATGAGTCCTAGTATGGACTTTTTGCAAAATTTTCATAAATTTGTGCCATTTTTTATGAATTTTGAGTGCCAAGATGTAGACCTGAGTGAAAAATGCAAAATTTCAGCAAATCTAAATAAATTTAAATACTACAAATGCAACCTAAATACACTTTTTATGAATAATTTTTTTGAAACCTAGCATGCAAATCCTAATGCAAAGTCAATGCAAAGCTAGATCTATGATGGACTCAAAAATTAGATAAGAAAGTCTTCTAAAAAGTAAGTTCACCAAAATGAAATGAAATATTTTGGAACCCACTTACTTTCTAACACCTTCTAGGGTTTTTCACCTAAAAGGGGAAAGATGTGGGCCAAAATGCACATGTTTCACTCAAGACTAATCTATGTAATATGAAATTATAATTAAATTCAGCAATCTAGATGTAAAAAAGTGATGAAATATGCAAAACTAATGAAACATGAAATGTTTGAAACCACATTGTATAATGCAACAATGAACTAGAAATAAATGTAAACTATAACATAAATGAATCAAATTAAATATATGCACCTAGAATGTTGATAATACTAGAAATTTCTTTTGAAATGTTATTGATGATGTATGTCAGGCCTAAAGGCACTCATTTTCCATCTTGGGAAAATCAATCCTAGTTCTAGTAAATTGAGCTAAAACATGTTTCTATCAAAAGGGTGTTAGAAAATGTAGAAAACACAATACCGACTTGGAAATGGGACTCATCGAATCAGTCCACTTATGAATTTTTGAACATTCAAGAGTGGATTTTGAATCTTCAGATCTGCACTTTGATGTCCTACATGTGTCTGCTTCTGAAACTATCATATTTGGGCTTGCAAAATGACTTTTTGTTGATATTTTGACTTGAATGATGAAGAGAGGACTTTAACAACTTTGAAAATTGATTTATTGCGATTTACAAGCTTCCAAAGGACCTAAATATGCAAACACATGAGAAGAAAAGTAGGAATGTTGAATGTTAGGGTATGGGGGTTTGCCTTGGTCAAACCCCTTTTAGATAATGAAACCAAAATGATGAAATAATAGAATAAAACATGCAATAATGGAATAGATTACCTTTCCATGATGATTGATTTTAAATTCTGCAACAAAACATATAGAATTTTCCCTTGAATTTATTAGGAAGCTAAATTAATGACTTATAATGTGAAAGCCCTAACTAGCTTGACTTGAAATGGAATATTGGTGGACAAATGAATAATAAGAGATGGGATGGATGTAAAAGTTAGAGAAAAATACTTATTTATTTACATTTTTGCCTTAGCAACCATTGATATGTCATCACAGGCCAACAACAAGTATGTTTGAATAAAAACCGAAAAGGAAATTTAAAATATTTTGAATTTTAGAGTTAAGTGCTTGGACTCATTCACCACCTATGGAAAATGGATCCCACTTAGGGCTTGAAACTAGGAGTCAGGAATTAACTTGCATCTAATGTGTTGTGTCAAGCTTACATTCAAAATTACACTTCATTAAAGCATATGAGGGTATAAAGGGGTCAAATAAGTCATAAGAAAGGGATAAGGGAAATATACCTAGAAAAGTGTGAATCTTCTTTACAAGACTTTACAACACTTCAAAATAGGACTTGATGATATGTAGGAATATGGTTTTTAGGTGAATTAAAATGAAGAGTCTAGAAGAATGTGGAATTTTTTTGCAACACTTCACGACACCTTCAAAAGACATCATTGAAAGCATTTATTTTAGTTTTCAAGGTTCCAAGACTTAGTGTGGATACATCAAATGCCTCACAACACCTCAATCAATGTCTCATTAAGTCTGATTATCATGAATTAATCCCATATCAAGCAAAGGGTCCTTTCTTCTATGGCACAATGGTATATACGTGGTACAAACTAATCTCAAGGTGTTGGAGTTCTCCTTGGATAAAAATTATTTGAATGATGAGCAGCAAAAAGGGGTAAGGAAAATTTAATTTAATGATTTTGATATGGTATGCTTGAAGGGGAGAAAGGAGGTAATTAGGTGTGTGTACCTAGATCATGATGGGCCAAAAAGTGGCAATATTATGGGTATTTGTAGGGTATGGCGCTGATGACTTTTTTTTACCCAAAATTGATGAAATGAAAAGGGTTTTTAGAGGAGATTCACAACTTTCCACTAATATAAATTATGCTTTAATTTGAATTTAATAAATAATAATTGTTTATTTTCTATTATAATTACGACTAAAGTACTAATCGATAAGTTGATTGAAAAACATCTATAACTTTCAAATGGTATCACATTTTTGAATCAAAATATGCGCACTTTCTATGCTTCACATAATATAGGATTAAAAAAAGAAAAATTAATTTCATGAAGTTTTGACCAAGTTAAGGTGGTTAGACATATGAGGTTTTATATTTTTACAACTTGTAGTAAAAATTATAAAAATATGCATCATCTGGACATGAGTCCTCTACTTATATATAAAACTGATAAAAAATACTATCATTTTATTATGGTTAGGTTTCGGACATACACCTACTTCTTATTTTCTCCTGAAATTTATACTACTATGTTGAAATTTCAAATTTTCACCAAATAGATTTTATTTATTTTTAAATAAACCTAGTAGTTTAGAAACTACATTCAATTTTCTGCAAATTCTATTCTTATATATTTTTGAAATAATATAGATAACTTATTCAAATTTTTATATCAGGTTGCCTAAAACTGATTTTTCTAATTTTTTTGCCACTTAAGGGCCTATTTTTTCCATGATGATCCTACACATACCCAATTGTTGATGATTCTAACAAAATGCCTATTCACTATTTTGAAATTCATAATGTTGGGAAGTTTTATAACATGGTAGAATAAGTCATAAATTTATTTACCACTAATATTTTAGAAGTGTTGAGAAGTGATTAGTATGTGCTATTGGATGGACTTAAAGAGTGCATAGTCTTCCATCAGAATGAGCCTTTGTTTGTATATTTGAGATCCAAAGTTTGGTTGATTATTTTATGCTATTATATGAAGTTATTGTTGTTCCTCAACTATACAATTGTTGTTCTGGAGAAGGTTCTAAAGTTGCATTTACCAACCTCCAAATTGAGGTAGAGTATAAAACAATTAGTGTTGTTTTCAGCAAGGTCTATCTCTACATCACAAAGGTAAAAAGGGTAATTGATTCTCAGTTGTGTATTTTATGTTTAGATGGATGTATTTATTTTCATATCAGTCCTATGGGATACAAAAATTATATTTATGACATAATAAGAAGTTTCAAATATTTTTGGTATAAACTACCTAGCATCGGTGCATATATACAATGGAAACAAAATAAACTATTGCTTGTAGATCCAATTTTTGAGAAAATGGTGGTGTAAATGATAATATTACATGATGTTACTTGCTATCCCTTAAATATTTTTCTCTTATAGATTAGATATTGAAGTTAAATTTACTATTCGTAATGTTAAGGTGAAATCTTGGCCCACTAGTGTGCATTTCAGTGATTTATATTTCAGTGTTTGGTTAATACAAGTGGTTGTTACCTCCCAAAGATGTAATTGTTTTTACACAAGATTTAATGAATGTTTTAATATTCATAATGGGATTATTGAGTAGATTTATATCACTGGGAGAAGTTGTATGAGTTTGAGGTTTAATTTACTATAGGCTAGTGCTTACATATAATGGGAGGCATTAGGCGAGTCTAAGAAACTTCTTTGGGAGGATGTGGTACAAAAATAGAATGGGAGTGAATGTATGAAACATTTGCATAAATATTTTTTTTCATTTCATGACATTTTTGAATAAAAATTTGAGTTTCCAAGTTTGCATAGTATTCTTTAGCAAGAATTGTCTCAATTGATAGGTACACATGCTAGGCTCTATGGATAGTTTAGCATGATTTATCACATTGGAAAAATGATTCCAGAGCATCTTGGTTTGCATTGCTTGAGGAAAAGCAATCTTGACCAGGGAGGACTTGTCATGTCCCCTTTTTCTTAATATTTGATTAATGACCAATATTAACCCATTTTACACTTCCATGGGTTAATTGTGCAAGAATATGAAGAATAAATAATTTAAATTTATTATTGTCCAAATATAATTCAAATTTTGAGGACAATTAAATTTTTAATATTTTAATTTAATTGTACAAGTGGGATATGGGGATTAAAGAGGTTTAATTATAACTCCCAAGAAGTAATTTTGAATATTTTATGATAGTTATGAGAAGAATCTATGACATCTATGACAAGTTGTCATAATGGGATTTATTGCCTATTTTTAGCTAGAAATCAAGAGAAGGGTATGGAAAGACTTTTGAGGCCTATTTTGGAGGGAAATTGGTGGGAATAATATTATTTTATTTATTTTTCTAAGTGGGGGTCATTTGGATTTTCTCCTCTATATATTTGCAAGAAAAAACACATTTCAATAATCTCATTTTATCATACAAAAACTCTGCAAAAATTTGTCTGGACATTATGTTCAACAAATAATATTTTTTGGATGAAAACCCATTGATTGTAGGTATCAGAGGAAAAAAACCATTTCATACATGAGTTTAATCTCATACAAAGGTTTCTTTAGAGCTTCATGTAGTTGCAAGATTTCAACTTGTTCAGTTTGTGTGTTTCACATATTTTTGCAGTTGTAGTTTGAGTAGATTTTAGAGTGGTGTTTCCAATTTTTTTTCAATTTGTTTCTACTATTTATTTGACTATAAATTAGTCTCATTTCACTGTAATTTCATTAGAAAATAAATTAATATAAGCCTGGGCTGATTCATTATCATTTATGTGCTTCTGGGTGAAATCAGGTGTAGTAAAATTATTAGTTTAGCATGCAGATTTGTGTCTATGATTAAATCTAAAAAAAATATGACATGTAACAACATGAGGCCATACAAATTAAATTCATTTAGGAGTAGGTTTATATGGAAATAAGGATGGCTCGGGTCTCCATTTTTGTGAGCTGATCTAAGGCATTTGAGCCCTAGCTCATGGTGGATTTTTGTTTGCTCTGTGTTGTTTGGGGGGATTCTTCTTGTGCTTCTAGGGGTTTGATTTCTTCTTTGACTATTGTTTCCTATGGTGTGTGGATTGTTTCTGGCTCGATCCTACCTTTTGTGGAGTTTTCCTATGAGTCCAGTGTGGAATGACCACCTTGGAGGTGGGTCTACTGTGTTCCAAGTGCGAGGTGGTGGTGAATGGTGGGGGTTTGTGTCTTATGGTATGTAGGGTGTGAGAAGGTTGTGGTCTTTACACCGTGTTTGAAATCTTATTTATGTTGTGTGAGTGGGGAGGATTTGTGGTACGAGTGTTGATGAGGTGCAAAGAGGAAGGGAGTGGGGAGGATTCTCCCACCCATTATTGCTTAGAGATTGTGTTTATTGTCTTGGGTGTGATGGCATTCTCGAAAGGTGAGACGTCAGTGGAGTGCCCTAACTTGGACTTCCAGGCAACAATAGGCTTGAAATTTTCAAGTCTAGGGATGAAGACCTTTGATAAAAATCTCTTTTCTTTGAATATAGGGATTGTTGATATGGGGTTGTCTCATGGCACATAGATCATGAAGATTAATGGCTATCTCAAGTGGTGCAAGGAGAGGCCAAAACTAGTTGTTATATTTGAAATGAATGCTGAGGATGTTGAATATTATATAAATCACTCCTTGTATTGTAAATTTTTGGGGATGAGGGTTTCCTTGCAATTTTTGGAGTTTTAGGCCTAGAGGAAATGGAGATAATTTTGTTGGTGAACAATTATTTCATGGGTATGTGCAGGATCACCATGGAAAAAATAGGCCCTTAAGTGGCAAAAATTAAAAAAAAAAAAAGAGTTAGGGAACTTGACATAAAAATTTGAATAAGTTATCTATATTATTTCAAAAATATGTAGGAATAGAATCTGTAGCAAATTGAATTTAGTTTCTAAAATAATAGGCTTTTTTTTTTTAAATCCATTTGGTGAACATTTGAAATTTCAATGTAGTAGTACTTAAATTTTAGGGAAAAAATAAGAAGTGTTTGTCTGACCACTCTAACCACAATAAAATGAAAATATTTTTTTTATAATATTTTATACATAAGTAGAGGACTCATGTTTGGATGTGATGCATTTTTTTGTAATTTTTTCCAAGTAAATAATTAATTATGAATTTTTTATTACAACTTTTAAAAAATATAAAAACTTGCACATCTGACCACCTTAACTTGGTCAAAACTTCATGAAATTACGTTTTTATTTTATTAATCCTATAGTATGTGAAGCATAGTATGTGATGCATGTTTTGGATTCAAAAAATCTAATACCATTTGAAAGCTATAAATTTTTTTCAATTAGCTTATGAATCAGTAATTTAGTCATAATTCAAATAGAAAATGAATAATAATTATTTATTAAATTCAAAGTTACAAAGCATAATTTATATTGGTGGAAACTTGAGAATCTCCTTTAAAAACCCTTTTTATTTCATCAATTTTGGGTTAAAAAAAAGTTTTCAGCCACATACCCTACAAATACCCATCATATTGACACTTTTTGGTCCATCATGATCTTGCACATACCCTCATGGTTACTTTTAATTGCATTCCTGATCACAATAGGGTTTTTGAGGGAGGCCCTTATTTTCATAATAAGGTAGGGTTTTTTATCAAGCCATGGCATGCAAGATTTAACCTCACTGAGGAGCTTTTAAATTGTGTCCCGATGTGGGTTCATTTACCTAGGTTCCTAGTGGAATGTTGTCAAGAGGATGTATTGCACCTATTAGCCTTGGTGCCTGGAAAACCAGGTTGGACTTCATCACAGACTTTGGGTAAAAAGGTAATATTTTTGCATGCATTTGTGTTGAAATTACTCCAAGTAGGCCTTTTCCCAATGCAATAGATATGTGTGTAGGCTCTTATTTTAGGTTGCAACATTTGGACTACGAAACTCTTCCTTTCCATTTTCAGCTTTGTCAAGAATATGGCCATTTGCAAAGGAGATGTCCAAGGTATAAGCTTGTGGAGTCCCAGCCTTCACAACCTCCTTGCAATTTTCATGGGATAGATAAGGGGAAGAGCATTGCTCCTGATGAGTTAGACACTACTAATGGTTTTGCTCCAATCAAGGCTCAAAATCAGAATAAGGGTCAAAAGAGGCCTTTTAAAGAAAGGCACGATGAAGGAACTTTTAATAGATTTGAGGTTTTGGATGATCTCAGCCAACAAGAGGTAAAACCAATTTTGATCAACCTGGATCAAGGGCTTGAGGCCTTAGCTTAGGAGGATCTTATTCTTGATTCTTCTATGGATCCACAAAGGGATGATTGCCTACACATGGATGCTAATAAAAAAATGGAGGGTTTAGAGGTTCAGGCCCCCTCAACTATTGTTCGATCAGGCCCCCTCAGCTGTTGTTCCAAGAGTTGGTGAGGATTCTTCTCTTCATGGGTGGAACACTAGTTCAGACTTGGCTAGGAAGACCAAGCCTCCCCCCAAATTGGGCATCATGAAGAAGGATATTAAGAAGGTCAGGGTAGAGAAATTTGCTAAACCTGGTAGAAAAAAGGATGTGGAAAGGATTAAAATGACAGGTGAGAATTTTGTGGAGTCAGGGTTAGTAAAGACTCTGGATTCTCTTTTTTCAAGCCCTTTGAAATGATTTTTATTTCATGGAATGTAGGATTGAACAATGGCCCTAGAAAAAAGGTGGTTCATGATTTAGTTAGAAGTCAAGGTCTTGATGTTTTCTTTTTGCAAGAGACTAAGTTACCTATTGAGAATATGTAAGCTTTGCAACCTAAGTTGTGGAGGAGCAGGGAGTGCCAGTGCATTGGACCTCATTGAGCTTCTAGGGGTCTAGCCTGTTTATGGAATCCATGGAGGATCCAACCTCTTTGGTGGATGTCTTCTAAATCCTCTATGTCTATGATTGCTACTAGTTTTGAGACAAGGGAGGTTATTCTCTTTTCTAAAATATATGCTCTTATGGATTTTTTAGGGTAAACAAGGTCTGTGGTCCCATATCAGACTTATCCATAGGATGATGCCTTTTCATCCATGGATTATGGCTAGAGATTTAAATTCTATTTGTGAGTTTGATGGGAAGCAAAGTGGTATTGGAAGGTTGGAGCCCTTTGTGCTACTGCTTTGTCATAATATCAATACTTTGAATCTTATTGATATCAAACCAAGCAATGGTCAGTTCACCTAGAATAATCGTTGAGTTGGTGATTACTACATTGCAGAAAGATTGGATCGATTCCTAGTGTCTTGTTACTAGGTTGGAGGGATGTGGTCTTCTTGCTCTAAGATCTTGGATTGAAGAGGATCAGACCACTGGCCTATTAAGCTTGCTATTGAGTCAACTCATGTACCTCGTATGCCCTCTTTTAGGTTCCAACTCATGTGATTGTGGGACCCATATTTGAATTCTTATTTTATTGACTAGAGGTAGAATGGTAGACCAACTTATGGCACATAAATGTATTCCTTCGCTAAGCTTCTTCAACATGTTAAATATCAGCTCAAGTGGTGGAATTGCTAGTGCTTTGGGAATGTCTTCCATCCAAAGGTGATGGCTCAGGCTGATTTGGATGGTATCACAAGTTAAGGGAGGATGGGGTGAAGGCTAATCTCCTTACATATGAGGTTTGAGCTATGAAAATACTTGAGGAATGGGAGATGCATGAGGAAATGTATTGGAAATAAAAGGCACAAATTGAGTGGCTTCAAGAAGGGGATAAGAATACAATTTTTTTCTTCAATTCGGTGAAAGTTAGGCCACATGGTAATTCTATCTTTGGTTTGGTGAATGATAGGGGAGAACATCTTTCCTCCTTCCCTAAAATATTGAGGGAGGCGGTGTTGTATTTTGAATCTCTTTTTAGGGATGACTCACAAGGGGGGTCTCCTGAGGAAGCACAGGTTCTTTCTTATATCCCTTCTCTCATGTCTGGAGAATTGAATCAACAACTCATGAGTGATATCTCACTTGAAGAGCTTGAAGGGATTATTTTCAATATGAAGAAAGGGAAGTTACTGGTCTTGATGGCTTCCCAATTGAGTTTTCTCAAGAATTATGGGATATTATCAAATTTGACCTCCTAGAAGTTGTTCAAGAATCTAAAAAAAATAAGCAGATGCTAAGGGCTCTAAATGCTACCTTTCTTGATCTTATTCCCAAGAGTGAGGAGGAAAATAGGTTAAGCCAATTCTAGCCCATTTATTTATGTAATGTAATTTATAAAATTATTTCTAAACTTATTGTTGAAAGGTTGAAAAAGGGGTTTGAGGAGCTCATCTCCAAGGAACAAAGTGGTTTGGTAGCAAGTAGGAAGATTTTGGATGGGGTTGTTATTGCAACTAAGATCATCCATTATATGGCCAGCTCTAAAGAAATAATGATGTTTATCAAAATCGGCATGGCTAAGGCTTATGACAGAGTTTGGTAGTCCTTCCTTTAGTGAGTTCTTGGTGCTTTTGGTTTTGTAAAAGAGTGGATTGAATGGGTTATGAGTTGTGTTACTTCAGTCTCTTTCTCTGTGCTTATCAATGGGAGTCACTCTGAGTTATTTGATGCTTTTAGGGGGCTTTGTTAAGGGGGACCTCTTTCTCCTTGTTTATTCTCTTGGCTGAAGGTTTGGGGCAATGGATCAAACAAAATGTGGAGTCTAGTCATATTCAAGGTTGGTCATGGGGTGACACCTTACCTCCACAAACTCACCTACAATTTGTAGATGATACCACTTTGATGGGGATGGCTACAATGTGAGAGGCTTCTAATTTATGAAGAGTGCTAGATGTTTACCTAGTTGCCTCTGGTCAACAAATTAATGAGGGAAAGTCTTCCATTTTCTTCTTCAACACTCTAGGCCCCATTCAGCAAAGGATTTCCCAAACCTTGAGATTTCAGATTGGGACTCTCCCTTTGACTTACCTTGGTATCCCTATCTTGGTGCATAGACTGCCTAGGGAGTCTTGGCAGATTATTTTGGATAAGTTTCAGGTGAAAGTTAATCATTGGAATCATCGATGGTTATCCTTTTCTAGTTGTGTCTAGTTGATCAAGTTAGTGGTGTAAGATTTTCCCATTTAGAGATGCATGCTCTAGGTTTCCCCTATAGGCTTTCTTAAGGACCTAGATTTAGTGTTGAGACAATTTTTATGGGCTGGTTGCTTGGAGTCTTCCAAATGTAGTCTAATTAGATGGGGGGTTGTTTGTAGCCAAAAATAATATGGCTTCCTAGGTTTGAGGTAGTCGACGTTGACCTGGGAGGCTCTAGCTGTGAAACTATATTAGTATTGGTGTAATGAGCAAGATAAGAGCTGGGCTAGGATTCTTTCTTGGAAGTATATCCTAGGGATCCTTCAACTTGATATTTCTAGGTACCCCCTTGTGGGGAAGGGCTCAGTGATATGGGATGCCCTCAAAAAAGGGGTTGTTCTTATTAAGGAAGGTTTATTTTGGATGTACAAGAAGGGGACTAAGGCCTAGTTTAGGTTTTATTCTTGGGATGGTTTTTCTCCCATCATCTCTCAGTTTCCCAACTTGTTGAATCTTTGCTAGAGATTTCTTGAGGTTGGTTGGTCAAATTTGAGTGATTTTAAGTCCTTTTTCTCCTATGGTCAAATGGAGGTGGCCAAATGGAAGTCCCCTGATGAGTGGTTGGATGTTAGTTTGCAGGAGGATTGTGTTGAGCTGTAAAGTATCATCTCTAGTAGAAGATGTAGCTCTTTATGAGATGATGAAATGCTTACTTGGTCCTCCAATCCTAAGAGGATCTATATTGTTGCCTCTGGTTATAGTGTGTTATTGTCTCATAGGTTAGTTGGGGAAGAAATTCAGTGGTGGAAGAAGGTCTAGAACATGTTTTCTTGGCCAAAATGTAATTGCTTTGTTTGGATGTTGGCCTGGAATAAGTGTTTGACCTAGGATAACATTTGGAAGAGAGGATTATAGGGTCCTTCGTTTTGTGTTATGTGTGGGGCTAATGAGGATGACTCTACTCATTTTTTTTTACCTTTTTCCCTCCAGCTTTGGCATTTTTGGTGGGGTGTTTGCAAAAGTCCTTGTGTTCATTCTTCCTCCTTGATTGAATTTTGGAAGGGGATGGGTAGACCCCCTTCTATGGAGTCCTCTTGTAGGAGGTGTGGTTTGTGGGGCCTATCTTCTTGTTGTGGCAGATTTGGTTTGAATGCAATTGGAGGATATTTCATGGAGAACAAAGGTTGGTACAAAAATTTTGGCAGAGATTATTGGGCATGGTTTAGGAAATAGTGGAATTTCCCTTAGCGAAAAGAGATACGAAGTTACTAGAGAGATTGGGGATTCAGGGGTCATCATTGGCTTTGGTGAGAGAAGCAAAAAATTCATAGGGTTGGAAAATGGTAGCTTCCCCCAGCTGGTGTTTTGAAGATTAATACTAATGGATCTTCAAGGGAAATTCGGGACTTGCTAGTATTGGGGGGATTGGTAGGGATTCCTTGGGATCATTAATCTTCCTCTTTTCAATATATGAAGGGGCACTAACCATCAACCTGGTGGAAGGGTTGGCTATTCTTGGTTCTCTTGAGAGAGCTCATGTTTTGGGGTGGAGAAGGATTATTTGTGAATTTGATTCCCAGATCTTGATCAATTTTTTTATTGAGTAGAAAGTGGGAGATGTTAGCTGGTAGTTGGCTAGGGTTGTGCAATAAATTTTGTGGGTTAGTTTATTGATGGAAGTAGTGAATTTTGTCCATATTCCAAGGGAGTGGAATAGGGAAACTGATTGCCTGGTGAAATGGGCTTCTAAGAATGTTGAGGGATGAAGAATTGAGGAGTGGGAGTTGGTTCCTCAGGAGCTCTATCTTGATTTAATGAATATTCTTGCTAAATATAGGGATGGGAATGGTGACAGATGATGGTGCTGAATGTTTTATCTTATTTTGTTTGTTTTGCTTGTTTTTCCTTGGGACCTCGGTCCTTTGCTTCCTTTTTAATGTTGCTTTCTAATCTTCAATAAATTTTTTACTGCTTTTTCTTAGAACAACATGAGGCCATACCATTACTGGTATTTTAAGATAATTATTAGTATTTTATGTTTAAAGAAGTTTCCCTTTGTATTTGTGTTAAAATTGTCAATTTGAAGATCAATTGGTATAGGGGAAAATTGGGTGCTTTAAAAGTTAACTAAAAATAATTTTCATATTTGATTGTTGGATGCACATATTTTGTTTGGGACATTACAACAATTCATGAAAAATTCTTCCCTTGAATGCGTTAAAATTGATCTTGAAAGCTATCTTGATGGCCTTGTGAAGACCTGGAATGCTTGACTTGATGACATAAATGTATGATGAAATAATGATTTGAAAGCTTCTTTAAATAGGAAATCAACTCAAATGATAGCTAATCTGATCCTTAAGGCTGACATGGAATAAATTTGAATTAAAAACCCACTCTTCCCACTTAAAACCTTAAAAATAGGCCAAATGGGAGTCACTTTCCATCCTACGTGAATGAGTCCCACCTAGATAGGACTCATTCACCCAAGGTCGAAAATGGGTCACATAGGGGCTAATTTTTAGTCCAAAAGTATTGGGGAGTCAAGGAATTAGGATTATATGTTGATCTTGTTAGACTTTTTGTTAAAATATTCTTTGGGATGCACAATATGGGGTCATAGGGACCTATTAATGGTAATATAAAGGTCATAAATGTAATAGGGCCTAAAATACAATGTGAAAGTGTAAATAAATACACTTTACAACACTAAATTAATAAAAAATTTGGGTTAATTTAGCTTAGAAGGTCCCTAAATACCATGTGAGTGTGTAAAACACATTACAACACTAGATTAGGTCCACTTTGGTTTACAAGCCTCCTAAATTTAATGTGAAGATCTAAATAAATACATTTTACAACAATAAATTAAGGCAGAGTTAAGTTAGTTTATCTTAAAAAGATCCCAAGACATAATGTGGATGTGTAGAACACATCACATATCAAGGTGATATCAAGTCCAATTTATCGTTAATTATTTCTAAACTAAGCAAGGGATGCTTTTTTCTACACTAAACATATGAAGGATGTTTTCAAGAAATGGGACTTTGAATTCAATTGCAATTGAGAATGTTCAAATATTTAGCACTACTGAATTTGACATGATTTTCCACCAGACGTTCATCGGTCTTTTGACTAATCTTTTTTGGATAAGCGACAAAATGAAAAAAATATTTTTGTCGCTATTTTTTCATTGAAAGGCTAATGATGAATTAAACATCAAAATAACGGTGTAGATTCATTAGTCATCGGCATCCTAAAATGACTCAGCCTTTCATCAAAATATTGACAAAAACTTTGTGTACCACTGATGAATTACACCAAAATTTTGTCGCCATTCCGACAAAATAGGCAAGGAGTAGCGTCAAAACAACACCAAAAGTTCATTGCACATTCGATGAAATGGGAAAGTAGTAGTGTCGAAACAACACCAAGAGTTCATCGAAATTGTGATGAAATGGGCAAGGAGTAGTGTCAAAACAACACCAAAAGGTCATCAAAATTGCAATGAAATGGGTAATAAGTTATGATGAAACCTTCGTCATAGCTATTAAAACTTCATCAAGACTTTTTAGTTCTTCGTCAGTGGGGTTCGTAAGTGGGGTTCATCGAAATTGCGATGAAGCAATGCAATTTTAAAAAAAAAAATATTCATGGAAATGTATCTTCATGAAGACTAATGACTGATCATACATACAGACTACATATTGGTTTTATGCTTAAAACGATTCATTTCTTATATTGAAAAGTTCATTACCTTATTGAGCTTCTCTTTGTTTTTAGAATAGTTTAATATTCTCTACTTAAGAGGGCCAACCACATGACGGTGGAAGCTCATTTGGCTCCTCCCACCCCTCACATCACTCTCAATTCCCCATACCCAATCATATAACATTAATCATTCATTCATCCATTAATAACATATAACATTCATTCATTAACATATAACATTCATTAATTAACATATTCACATTCATTCATTAACATATAATATTCATTCTTTAATTTTACATATTATCAAAAATATGGTTGTCATGATAATTACAATCACTTTTTTGTTTCTTTTTAAAGCTACATAAAGTTGAAGTGGAGTATCATTTTCTAAATCAATATCATCCCCTTTAGTTGTTCTGCCTCTATGTCTTAATCTACGCCTAGTAGTTTGTTCATGATGGATGCCACTTCAGGGGGGTCTACTACAATAAGAAAAAAATGTTAAACTGATATGTTTTATTATTATTGTTACAAGTATTTCATTAATTAAAAGAACATTAGAGTGGTTCTCTTTACCTGATGGGTCCACATCATGTTCCTAAACTTTTGTTATAGATTCATGCTCAACATGTTGAACACCCTCTAAATTTTGATTTACAGTTGAAACACGAAAGGTTACATTAATTAATACACCAATTGAAATTAAATGTGTTTAAGAGAACATAAGGGTGGTCCTCTTTACCTGATGGGGCCACATCATGTTCTTGATCTTCTCTAGCCTGATCATGCTTAACACGTTGATCACACTCTACATGCTCTAAAGTTGAAACATAAAAGGTTACATTAATTAATACACCAATTGTAATTAGATATGTTTAAAAGAACTTTAGAGTGGTCCTCTTTTCCTGATGGGGCCACATCATATTCCTAATCTTCTCTAGCTTGATCATGCTCAACATGTTGATCATACTCTACATGCTCTAAAGTATCAGGATGCACACAATGACCTTCATCTGCACGTTGTGCTCCACCCTCACCAGGTTGCATTCCAATGCCATGTGCAGTATTATCATTTCTTGAATGTTTAAAACAAATAGGCATGTAATTACTTTATGGTGGAAATCAATATTAAATATATTGCACAAGTATTAAATTTTAAATAAAATTTATTCAGTTTGTTTACCTGTGTGTCAAATGCAATGGAAGATTGTGTTTTCCCAGTCAAGACTCTTAGGTGTTTAACCATAGCTCCATAGCCTTGTTGGAAGGAAATCTTTAGGTCCTCTTCTATGGGAAGTCTGTTGAATTCAAAGCCCTATGTTTTTGCATAAGATCTTGAATTTTTCTTCTATGGTGTGATAAAACAAAAATTGTTTTCAATATATTATAATTTGGATGCAATATTTCATTTATTGATACTTACAATTTGTTTGGCTAATTTCATATAACCACCAGAGCCAAGTTTGTGTTGCAAATTATTTTCTAGTCTTTCCTTTGTTGCCTTTGATGTGTCAAACAGTCTATGAAAAGTTTGAAATACATTAGATTATGTAAAAAGAAAGAGTAATTAGTATATAATTACATTGTTGATAGTATCACACATAGCAACATTAATCATTTGTGGAAAAATTTTGCAAACCAAAAGTTTAGGAGTTTTTTAAAAAATTGGGAAACAATCATGAAAAGATCGGGAAAATTTTGGATTTATAAAAAACCATAAAAATTTAAAGAAAAAAAATCAGAAACTACTTTAAAAAAAAATTAATGGCATTTCAATAGTATACAGACATTGAGAGCAAATACAATACAAAGTTCAATCCATGAATTATAGAAAATAGATTTTTGTTGGTTATATACATATCACTAATTACATTGCACAAAACACACTACAACTACATAAATATCAGATGGTGACAGTTGTCTATGCTACCACATTTTTCATACATGTCTATCAAAGAATTTTATCAAACAGTTCACTGCCTTGCTGCTGTGGCTAAAAGCCTAAAATAGGTGCTTTTGAACAAGTTATGGATGCTTGGAAAAAATCTATCAAAGCATAATAGTAAGCAATAGCATAGACAAGGTAGTGAACTGTTTCAAAAAATGCATCAAAGAAATGTGGTCTCATGGTGATGGAATGCCATGAAAATCCATAGCAATTTTCTTGTCATGGAATTTGTTATGGCATTCCATTACCATGAGACCACATTCTTTTGAAGCATTTTTTTAAATAGTTCACTACCTTTTCTATGCTACCACATTTTTCATACCTATCTACCAAAGCATTTTATCAAATAGTTCAATACCTTCATGCGATGGATAAAAAGTAAAAATAGAAAATAGGTGCTTTCGAAAAAGCTATGGATGCTTGGAAAAAATCTACCAAAGCATAATAGTAATCAATAACATAGACAAGGCAGTGAATTGTTTGAAAAATTTCCTAAAAGAAATATAGTCTCACAGTGATAGAATGCCATGATAATCTATAGAAATTCTCTTGTCATGGCATTTGTCATAGCATTCCATCACCATGAGACTACATTTCTTTGAGACATTTTTTTCAAGTAGTTCACTGCCTTGTCTATGCTACTGCATTTTTGATACATGTCTACCAAATCATTTTATCAAACAATTCATTTCCTTGCTGCTTTAGCTAAAATCCTAAAATAGGTGATTTCAAACAAGCTATGGATGCTTGGAAAAAAATTATCAAAGCATAATAGTAAGCAACAAGCCATGCTCTCATGGTTTTTCTTGTGTGAAAATCAGCTCAATTTTATTCATGTTTTTCTATACATTTTAAACATGTTTTTTTGGCAATTTTGCAATTTGAAAAGGAAAAAATTCATTCACAAAAAAGTCAACAATTTTTTCAAAAAATTGGGGAAAACATCGTCCAACCTACAGATTTATGCTTCTATATCACATACCTTCCTTGGCCTGGTGGTGTCTTTCCTTTTTTCTTTTTAGCCTTCTCCTTTCCATTGGACACCAAGTCCTTCCACTCCCTCTCTAGAATCATGGGGGGATGCTTGTACTTTTTTTTCTTCTCTAAATGTGACCTGTATTGGTCCCTCGCATACTTTAGATAGGTACCAGCTTTCTTAAGGACCTTGGTTCAGTTGAATGCTTTATCACCAAATAACACAACTAAACTATTAATGAGCTCATCTTTTAAATCTTGATGTTGGTCATTCCACCATGTACATATGGTGGGCCCAAAGAGCTCCAATGTAATATCACTTAGATGTTTATAAAAATCATCATTTTTCAATAAGTAAATTTCAATTAGATTATATAGAATAATAATTAAAAAAATTTAAAGTATCTGGGACCTTCTCCATATTTATGAGAATGAAATCCTTGGTCACCACATGTGTGACCAGCAATGTTCCCATTCTAGTAATATGGGAATATCCAGGAAATTATGCTAAAACATCACTAGTACTAGTGGCCTCTGCATCCCCATGTACAAGTCCTGATGCATGTTCTGGTATGTGTTCACTGCCAAAGGGTGCATTAACAGATGCTTGTTTGGTATGTGTTTCCAACATTTCAGATGACAATATAGGCACATATGATAGAGTTAGATGATGTGATGTATGCATAAGAAGATCAGGATGGTACCAACCCTTACTCCTCAAGCAACACTTACAGTACCCTGATCATGGCTAGGAGCATTATGAGGAGGCAAATAACCCTATAAAAGCCACACATATTTTAGTTCATGACATAAAAGAATAAAAAATATAAAACCATGAATGAACTTATGTTATAATTAAAGACTGCATGACATCTTACTTGCAAGTTTCGTAATCTCTCAGTCAATACTTTAACCCTCTCTCTTATCTCATCTGTTTGAAACACTATGAACATCAACTTAGCCATTTCTTCATTGCATTTTTTTTGGAGCTTCTTTATCATATTAAGAGGGTTTGCTGAATAAGCGATGTCATCATCACAAAATATTGATTGCACCTCACTATGGATGCTCTCCTCTACTGCTAGTGCCTTTCCCCGATCAGTCGACTACAACAAGAATATTAAAAACATTATCAAAATTAACCCAAAAAACTTACGAAAAAATCATAATAATAAAAAAAAATTCTCGTATCTAATTTGTACAATTACAATGAGGTAAACCTATTAGGCACAAGTGCCTGAAGATAGATCATGATCTGTGCTTTGGTCCAGAGCCTTCTCTGTATGATCAATGTCCCCCTATTACAAAAAATAAATATAAAAAAACATTATTGAAATGAAACCAATAGACTTGTGAAAAAAAACATAAGAATAAAGTGGTATAATGGAGTCATTAATTGGAGGTTGGGTAAAATGGTACATAGTACGTACCACCCCCATAGTAATTGTGTTTGTAACTAAGCGATTTAAATTGTAATCAATTACCAACTCTTCCCCTATAGTTATTGATTTTATTGCACATACGAATACATGATTTCCCTCGCGCACCTCGAATATACAATTGGGTTGCTTATTTTTTGATCCAGCTCATGTACTGTTTATAAACCCTGCAATATTCCCTAATACTTTTGGCCTTCTGTCAATGTAAATAGCCACTCCTTTATTTTTATCCTTATCTTTTAGTTGTGTATAATTTGCTAACAATGCATACCTATGGATACTTCATGTATATCGAACCAGTTGCATCCAATCTTTGCAACTGTAATAGGGTCCAACATAATCCATCAATTCAATAAACTTTTCGTAATAGACCTTTATGTCATCCATGCAAAATAGGCCCAAACCATGTAATGATGATGGTGCTATGCGATATATCCTCTCATTGACATAAAAATTGATGTTTATTGGAGGAAGTTCCTTGGGTACCCATTTTTTCTATAGATGTTTGTACCTCAAGGGAACCTCAACGTCACCTATTCTCTCATCATCATAAGAACATGACCTCCCTTTAGCAAGAAAAAATTCCATGCGTTTATGGAATTTTATTCTAATCTTTTGACCTCTAGTTGATCTCCCTCTTTTAGACATACTACATGTCTTTCTTTCCTCTTCTCTTCTTGAATTTCCCTCTCTCGAGGAAGACAAATATGATAAATACCTATTTAGTGGTACCTTCACTCATAAGGATGTTGGATGAAGTTCTTTCATGGTGATGTGATCTCAAGGTGACACTATGATTAATCTATCATTTCATCACTAGAATTTCATAGGTTATAAGGTAATCAACTCTTGATAGATTGCAAGCTATTGTTACTACCATCCAAATGTGTACATCACAAATCAAATCTACTTAATGTTTTAACTCCAAACTTTGTAACAAGTGTTAAATGTGACTATGGTCCACTAGTTACACAACCAAGGCCTCAAATGTATTCTCTAATTGTAATCAAAGGACTTTTTCTCTTCATTCAAGTAAATAAACTTGAAGGGAAACACCACCAAGTGGTTTATTGGACACCTACATGACTGAAAATAGCAAAAAATTTATATTTAATTTCCATATGTCTAAGTGGTTAATGAGGAGGGAGTGTGTACTAGGCCTGGTTAAGTCATCACAAGTTTACGCTTTGGCAATAATTTTTTAAAGTCATTAAATCTTCCTATGTCTAATTGCTAGGATATTTTTGGTATGTTTGAAGGTAGGATGATTGATGAAAGATCCTAAAGACTAGAATTTCTCCATGGTATCCAAGTACACATAGTAGTGGTCTTCTCTTAAACGGTTCAACATGATTTAAAGAAATTAGCTAGGAATTATTTATTTAACCTAAGGTTTTCTCATAATGCCATCATTGGAAAAGTGTGATCAAATTCTTCTATTATGAAGAATTGGTCTATGTGCCTCTAGTAATCACTATAAATATTTGTAAGGATAAAATGACCAATTGCATCTGATAGGAGAGAATCAACTTTGATTTCTTCAAACATTATATTCCTCTATTCATAATTTTTAAGGGTTGTGTGTGGAGGAGATTATCACTACCAAGAAGTGAGGAGACCTTTCATATTATATGTGTTGAAGACTTTAGAATTTCAATTACATTAATTTATGGATATGTTGTATCTATAACACTACAAAACCATATGATCTTTGCATTTACACTTGCATTTAGAAATACACATTTATATACATAGATATATATTTCTTTAATGATATGTTTCATTTATTGTTCTAGGACAACATCTAGTAATTGCATTTACATTTACATTTAAAAATAAATATGCATACATATATGTGTGTGTGTGTGTATCATTTATATTCAGTGTTAAAAAAAAAACCATTAGGTCTGCACATGGATAAAAATTCATAAAATCAGATTTCCCATACATGTTTGTTGAAACCTAGGCTTGAACCTCTCATTTCACATGCTTTTCTTCACAAAACTATTGAGGAAAACAAATGTACCTTCTTTATTTCTCATCCTATTGCATCCTACAATTACAATAGTATCCATGGGGCCTCTTACACAAGCTATAGTAATCAAAAAAATTGTAAGAGCCACTTTATATCAAGTTTGGACTACAAAACCCTGAAAAATAGGGTAACTTAGATTATGATTTGTTGGTGAGTTGTATGGACAAAATCATTAGAACCATCTCAATCTTTGAGTTTTTTGAAAGAGAATTGGATCAGGTGGTAGTTAAGTACAAACCTTATAGTGTCAAGGTGAATGAGGTGATTAATTTTGACTGGGAAATTGATGAAGAGTAGAAGGTGGTCCAATTTGCTAGTGACACATGTGATTTTTGGGTCAATGCTTTTTTTCTTCTCCTTTTTCTATAAGAAAGATTTCAAGGCCAGAAGTATGGGTTAGCAAGTTAGATATTTTTGGTCGAGTCTAGATGAAGTTGTAGAGAAAATTATAAAGTCTGATGGTTTTAGGGAAAATATAATTTAGGTTTTGAGTCATTCCGTAGTAGGTTTTGAATTCATGGGTATTTGATGTTTTAGGACAATACTGGCATTTGAATTGATATGATTAATTCAAACTCATGTATGTCCATTGTACAAGCATATCTAAATTTTGAATAAAATGATCAAGGGTAGTTTCGTTCATCTCACTGTTGCGGTCTGTATGATTCTAGTTTTAGGTTTAATTCAAGGAATTAATTAAAATGCTTGAATGGGATTGTACGTGGATATGTTTTTTATAAGCTATTTTATTTTTTATGCCTTATCTTATACCATTTTACAAGAATGGGGGTGCCAATGTATGAGAAGATCTTTGGAAACTATGCATGAAAATTGAAGGTTAAAGAGAATGGGGGTGCCTAACTTATAGTACTCATTGCCCCTTGGTCATCGATTTTACTTGAGTGCCCTCAATGTCATCCTCGATGCTAGTATTGACCTTGTTTTCTCTCCAAATTCTTCATCGGCACTAGTATTGACCTTGTTTTAACTCCAAACTCTTCCTCGGCATTGGTATTGACCTTTTTTTCACTCCTCCAAACTCTTCCTCGGTGTTGATATTGATTTTTTTTTCACTCCTCCAAACTATTTGTCAGCACTGGTATTGACCTTGTTTTAACTCCAAACTCTTCCTTGGTGTTGGCATTGAATTTTTTTTCACTACTCAAAACTCTTCCTCGGCGCCGGCACTGACCTTGTTTTCACTACTCCAAACTCTTCCTCAATGCTGGCATTGACCTTTCACTTCTCCAATTTGATGAGCTAAAACCTGGTTTTGTTAGCTTTTATAGTATGTTAGTTACGTTCAAAATTTTGGTGCCATTTAGCTAGGTTTTAATATTCTACAATATAATTAAGTATATATTAGCTATATTTTACATAATAAATAATATAATTATTCAACTTATTATAATTATATATTATATTCTTTAACAAAATTATTAAATACATATAAAATTATTATAATTAATAATTAATAATAAGTATATTTTTATATAATACAAAATATAATTAATATAATATATATTTAATATAATAGTAATATATATTAATATGAGAGAGAGAAACTAAATTTTGATTGGTTGTTTCATGTCAACAATCCAAGGATGGAATGTGTCCTTGGGGAGTTATGCTCAAGGTAGCATGCCATTTGATTAAAGATATGATAATTCTCCTTTAAGACCTCTTCAATGTACCCATTGCACACTTAAGGAGACAAAGATAAATATAGGGAAGAAAATATAGAGAGAGAGGGAGATAATGACAAACATACAAATAGAAAGGGAGACAAAGAGATAGAGAGGGGTAGAGAGATAAGATAAGGATGAATAGATAGAGATATAGGGAGGGTGATTGATATGTCTCTCCCTGTCGCTCTCTATATCTCCCACTATCTATGTCACTCCCACCTCTTCCCTCCTTTATCTATTGAGCTATCTTTCTCCTCCCTCTCCCTCTCTCTTTCTTTATCCTATCCTCCTCTCTCTATTTTTCTCGACATATATGCTAAGCATACAATAGTATATTTTGGTAAAACTATAATTGTGTTTTATTAAACTATACGTAACACTTATCTTTCTAATGTCGAGCCTTCTTATAAAAATAGTGTTTTATTAAACTATAAGTAGATTATTCTCACCAGTCTTTATTCAACATGAAATGCCAAATGTAGCAATTGTTTTGTTTCTTTTGTCAAGTTTAATTAACCAAGATATTTACTGGGTTGAATAAAGTTGTGTTATGACCCTTCTTCTCTTTAAAATAATTAGACAATATTAGCATGATTAGGAAGGGGAGAAAACTAAACTTCTTCAAAATAGGGGTAGTTTTGGGTTTGTTGGTTTTCTTTGTATACTATATACTTAGTTCCTGTAGGATAAATAAGTAACTTTAGATCATTTTCTTAGTTTTTTATTCTAACTAATATAGAGTAAGCTTTTTCATTTTAATTGACTACTACATAATAGTTTATGTGTTGAAAGAATTGTTTCCATTGTTTATAGTTTTTACATTGGAATACAAATCATATTTAATTTAATGCCAATATACTTCTTTCATAAAGATATTTGTTTGAAATAAGTGCTTCATAACCCCTCTAATCAAATCATAATTAACCTATCAAAAATACAATAGGAATTTTCTAAAGAAAAGAACATTTGACCCAATCATAAGTGTATAGCCTTCAAAGAAAGGAGTGATCTAGCTTAGAAATAAAAACTACCTGATTTAGAGCCTGGTATGTGCAGGATCATGATGGGCCAAAAAGTGGCAACATGAAAAAAGTAGCATTTTGAACTCGCCAAAAAACGTGAAAATCCTGAGTTGAATTTTTTTTTGGGTTGGCTATCAATACATTGCTCCATAACAATGCCCAAGCCAAAGTACTACAAATCGGATATATGTTTTTTTTTGGATATCCAATTCATGTCTAATATCTAATTTAAAAAAAAAATTAAAATGTAATATTTTGGTGGTATAAATCGGGTATCTGATTTTTGTACACATATACCTAAGAGTAATTTGGAGGTTAACGATGAGCAAGAGAGAGAGAGAGGGAGAGAGAAGGAAAGGGAGAGGGGAAGAGTGTTAAGGGTAGAGCATAGAAGGTTTAAGGGTTTATGGTTGAGGGTTTAGGGATGAGGGGGCAGAAGGGAGAGACTTGAGAGAGAGGGAGAGAGAGAGAGGGAGGGAGTGGGAGAGTGATAAAGGAAGGGAGGGTTAAGGGATGAGGGGGTAGGAGGGAGAGACTTGAGAGAGAGAGAGAGGGAAGGAGTGGGAGAGATACAAAGGAAGGGAGGGTTAAGGGTAGAGGGTAGAGGGTTTAAGGGTTAAGGGTTTAGGGTTTAAGGTTTAGGGTTAAGCGGAGAGAGATAGTGATGCAGGAGCATCTAGTGGTGTGAGGGAAATCTTGCATCACCCAAAAACATGCTTTCCATTTATGTTCCTATTGTTTGCTTTTTGTAGATGTTTTTTCATTTCTGAATACCCTTTTCGTCCAATAAGAGTTTCCAACTTTTAGAACTGCTTTTCTACTTTTTTTGCTCAACTATTATTTTTAGTAGGTGGGAATTTTAAGGCATAGGAAGACAAAAATTTATGGGAAGGTTCATGATGGAAAATGTAGACACGTCAAATTAGCATTATGCATATTCATCCACTCATTGAATTGATCAAATGCAACAAATCCATTCATCACGTAAATTGGGTCAATCCAAAGGTTTAATCAAATAATACCATTTCATCTCTTATAAATCATTCAACCTTCAACTTGCATCATCCATTTAATTAAATAAATCAGGACTTTATTTAATTCAAATCCAAATCGTACATCATCCTTTTCTGAGTTAAATAAATCAAATATTTAAGTCCTAAAAGACAAAATCATCTAAGCACCATTAAATCAGCATAATCATCATTTATTTAATCTAACCATGATTAAATACTAATCTCACCCACTTGCATTCTCTACATATCTCCACTTGCACAAATAAATCAATTTTATTGATTTATTAAAAACCTTCATTTTCCCTCAACATGACAAATTGATTTGTCCCTCCAACATTGCATTAATTGTTGTTTTTCTTGTCCCCCTCTCAAAATTTATTACAAAATTTGAATTCAAATTCTCCCTCTCATGGGCACTCTTCCCAAATCTTGCACAACCATTGGACTATCATCACTTTACAAGTGGCCTATTCTCATTGGAGGATCTTTAGTCCCACATTCACCATCTTGGCCAGTCTATCATCAAGAAAATTTATAAAATAGAGGCTTCCTCCTCAAGCAAATCCTCCACAACTTTTATGCAAGGTTACTCTCTTAATTTTAAAACTCATCTTGCTCATCATCTCCATTTTCATTTCATCATTTTGGCTTCTTAGCAAGGGTTGGGAAAGGGTCACTAGCACATGTGACACCAATCCACTATGGAATAGGTAATTGTTGTTGTTTTCATAATGTTTTTAGTTTCATTTGGTCATGTATTGCATTTGGAAACATCTACAAGGTATTTCATAGGAGTTATTTTGATAGATTTTTGAAGTACTAACCAATGTTTGAGATGTTAGTATTTGCAGATTTAAAAAGATGCTCACAGTTTGGCGCTAGAAGGAGGGCATTTTTGGTTTACTTGAGGGATTTGGTTTACCTTGGATCTAATCAATATCATATCATTTGATTGTTTGTGTTTTATTGTAGGATATTGATTTGATTCAATGTATTCGTGTCTTTTGCATTATCAGGGATTTATATATACATCACTAATGATTGATATCTATGATAAGTTGCTTTGACTGTGCATTGATTCACTTGATTTGAAGAATTCCAACATTCCTTTGAGACTTGTTTTCTCTAATTTTTACACGCCAGCAGAGCCCTTTAGCACATTCCCTTGAGTCATTTTGTCATGCAATCCAAGTTTCTGACTTCTGGTCATAGCCTTATCCAACAGACCATTCATTCCTTGAAACTATTACGTGTCTTCATCTCAGTTGGCTTGGGCACTTTCCTATGCTTCCACATCGTGCATACATGTCTGTTAAGGGCATTTACAACTTGGATATGTGAGTTAACCTCCATTGGACGTTAAGGATGATAAGTGCTGAAAAGGGAAGAAGAATTTGTCTTTACACCTACCAACTACATTTGCTTGAAATCATTTGCATTTTTTACCACAATTTGAAATCATTCAAAGTAGAATCTATGCGTAAAATCTTCATTGTTTGGATAGCCTAAAGTGGAACTTGCAACTGCAATATCTGATCACACCTCACTTAGGAAGCTTTCTGTCAAATAGTTTACATCTTTTAGGAAGATTTTTGTCAAATAGTTCACACCATTCAAGCCAGCGGGTCTTCTCCTTGTGTTGTAGGTTGAAGCAGTGCTTGCAGCCATTAAGAATGGCTCTCTCGGTCAAAGAGATAGGCATAGTCTTTATAGATGTAGGTTATCCACCATGGTGCAGGAGTTTGGCAAGATGGTTCGCATGTTTGGGTTTATCTCGTGGTAGGAGGATGCTGCATAAAGACCCTTTAGCTATTGCACTAATTTAGGGGTACTAGGAAACACTACTACCCATCCTTTCCTCTACTTCTCATGGATGAGTTCGAACCCATGCAGGGGAAATAATTTTCATTATTGTTTACCAATACGCTGCATAAGATTATAAGCCATTTGTTTATGGGTATGGATGCTCTATCTGCCTCGTACATTACATACTAACCGCATAATGATAAGATTTGTTTAGATAGTCACTAGATGGTCTAGATGCTCATAAATTTTGGAGTAGTTATTTTATCGTAAAATTTTCTCTTTGCTCTGATTGGGTGGATGCTTGAATTATAGTTTCCAAACATAAATACAACTTACTGCCTGCCACTTGATCAAGACATTGGGAGATCGCCACTGTAATCACGTCTTATATATTTTGAATTGTTATTGCTTGGATTAGCACCGTGCAAATAAGCAAGTCTTAAGTATCTGATATACCAATGGAATGATTACCTGAATTAAGATCAAAGTGTTGACCAGATAAGCTTATTGGGGATGTGTGCGTAGTCATAGAATGTTGATGAGCATGTGTGTCCATCCCAGAACTGTGCGGAATTGTCACTTGAACATATTCTTGAGACCTAGTTGAAGACTGTAATTGTTCCTAATTATATTTTGCAAACTACTATCTTTTTAATAAATTCATTTGTGCGAAGGAAAGGAAGAAATGCCCAAGACAATGCATTTTGGAGGATTAAATTTGATCGAAACATCCTATCAAAACATAGATACAAAGGACATACGTTTGTCTTTCTAAGGAAAATTCAATGCTGGTCAAAGGTTAGGAAAAGGACATCTTCAAAACCTAGTAGTAAAGAGTAACGTAGGAGCTATTCTTGCTCCACTTCACTTGATGACATGCTGATATCTCTGATGCTTGCGCACCAAACAAGGAAATTATCCTTTTAAATAAGAGAATGGTGACATAAGTATTAATTGCACTCATGGTTAGATACATTTATTGCCACTATTTGCGTGATGAGTATCTAGTGCTTAAATGTTTGCTTCCACATTTTACTACTAAGAAATGTGATATGACCGATGATGATCTTCAATGTGACTGACTTTTGATAAAAATGTGTGTGAGTTACTGCCAGATTGGATTGACTCAAATTGTGCAGGATTGTCTTTGCGTAATAAGAGGAGGCATCCTTGAATGAGGAAACAATTTATTTATTTATCGTTATCATAATACTAAATGCTAGTGGAAAATAAGTATGTTGAGTCTGAAGCGTTGTTGTGCCTGTTAAATGAACTAATCACTGGTTTGGTTTTCCACTCACATTTATTTTGAAATAACATTTTGGTTCTACTATTTAAAACCTGCCACATGAATTTGCTTGGAAATCTCTAAGGAGTCTCATTTGGCTATCATTTAGACTTGTCATGTAGTGAGTAAAGCAGATCTATTACGCATTATCAATGCATGATTTAAGCTTTCAAGGAAGAAGAAATTTTGTGTTAAAGTCTTCATTAAAAGCATGCACTTTGTTTGCAAATGTATCATAAATTTCATTTCAAATATCTTATTTGGTTTTTTGTGCTTATAGGTAAAGGTGAAAGTTGACATCAAAAGCAAACAAAGGATAGCGAAAGGTACAAAGCTGAAAATCAACAAAGGTACAAGGAAAGTGAAAAGTCAACAAAGGTACAAATGAAGGAAAGCAAGGAGAAGGCTAGCAAAGGAAAATGAAAGGAGGATTTTTTTTGAAAACTCAAAGTGTTTTTAAATGCTTTAAGTGTTTGTTCAACACTTCTTCAAGAAATTGTTTATCTTTTCATTTTTAGGACACTAATTTTCATTTGGGTTTAAAAAGAACACTTTGGTTTTTTTTGCAAAAGCTAAAATGAACTTTAGGATAAAAAACTCACTAGATTTTATTTGAGGTTAAGAATTGAACAATCAAAACTCACACTTCATCTTGGTGCTTAAAACCAACTTACAATTGCTTTGGAAGGATAAAATGAATGTGTGTTTGCTTTTTTTTGTGGTTACTTACTTAAACTAAAGTTATTGAAAAGGACGTATGCACTTCTCTCGCGCTTCCAAGTGATCTTGAGAATCAAAAGGCCTTTTTGGTGATTTTGGCGTAAGTTAAAGTGATCACCTCCACACTTCAATTTGGGCTTAAAATTGAACAAACTATTGTGCAAGTGTGAGTGGGGGGAATTTTCACGTATATTCTCTCTCTTTGTTGCTCTCAAAGATTGATCGAGTTATGGATTTTGTTCTTCATTTGCTTTTGTTTATCTTAGAGGGCCCACCTTGTGGGAAAAAGTAATCACCCAAGGGAACGGCTCAACTGGTAACACTCTGTACCCGAGAGTATTTCCAGCTGGGATATAAATGTGGATATTGGAAGAAACGCCAATATCACACGATTGACTCCGACAAGATGGATCCAAAAGGGGACTCTTGCCACGTTGGGTCAACTCCTACGAACATAAAGTCTGAACTAGAACCCTTGTTTTGTAGTGGCGTATTTATCCATTGAGCGAGTTTTTCAAATTGGTGCATTGGAACTTAGATTCCAAGAAGTTACTTGCCATGCCCGATCTTGGTTGAAATATAGAGGTTAAGACTTCATTCTTAACATGCCTTTATATTTTATCCTTGGTTGCATGTAAAATCATCTCTTCTATGAAGGGCATGAGGCAAGCCAACTAAGAAAAATGTACCCATTAAGATAGAATGTTGCATTGCTTGTGAGTCAGTTTGAAAGTACATTGCTTGCTCGAAAACAAATAAAAAACAAACATTTAACATCATCAAAATTTCAAACCCTTTTGAAGACAAATATCATTGACTCAATCCATATGTTATTTCTTTCCCTTGGGACTTATGTCCTTAGAGGTTTCTAAGCATTGGATTATATCTCAATTTGTCTTCTTGAGTAAACAAATAGGAAAACCCTTGCCTTAAGTTCATTAAATTTCAACATAAACTATCTTGTGGAGTTTGAAGAAATTGAGACATTGGACATCTTAGTTTGAAACTTTAATCAAATATTTTTTTTTTGGTAAAATAAAGCCATTAAGCAAAGCTAAGCAAAATGAATTTTCATGTGTGATTGGAGAGTCACAAATCTCAAAGCAAAAATCATTGAAAATCTGAAAATGAAAGTTCAAATGAAATCAATCCTTGGTTACAAAGGTCTTCGGGAAGCATTTGCATGCTCTTCAATACCTAGATCTAGGTAAAACAAAGTGGTCTTTTTAGGTTCATCTATGGATCAAAACATGTCAAAATATTTTCATCCATCCCCCAAACACCAAACCCACCTTCATCTCATAAATCATCTTTTGAAAAACCTTGAAATCATCCTTGAAGTACTAGGCTTTATGAAAAAATCAAGCAAACACCAAAATAATTGAGACCAAGTCCTTGAAACATTTATCAAAACACCTTTTGACTAGGCATGCGTAGATGCATCCTTTTGCATATAATTAGTCAAAATTATCAAAAATCATCTTGTCTAGCTTAGTGTATGCAGATGAATCCTTCTTCGTATACTTAGTGAAACAATCATCTTGTTTGGGTAGGTGTGGGTAGATGTATCCTTCTCCTCACACATATCTAAATCATCATCCTTTGAACAAAACTATCCTTTAGATCATTATCAAACATCTTAGGGTCTTTTTGTTCAAAATCAAAATCCAAATCCAAATCAAGATCAAGGACAAAACCTCAAAATCTCAAAATCCAAAAATCAAAATCCTAAATCCTAAAAGCCTAAGTGTCTCATTCAAGATTTATCAAAAGACAAAACATTCATATCATTCATCATCATATCATCACCTTTGATCTCCAAAAAGCATCCTAAAAACTTTCACTTTGGGACATAAAATAGAGATTAATCCAAAGAATCAAGAGATCCATCTCCCATATTCTCGAAGATTGATCCTTGTTTTATGGTTCTCACTAGATCTCAATACAAGAAGAGTATGGAAGCCAACAAAGAAACACCCACTTCAAGAGATCTTAGCCAAACCAATGTAGAAATGAATCCAGTAGAATCAAGCAATCCATTGACCCTCTCATCATCGCAAAATCCGCAAGAAGAAAACCAAGGAGAGGACCCTACTTTTGGAATGTCTCGTGAGGAAATAAAAGAAATTCTCCAAAATCCAGATAATCATCGAATCATCAATGTCATGATGAGACTTAACCCTTCGTTATACATGCTTGAATTAGCAAAACAAGGGGCCAAGTTGCCTTTGAATTTTGATGTGAGTACCATAGTGGAGACATCATTTCCACCAATCTCATCCACCCCTATCACACCCATCATATGTCAACCACCTGTCATTGCATCCAACATGATTCCAAATCTGCCACCACTACCACCAAAACCAAACTTAGCGAGATAATATGACATTGCGCTAAAGGCTCACCAAGCCTACCAAAAAGCTATCTGATAATATCTAGCCACACAACAAGAAACACAAGCTTAACAAGCCTCTCAAGCTACCCAACAAACAACAACTATTGAGAACAAGGATCAAGATCAATCCATCATTGAGCACCTTGAAGTTGTGTCTACTCCATCCAATGATCAAATGAACATATGTCAAGAGTCACTTCTCAATCATGATCAAAATCCACCAACAAAACTCAAAAATGAGCCAATTCAAGAAATATCAACATCACTTGACTCTATGGTCGAAGACATTCACGATCTATCCATCGCAATTGTCGAAAACAATGATCAAAACCTCTCCATCGAGGAGCACATTGAGGATGTATCTACACAATTCGATGATCAACTCACCATACATCAAGAGCCACTTTTTAGTGATCTCTTTCAAGGAGTGTTAGGACTATTTGATCCAATTGACAAAATGCATGATCCATTGACCAATGATCATATTGAAAATGTCTCTACATTGCCTTATGAGTTAGGGAACATATCTCAAGAAGTTATTTGAAAGCAAGATCAAAATCCTTCACCAAAGCCTAGCAATGGTTCCTTCCAAGACATGTTGACCCCCTTCAACCTCATGATTATAGATACTAAAGAAATCCTAAACTTGACACTTGAGGATATTGAACCACTTACCATGTCTAATGACGATATCCAAACACCTCTTATAGGAAATCCATCCTTTGAAACTGATCCATGTCAAGAAGTTGATCCAAATCATGTCGAAAGCAACCCCGAAATCATTCAAGATCAAGAATTTTTATCCTCAAGATACTACAATAAGCTAATGGACACTCTCCTATCCATACAAGATGTCGCAAATGATGATCACTCTAGCATAATGCATATTCATCCATCTACCCATGAGATTCTTTCTTTGGATGGACACGTCGATGATCTTCATTTAGAATAGGATCCATTTACTCCTGACACTATCACACAAAAACAACAGGTTATTGATTCCTACAATCAAACAGAGTTGTCAACAACAGTATCAGATATATCACAAATTCAGACTAAGGACATAATGAATAAAGGTATCCAACATTATCTGCTCAAGGAAACAAGTTAGATAGAACATGATATTCCAGAGTTAGCAGAGCAGCAAATGGAAATAACATCACCTACGATGGTCATTTATCAGAGAATGAACTCTAAACAGGAGCTCTTAGAACAAGAAAAATCAAAGCATGAAGGTACTACTTCCACCATATTGGGGTCAACTTTATCTAGTGCAAACGTCAACATAGGGAGCACAAAGAATGCTTGTGATGAAACCATTGCCAATACTACAACCAGTCACGTCACAAATCTTCATCCACCCATCACCCCATCCATGAATTGGGACCAACGTCAAAAGAAAGATTTGAATTAAAGCACAAAAAATGTAATCAAAGCAAAATAAGCTAAGAAGCATGATGGACAAATCAAATACATGTGGATACCAAAAAATACAAAGAAAGTTCATCCCTATCAAACACCATCAGTCAAAGAAACTATGGGGCAAAATAAAAGAGGGAAAAGTATCCATCAAGGATGTCCACAAAAGTAAAAGCATGCTTTTCAAGTGACGTACAAAGTGTATCAAGCAGTTGGTCCTAATTCCACGCACACTTCCATATCCACCCATCATTGTTCATTTTCCCAAGTTTGGAAAGTCAAAGGTTCCAAACTGTCAACCAATCCATCTCTTATACCTAAACACACTCCTCCATGCATGATATCCAATTCTCACATTGATCATGTATTGGCAACGACCCTTCATCATAAGGATTCAAAAGGAAATCTATCACGATGTGTGCACAGAGACAGAGTTAACCCTGGTATCAATGAAGCAGATCAAGAATCCCAAAAGCTGCATTCAAGTGCACGTATCTTAGCAAAGCAACTTCTTCAAGCAGGATATCGATGGCACATCATGACAGGGGTATCTACATCAACACCACTAGGTGGTTCAGTTTGAATCTTTCAGAAAATTACAAAAAAAATCAAAAAATATGAAAATCCAAAAAAATCAGAAAAAGGATTGAAAACAGTAAAGATAAAAAAATTGTCCTCTAGTGAAAACCACTTCGGTGGCGCTTTGGGAAAGGACCATGATGAAAACCTAGCAAATAGGCATCATGTGTGGAATCGAGCATCTACATGCACCAGTTAAGGTGAAAGCATCTCATCCAATCTATAATGAATCGAGCATTCCATCCATCTCATCCATAATAAATCCATCCATCCATAAACCATTGATCCAATCCATTTTCATCCATCTACATCCATCATCCAAGTTATCTTGATCTTGATAAAAATTTGGGGCACATTTTACACTTGCTTATGGTAAACATCTTGACATGGGTCATTTTCATTGATCCTATCCTATGCAGCATTAGCTAAGCCATGAAGCATTATCCAATGAGCATTCTTTATCTGAACACATTATCTTATCACAAGATAATCCTTGGAATCCTTTGTGTGCTTACCATATCCATCCATATGTACACCTATCCGGGCATCCATCTGTAACATTCCATACATTGCTAGACACTGGGGGCAGATATTTACATCTTGCTTCAAGAATAAATATTGGTCTATATCCTCCAACTTATGTGGTGATCAAAACATTGGAAAACATGAAACCAAATTGGTCAAAACATTTGTGATCCAAAATCCGAGTCACTAGCCCATGGCATATTTTGACAAGAAGACATTCCCTATTAGTCTTCATCTTTCATTGAATATCAATCCAAACAATCACTATCAGTTGCATCTAACACACCCTTCAAACATCGCATCAAACCATGCAAACAACTTTTGGTCCAAATCAAGCTTCATCAATCATGATCAATCAAATCTAATCAATCCATCATCCTCTTAGGATATTTGTCCTTATCCTTGTGTTGGTTAACACAATCCTTGCATTGTTGTGCATCCTCAACAATGTTATTGTCATCAATCCTCATCATCAATCCATTGATTTGATCAATCAACCTTAGCTTGGTTTTTAGAAAAATCCCAAATAGAGCACTGATATCATCACACATATCCATATCCAAATTGTCAAAATCATGCGAAAATCCAAAAACATCAGAAAAATAGAAAATCCAAAAACATTCAAAACATATCAAAATCCAAAAAAAACAAGTCAAAAATAGAAAACATAAAAAACTTTGGAATTTGAAATACATCATCTCTGAGCTTAAACGTAGGCAAGGTTGATCCTTGATCATCCCCCGAGACATTTAGGTCAGTCCTATAGGAGTCCGTCATAATAAACTGACATCTCATCATGTATATTGTCATCTGTAAATTGGTCAAGTCGTCAGTCGAACTACGTGGTCTCTGTGTGTATAACATAGGCAAGGCTAATTTGTTGATCAGCCCCCGAGGCCCCTAGGATAGGTCTTTAGGTTAGTATCTTGGTCAAAATCTTAGAAAATCCCAAAAACATTGGAAAATTAAAAATCAAAACATTTGTAAAACTTTGAAAAATACCAAAAACAGCCTCAAAACATTGCAAAACATCAAAAACATCCAAATATTTGAAAAAAATCCATCCACCTCATCTCGCTCGCACCCGCAATAAACACCATTCATAATAATCTGATCATCATCCTCAACCTTTGGTGAAACAATTAGAAACAAGTCTAGCAGCTTAAAAGAGTAAAAACTCAAAAGCATCCAGTCTCAAGTCTCAGTTAGTACGTAAACAAGTTGGTCAAGTCTTTGCGTCGATAGTCCATCATCCAAATAGTCCCATATCAATCATCTGATAACATCATGTCCTAGGATGAATCCTTCCTACAAGGGGAATTATTTATCAAAAATAACACTTTTGATAAACAAAATGATGTGCCGCCATCCACTAACATGTCCTAGGATGTATCCTTCCTACAATGGGCATTATCTTTTGGCAATAAGTTTCGGTTCTTATCCTTAAAAACACATTCCATTTTGGTTAGCGGTATTGAAGAACATTGACTTGTTTGCGTACTTGGTCTTTTTCTTTTGACTTGTCTTATTGCGCTCAGTCCAAGGACCTCTCGATGATGTCCGAACAAAGGATTTAGAGAGATAGGAATGGGGAAAAGATCATTATTCTTTTGTTTGCTGTGCTTGTTGGACATTCTTGTAAAATAACTTGGTGAATACTTTCTTTGTTAGATATGTATAGAAGATGTTTTGGATGGCTTGTTAACTATTGCGTTGATTGGTTATACCTCTCCGTGTTTTTGTCCGAGATGTTTAAAACTTCTAAAGTGCATCCTAGCAAGGTTTCCATATGTCAGGTGTGAACATGAATACTCCTATCTATTTTTCGAGTCAAAGTCCATCACATTAAGTACAACACCATCCTGGTCCTTCATACCTTAATGCATCGTACTTAGGCATGTTATCAAACATAAAGTAAGTGACCCTTTGAAAATCCCAATCCTTGATAAAGCAAAATCATCCATTTATCATCCATTTCTCATCATCATTTCTCATCATCATCTCTCATAATGTTGGCTTGTTGATCCTCTTGTCATCATCTAATTTCTTCATTTTCCACACTAACATCATAGCATAAATAGTTAATTATCATCACCAATACATCCATCATACACCCATCATGCATCCATCTTGCATCCATAAATCATCGATATTCTGCATATCATCTCACATGCATAATCATCATCATAATATAGATTTTTTAGTCTAAGCATCTCATAAATCATCCATTGCATACCATAGCATATCACATCATCAATCTCATCCATCTCATATCATAGCATCATTTAAGTTGTTTAGGATAATATAGATTTTTTATTCTAAGCATCTTAAAATAATCTCATTTGCATCGTCGTCCATAACCACTCATTTTGAACCTCTTTATCATGAGATCAACCCTCAAATCGAATCTTTTCGCTCAATCTCTCGAGGGGGCAATGTACCAGTGTACTTCTTTCTGCTGGGGCATTCAAAAAATTAGAATTTTTTTAATTTTGATCACGGAAAGTTATTCTTTGAACCAATGCAACAAGTACATTGCTTTAAAGAGAGGAAAAATGTAGACACGTCAAATTAGCATTATGCATATTCATCCGCTCATTGAATTGATCAAACACAACAAATCCATTCATCAGGTAAATCGGGTCAATCCAAAGGTTTAATCAAATAATACCATTTCATCTCTCATAAATCATTCAACCTTCATCTTGCATCATCCATTTAATTAAATAAATCAAGACTTTATTTAATTCAAATCCAAATCATACTTTATCCTTTTCTGAATTAAATAAATCAAATATTTAAGTCCTAAAAGTCAAAATCATATAAGCATCATTAAATCAACATAATCATCATTAATTTAATCTAACCATGATTAAATACTAATCTCACCCACTTGCATTCTCTACATATCTCCACTTGCACAAATAAATCAATTTTATTGATTTATTAAAAACCCTCATTTTCCCTCAACATGACAAATTGATTTGTCCCTCCAACATTGCATTAATTGTTGTTTTTCTTGTCCCCCTCTCAAAATTTATTGCAAAATTTGAATTCAAATTCTCCCTCTCATGGGCACTCTTCCCAAATATTGCACAACCATTGGCCTACCATCACTTTAGAAGTGGCATATTCTCATTGTAGGATCTTTAGTCCCACATTCACCATCTTGGCCAATCAATCATCAAGAAAATCTATAAAATAGAGGCTTCATCCTCAAGCAAATCATCCACAACTTTTATGCAAGGTTACTCTCTTAATTTGAGAACTCATCTTGCTCATCATCTCCATTTGCATTTCATTATTTTGGCTTCTTAGCAAGGGTTGGGAAATGGTCACTAGCACATGTGACACCAATCCACTATGGAATAGGTAATTGTTGTTTTCATAATGTTTTTAGTTTCATTTGGTCATGTATTGCATTTGGAAACATCTACAAGGTATTTCATAGGAGTTATTTTGATAGATTTGTGAAGTACTAACCAATGTTTGAGATGTTAGTATTTGTAGATTTAAAAAGATGCTCATAGAAAAATAAGCACTTTTTCGAAAGAATCAGGTCAAGATCATTCATGGTTTGAAAGTTATTAAAGTTTCAGTTTCTACTTTTTACCCTAAAAAACCTTTTGAGTCTAGATTGAGGCACTAAATGGTCCTATATGGGTCTAAAATTTTTTGAGACTGGTAGAGTGGGTTATTAGCACGTTCTTCACTCCAATACCTTTCCAATGGTGCAAACGGTTTGAAAAATGGAGTCCCAGATAAAAAGTTATGGCTTCCAAAAGTTGGCCGATTTTTGGAAAATTGCCAATTTTTTATTTAGGACTTAGTTTTTGAATTTCAAATTGTAATTTTGGTGCCAAACCATCAAAAATATTATCTCGAATGTTTTTTTTGGTTCCAAACCAAAAGGGGTCTATTTATGGGCTAGTTTCTAATTTTTGAGTAACTTTTTGGGGAAAGAAGTTTGCATGCTGTGAAAGGGGCAATCTAGGTAATTTTCTATAAGTGTAATTTGCATGTATCACAGAGCTCAAGGGTTTGAGATCCTCTGCATGTAAGAGTTCCATATTTTTGAATAAAATATTATTCTCTATTCTATGAGTGTTATTCTGTGTCTCGGGTGTGCTCCCTCATCAAGTGGTATCAGAGTAGGTTTTCTTGAGCATATGGACAGATCACCGATTGTGAGGCAGTTCACACCATGACCGTGGTTGTGGGTTTGAGGTATTCAAGATGCCTCCAAGTGTGATGCCTGGTAGGCGCGGTGGTGCCAGAGGTGGTAGAAATGCTGGTGGGAGAGATCCATTCACGGCTAAGGGTTTTAGAGCCCTCTAGAGACAAATTGACGCATTGCAGGAACAAATGAGAAGATGGTTAGACCCAAGAAGGATAGGAGAAAGTGGGGATGAAGAAGAGGTGGAAGATACAGATGTAGAAGAGGAAGAAGAAGCTATTGATCGAGATCAAATGTGGCTAATTAGGGCTATTTGAAAGATCAAAAAAAGACCTAGAATAGAAGTCCCCAATTATTCTAGAAGTCTAAACCCAGAAGAGTTGATCAACTGGATCAACGAGCTAGAAGAATATTTTGAATATGAAGTGGAGGACCTAGATTGAGTTAATTTTGCAAAAAAAAAGCTAAAGGGTCATGCCAATATTTGGTGGAAAGAGGTCTAGTTGGAGAGAAATCAAAGAGAAAAAGGAAAGGTCAGTAGTTGGGATCGCATAGTGGAGAAACTGAAGAAGCAGTTCATACCAGTGGACTATGAGTTAGATCTACTAAGGAAATTGCAAGGGTTGAGGCAAGGAAGTAGATCTGTGAAAGAATACAATGAAGATTTTTACAAGATGATCATCAGAACAAGCCATGCAGAGGCCAACAAGGAGAAGTTAACCCATTATCTTAATGGGTTACGACCAAGCATTCAAGAGAAGCTAAGCCTGGTTAGAATGACCACCATTGAGGATGCATACCAGTATTCTTTGAAAGTTGAGAAGTTGAACAAAAGATTTGATACAAGTGAAAAGGTCGAGGAGAATAAGGATGAAAGGAAAAATGAAGATGTGGGTACAAGTCAAGGTCAGAGGAATGATAACTTCTACCACCCTCGTGATCAAAACACTGGCAATCAAAGGGGTCGAGGAGGAGGAAGATCTGGGCTAGGACCTGAAAGAGGTGGTTTTAGAGGAACTTGTTTCCATTGTGGTGAAGAAGGGCATCGATCCTATGAATGTCCACAACACTAAGGAAGGATAGGCAGAAGGCAAGAAGGTCATGGAAGGGTTGCACATACAAATGAGGAGGCTCAATCCAAGCATTCAGATGATGCTGAAAGGGGAGAATCCCTAGTGGTTAGAAGAGCCCTGGTGACTAAAGAGAAGGAGCCAGAACAAAGGAAGAATCTATTCTGGACAAGGTGCAAGTGTGAAGACAAATGTTGTGAAGTCATTATTGATAGTGGGAGCACCAATAATTTGGTGTCAGAAGAGATGGTTACAAAATTGAAAATGAAAAGGGAAAGGCATTCGCACCCACATCGGATTGCCTGGTTGCAGAAAGACCACAAAGTTTTGGTCAATGAGCAGTGCCTGGTGAAGTTCAAGATCAGAAGCTATCATGATGAGGTAGTCTGTAATATCATCCCCATGGATGCATGTCACATGTTGTTGGGGAGGCCATGGCAGTTCGATAGGCGTGTTGTACATGATGGCCATGCAAACACTTATTCCTTGATAAAGGATGGAGTCTGCCATAAGTTGAAACCCTTGAAGAAGGATGAAGAAAAGGTATGCAGTAGTGCTAGAATTTGTTTTGTTGATGGAAGGAAATTTTTAGAAGGCATGAAGCATGAACATATGTGTTATGCATTGATTCCTAGAATGGAAAAGAAAGATAGTGAGAAGGTCCCAGTAGAAGTTTCTAGACTATTGGATGAGTTTTAGGAGATTATTTCTGATAATGTACCTGAGGGTTTACCACCAATGAGGAAGATTAGTCATCATATTGACTTGATCCCAGGAGCTAGTTTTCCAAATAAAGCAGCTCATAGAATGACTCCTGCAGAAAATAAGGAGTTGAACATACAAGTTTAAGATTTGTTGAGAAAGGGTTTGATTGGAGAGAGTCTGAGCCCATGTGTAGTACCTATAGTACTAGCACCAATGAAGGATGGGGAGTGGAGGATGTGTACAGACTCTTGAGCCATAAATAAGATAACAATCAAGTACATATTTCCCTTGCCAAGGATGGATGACCTGATGAACTGTTTGAGTGGATCTTAGTACTTCACAAAGATAGATCTGAAAAGTGGATATCACTAGATCCAGATTCGTGAGGGAGACAAATGGAAGACTACCTTCAAGACCAAAGAAGGCTTGTATGAGTGGTTAGTCATGCCTTTTTGGCTAACCAATGCACCAAGCACATTCATGCAGCTAATGAATGAGGTACTGAAAGAGTTTTTGGGAAGTTGTCATTGTGTATTTAGATGATATTTTGATTTTGAGTAAGAACTTGATGAGCATTTAATGCATATTCTTAGGGTTTTCGAGAAGTTGAGAGAGGAGAAACTATTGATAAATTTGAAAAAGTGTAACTTTGTTAAAAAGGAGTTAGTGTACTTGGGGTTTTTGTCTCAGCAGAGGGTCTAAAGATGGACCTAGAGAAGGTGAAGACTATTCTGGAATGGCCTACCCCAAGAACTGCTACTAAGGTGAGATCTTTCCATGGTTTGGCCAGTTTTTATAGAAAGTTTATTAGAAACTTCAGTAGTATTTGTGCACCCTTGACTAAAACAATGAGAGGGGATAGAAAAGAGTTCAAGTGGAGCACTGGAGCAGTGAACAATTTTGATTTGTTGAAGGAGAAGGTGATAGAGCAACCAGTTTTAGCCCTCCCAGATTTCAATAAGGTGTTTCAAGTGGATTGTGATGCCAGTGGTTGTGCCATTGGAGCAGTGATGAGCCAAGAAGGTAAGCCCATTTCCTATTTCAGTGAAAAGTTAAATGATGCAAAGAGAAATTACTTTGTGTATGATCGAGAATTTTATGCAATAGTTCAAGCATTAAATAAATGGAGACATTATCTGTTGCCAAAGGAATTTGTTTTGTTCACTGATCATCAAGCATTACAGTATCTGAGTATTTAGGGAAAGTTAAATTAGAGGCATATGAAATGGGTAGAATTTTTGCAGAGTTATACCTTTGTTTTAAAGCATAGGAGTGGCAAGTTGAATAGGGTTGCAAATGCCTTAAGTAGGAGGCAAACATTGTTGACAGAGATGCAGATTGAAGTGGTTGGGTTCAATGAACTCAAGACATTGTATCCTGAAGATCTTGATTTTTTAGAGGCTTGGAAAGCTTGCAAGGATCCTATTACAGTTGACAGGACGAAGTGGTTCGATTTCATATTCCAAGATGGAATGTTGTTTAAGGGAAGTCAATTGTGTATTCCAAGGAGTTCCATGAGGGAGAACCTGATAAAGGAGAAGCACAGTGGAGGAATGGCAAGAAATTTTGGTTGGGATAAGACCATTGCCATTATTAGTGAGCATTATTATTGGCCTTAGTTATCACAAGATGTGAAGAAGTTTGTGCAGAGTTGCGAGGTATGTCAGATAGCTAAAGGAGTGAGCTAAAATACTAGGTTGTATCAGCCCTTACCTATACTAGAGAGGCCATGAGAGGATGTAAGTATGGACTTTGTTCTTGGTTTGCCAAGGACACAAAGAGGGAATGATTCAGTATTTGTGGTAGTTGATAGCTTTTCGAATATGTCACATTTCATCCAATGCTAGAAGACCCATGATGCAGTCCACATTCCTAACTTGTTCTTCAAAGATGTGGTGAGGCTACATGGTTTGCCGAAGAGTATAGTCTCAGATTGTGACACAAAATTTGTTGGTACTTTTGGAGGACCTTGTGGAAAAAAATTGAAGACAGAGTTGAAGTTCAGTTCTGCACACCATCCACAAACTAATGGGCAGACTGAGGTCATGAACAGAAGTCTAGGTAACCTATTGAGATGCTTGGTATGAGATAAACCCAAGGGATGGGACTTGATCTTACCCCAGGCATAATTTTCTTACAATAATTCTATCAACAGAAGCACTGGTAGATCACCATTCCAAATTGTGTATGGAGGTAGTCCTAGGACTACTCCTGAATTGAGGAAGATGGACCAAGAGAAGAAGACAAGTGTCAGAGCCAAAGACTTTGTAGAGCACATCAAGAATATACATGAGAATGTAAGAGAACATAGTAACAAGATGAATATGCAGTATAAGGCTAAGGTAGATCAAAAGAGGAGGTATAAGGAGTTTTAGATTGGTGATGAAGTGATGGTCCACTTGAGGAAAGAAAGGTTTCCAGTGGGAACCTATAACAAATTGAAGATGAAGAAGTTCGGTCCCTATAAAATTCTTAAGAGGCGTGATTCAAGGAATGCATACGAGGTAGAGTTGCTAGATTGAGTCAATATTTCCCCTGTGTTCAATATTTTAGATCTGACAGAGTATCATGAAGGTGGTGCAGAGGAAGTACCAGCAATGGCATAGTGTGGCATTCTAGCACCTACTTCAGAGAAGGAGGAGATTGAAGAAATCCTGGATAGCCGTGTGGGAAGGAGTACCAAAAATAGGCAGTATGAAGAATACCTGGTGAAGTGGAGAGGAAGGCTTGTGGAAGATTCATCTTGGCTATCTAAGGTAGAGGTTGACCATTTGGGTTTTCCTCAACCATATGAGACGTGACGGGGTCATTTCTCAAATTCCCCTAGGTGTCTGATGTAGGAGCATCCAGTGGTGTGAGGGAAATATTGCATCACCCAAAAACATGCTTTCCATTTATGTTCCTATTGTTTTCTTTTTGTAGATGTTTTTGCATTTCTGGATACCCTTTACGTCGAATAAGAGTTTCCAACTTTTAGAACTGCTTTTCTACTTTTTCTACTTAACTGCTATTTTTAGCAAGTGGGAATTTTAAGGCGTAGGAAGACAAAAATTTATGGGAAGGTTCATGATGGAAAAATAATCACTTTGGTGAAATAATTAGGTCAAGATCATTCACAGTTTGAAAGTTATTAAAGTTCTAATTTCTACTTTTTGCCCTAAAAAACCTTTTGAGTCTAGTTTGAGTCACTAAACAGTCCCGTACGGGCCTAGAAATCATCAGAATTGATAGAGTAGGTTTATAGCATGTTCTTCACTCTGATACCTTTCCAATGATGTAAACGGTTCAAAAAACAAAGTCCTGGATCAAAAGTTATGGCTTCCAGAAATTGGCAATTTTTTGGAAAATTGCCAATTTTCGAATTAGGACTTGGTTTTTGAATTTCAAATTGTAATTTTGGCACCAAAATATCAAAAATATTATCTTGAATGTTGTATTTGGTTCCAAACCAAAAGGGGTCTATTTATGGGCTAGTTTTTTATTTTTGAGTAACTTTTTGGGGAAAGAAGTTCGCATGTTGTGAAAGAGGGAATCTGGGTAATTTTTTGTAAGTCTGTAATTTGCATGTATCACAGAGCTTGAGGATTTGAGATCATTAGCTTGTAAGAGTTCCATATTTTTGAATAAAATATTATTCTCTATTTTGTGAGTGTTATTTTGTGTCTCGGGTTTTCTCCCTTGTCAGATAGAGGGAGTGAGTGAGTGAGAGACAGACCTAAGAGAGGGAGAGGGGGTAGGAGGGAGATAGGGTTAAAGGTAGGGGGTAGAGGGTTTAAGGGTTTAGGGTTAAGGGTTAAGGGTTTAAGGGTTAGGGTGAGGGGAGAGAGTGGAGGGAGTGGGAGAGTAGAGGGTTAAGGTCAAAATCAATCAGGAGTCAAAATCCGAAATCAAATCCGTCAAAATCATCCGCGTCCGCTCTTTTGAGGAATCATTGCAAGGGATCTTTCCGCTTTTTAAAAAGAAGATCGTCAGTCGAGAGATCCAGATTCGCAGATCAAATTCGAGCGGAGGGTAGAGGGCTTAAGGGTTTGGGGTTTAAGGGTTGAGGGTTAATGGTTTAGGGTTATGGGTAGTGATGGAACTTCAAATTTTTGTTCCTTGTGTTCTATTTTATCCTACCTTGTGTCTTTGGTCATTTATGGTGTTTGGGAAAAGCCTAAGGATGGGGTCTTACCTTCATCTTCATATAAAACCCTAGTGTTCATCTTACACCTTGGATGGGATCTATTTGGCTATTACTTTTTGGGAAGGATTTAAATGACTTAAGCCCCATCGCTTCATACGTCTAGGTTGGGACCCCTTTTGTTTTATTATTTTATTTCCTTCGCCTAACTTTATCTTTCCTAAGTCTTTTGTTGGTCATGTGTTCCCTCGTTAAAACAACTTATATCATTATTTGTTGTCGACCTAGTGATGTCCCCTTATTCCTTTAGGGGAGAGGGCCCAGTAGTCATGCAAGCTAACTTTCTCAGCATGTAGCAATTGACTAGACTATTGTAGAACCTTCATTTTTTTTTGAAATGTAGACTGGTCTCTTGTTTATCTATAACTAAGGTTTGGAGGTGTGACTCATCATGCAACTTGCCACATTGGAAGATCTTTTGAGAAATGTCTAAAATTTGACTTTTTAAAGGTTTGACCAAAACTTAATCATGGAACCCCCAATAGTTGAACCAAAAAAATATCATTTGTTGCTTGTGGAATATGATATTTTTATTTAAATTAAAATTAATATAACACCTAGGTGGACCAAATACTTATTGATAACCATAAATATTTGATATCTCTACCTTTTATATTCAACACATATGAACTAATAGTTGAACACAAAAAAATTATTTGTTCTTATAAAAACAACATATAATAATTTAAAATACAACTTATATTGAACAAAGATGGACCAATAGTTGAACAATAAAACTTTTTGAAAATCATTTACATTTAATGGGAAAATACATGTTATTTATTGTGCTCACCTTTTATATTTTTGATAGGACAAACTATTAATATAAAATTATCCAATGCTTGTACTGATGGAACTTCAAATTTTGTTCCTAATGTCTCACTCATGCCCTGCCTTATGTCACTGGTCTTTCATGGTGTTGGAAAATTTCTTAGGGCTGGGGTTTTAGCTTTTTCTTCATCTTAAACCCTTGTGTTTACCTAATTCCTTCGTCAGGATCTATTTCTCCATTAACTTTTTTGAAGGGTTTTAAAAAAGTCTTATGCCCCATCATTCTATCTAGGCTTGGTCCCTTTGGTCTTAATATTTTATTTCCTCAGTGGGTTTTATTTTCCTAAGTCCTGGTTGGCCCTATACTGAACAGTTTTAAAAAAACTTATGTCATTGTTTTCCATTCATCTAGTAATGCCCCCTTGCCTTCAAGATCAATTATTCCCCACCATCCTGTGATTGGGAATTGTAGGATGGCGATATCATGGCCGGGCGACACATGTCCCATCTGGGGATCAAATTTGGGTGACTATTCATCAATTGTCCTTTGATTTGAGCCATTCCCCACCATCCTGCAATGTTGCTTTGGTTGATTGCAAAATCATGGGTGGGTGCCACATGGACTGTAGAAGGTGGGGCCCAAGGAAATTTTGTGCAATATATTTTAAATTTTTCATTGCTTCCAAAACAAAACATTTAAAATGAAATATTTGACAAGGTTGGGGGAAATTAATAAAAAATGAGCAAAAGCAAAGGAATTAGGGCAACTAGTGATTTTAAATGGTATATTAAAAAAAATATATATTTTGATAGTTGAATACATTCAAAATATTTCTAATATATTTCTAATTTAAAAAATATATTGTTTAATTTTTTAAATATATATTTCTTTTTCAAAAATATATTTTTATTTATTTTTAAATATATTATACATACAAAATTACATAATCAATAATAGATAATAGATTTTGGTGAATATATCTAGGTATGTTAATATGCTTGAAAAATAAATTTTAATTTAAAAAGTTACTAACTTCATTAAAAGGTAAGTTTTTAATTATAAAAAAATTAACATTAGAATTATCTAACATTTGAAATAGAAAATTTAAATATTATATTATAATAGTTTATAATTTACTTATATAGTATTTTGGATAATAGAAACAATTTTGATTGGTTTAATATTTTTCTAAGTTCATTATTGAATTTAAAACTAATAAATTTAATTATATATCTTTAATCAATATTATAATTTAAAAATAATAATCAATATTGAACATCTTAGATTTTAGTATAACTTAAATATTAAAAAATTAATGTATAGGTTTATCAAGTATAATATTTTTTTAAAAAAATATAGATTTAAAGATTATTATTTATGTATATTTAAAGATCCATAGAATTATCTTTTTAACTATGAAATTAATATGACTAATTTCACTTATAGTTTTATCTTATCTTATCTTTTTAACAATTTTTTGGTAGCCTACATAATTTTTTTTCTATAAGTATCATGTTGTATACTCTTTATATCAAAGGTAGTGTTTTTTCATGATTTTAAATATTTTTATTTTTTTATAAAGATAGGTATATTTAGACTTTTGATGGCTTATGTACAATTATGCATATTCTTTTATTTATTATATTTTTTGCAATATCATATATTTTTTTTTATTCAAGGGGTAAACGCTTTTGACTGGAGCTATGAACTGGATACAACCATTCAACAATAACACCCCAACGGGGTTTGAACCTTGGTGGCAAGAACAACAATGCCACCAATAAACCATCACACAATTCCAATACCGGCTTTTTGCAATATCATGTTATTCTTGATTAATCCCATTATTTGTTTGTCATTTTTATTTGTTTTGTTCAAGAATATTTTATTTTTACTTTACATCTATGATAATTTAAAAATTATCAAATTTAAAAATTATAAATAAAAACTTATTTTTATTAATCTCTTGAAGTAGGTCCTAATCTTTTGTAGATTAATAACTATCTAAATAGCTATTTCTTTCCTTTATTTCTATAAATGTGACTCATGTCTCTATTGAAATTTATGAGATGTGTATGTAATTCTTAACATAACACTCTTAGAGATTAGGATTTATTTTCACATTTATCTATTTTCTTATTCTTCCTATTAGTGGCTAATTATATCTTCATTGAAAACCTACAAAGAGGTTGGGTCCTTCATCTCAAAGCTTGTCTAATTTATTGATGAGAATCATTCAAATTGATTCCCAATAGTGTGCTCCTTGCATGATACATTTATAAAATAAAATTGGTAATTTAGTATGTGGTTGAAATAATAGAGTAACAAATGGTTCTTTTCATTTTTGGCACATGATTGGCCATTTTTACTATGTTAAATTTTTATTTTCACTTTTATTTTCATAGTTTTCATGTTGTTAAATTTTCATACATTTCTTAGTCTTTTTAAATAAATAAATGAAGGTTATATTAGTGTCCCCAATCTTGCTAAAAATCATGTATAGAGAGAATACAATATATAAACTATTAATTATAGAGTATAACAAAAAAATGAATTTAAAAACTACTACATACAAACAAGGTTTAGAATAATTCAAAATAGAGACACCATTCTCCTACAAATACTATGTATAGAAACCCTATCTTGCCACATTTTCACCCTCAAAATGAAGAGAATAAATTCTCATACATTGTTTCTATAATGAATTTAGAGAATAAATTATAAGATTTAAATTCAATAATGAATTTAGAAAATATTAAATCAATAAAAATTGCTTTTATTATCCAAAATACTATATAAGTAAATTATAAAATATTATAATATAATATTTAAATTTTCTATTTCAAATGTTAAATAATTATAATGTTAATTTTTTTATAATTAAAAACTTACCTTTTAATGATGTTAGTAAGTTTTTTAATTAAAATTAGTTTTTCAAGCATATTAACATACCTAGATATATTCACCAAAATCTATTATCTATTATTGATTATGTAATTTTGCATGTATAATATAT
>VDFB02086081.1:136318975-136352135 GCA_007258455.2 Sequoia sempervirens | reverse complement strand
GACTATTTGATCCAATTGACAAAATGCATGATCCATTGACCAATGATCATATTGAAAATGTCTCTACATCGCCTTATGAGTTAGGGAACATATCTCAAGAAGTTATTTGAAAGCAAGATCAAAATCCTTCACCAAAGTCTAGCAATGGTTCCTTCCAAGACATGTTGACCCCCTTCAACCTCATGATTATAGATACTAAAGAAATCCTAAACTTGACACTTGAGGATATTGAACCACTTACTATGTCTAATGATGATATCCAAACACCCCTTATAGGAAATCCATCCTTTGAAACTGATCCATGTCAAGAAGTTGATCCAAATCATGTCGAAAGCAACCCTGAAATCATTCAAGATCAAGAATTTTTATCCTCAAGATACTACAATAAGCTAATGGACACTCTCCTATCCATACAAGATGTCGCAAATGATGATCACTCTAGCATAATGCATATTCATCCATCTACCCATGAGATTCTTTCTTTGGATGGACACGTCGATGATCTTCATTTAGAATAGGATCCATTTACTCCTGACACTATCACACAAAAACAACAGGTTATTGATTCCTACAATCAAACAGAGTTGTCAACAACAGTATCAGATATATCACAAATTCAGACTAAGGACATAATGAATAAAGGTATCCAACATTATCTGCTCAAGGAAACAAGTTAGATAGAACATGATATTCCAGAGTTAGCAGAGCAGCAAATGGAAATAACATCACCTACGATGGTCATTTATCAGAGAATGAACTCTAAACAGGAGCTCTTAGAACAAGAAAAATCAAAGCATGAAGGTACTACTTCCACCATATTGGGGTCAACTTTATCTAGTGCAAACGTCAACATAGGGAGCACAAAGAATGCTTGTGATGAAACCATTGCCAATACTACAACCAGTCACGTCACAAATCTTCATCCACCCATCACCCCATCCATGAATTGGGACCAACGTCAAAAGAAAGATTTGAATTAAAGCACAAAAAATGTAATCAAAGCAAAATAAGCTAAGAAGCATGATGGACAAATCAAATACATGTGGATACCAAAAAATACAAAGAAAGTTCATCCCTATCAAACACCATCAGTCAAAGAAACTATGGGGCAAAATAAAAGAGGGAAAAGTATCCATCAAGGATGTCCACAAAAGTAAAAGCATGCTTTTCAAGTGACGTACAAAGTGTATCAAGCAGTTGGTCCTAATTCCACGCACACTTCCATATCCACCCATCATTGTTCATTTTCCCAAGTTTGGAAAGTCAAAGGTTCCAAACTGTCAACCAATCCATCTCTTATACCTAAACACACTCCTCCATGCATGATATCCAATTCTCACATTGATCATGTATTGGCAACGACCCTTCATCATAAGGATTCAAAAGGAAATCTATCACGATGTGTGCACAGAGACAGAGTTAACCCTGGTATCAATGAAGCAGATCAAGAATCCCAAAAGCTGCATTCAAGTGCACGTATCTTAGCAAAGCAACTTCTTCAAGCAGGATATCGATGGCACATCATGACAGGGGTATCTACATCAACACCACTAGGTGGTTCAGTTTGAATCTTTCAGAAAATTACAAAAAAAATCAAAAAATATGAAAATCCAAAAAAATCAGAAAAAGGATTGAAAACAGTAAAGATAAAAAAATTGTCCTCTAGTGAAAACCACTTCGGTGGCGCTTTGGGAAAGGACCATGATGAAAACCTAGCAAATAGGCATCATGTGTGGAATCGAGCATCTACATGCACCAGTTAAGGTGAAAGCATCTCATCCAATCTATAATGAATCGAGCATTCCATCCATCTCATCCATAATAAATCCATCCATCCATAAACCATTGATCCAATCCATTTTCATCCATCTACATCCATCATCCAAGTTATCTTGATCTTGATAAAAATTTGGGGCACATTTTACACTTGCTTATGGTAAACATCTTGACATGGGTCATTTTCATTGATCCTATCCTATGCAGCATTAGCTAAGCCATGAAGCATTATCCAATGAGCATTCTTTATCTGAACACATTATCTTATCACAAGATAATCCTTGGAATCCTTTGTGTGCTTACCATATCCATCCATATGTACACCTATCCGGGCATCCATCTGTAACATTCCATACATTGCTAGACACTAGGGGCATATATTTACATCTTGCTTCAAGAATAAAAATTGGTCTATATCCTCCAACTTATGTGGTGATCAAAACATTGGAAAACATGAAACCAAATTGGTCAAAACATTTGCGATCCAAAATCCGAGTCACTAGCCCATGGCATATTTTGACAAGAAGACATTCCCTATTAGTCTTCATCTTTCATCGAATATCAATCCAAACAATCACTATCAGTTGCATCTAACACACCCTTCAAACATCGCATCAAACCATGCAAACAACTTTTGGTCCAAATCAAGCTTCATCAATCATGATCAATCAAATCTAATCAATCCATCATCCTCTTAGGATATTCGTCATTATCCTTGTGTTGCTTAACACAATCCTTGCATTGTTGTGCATCCTCAACAATGTTATTGTCATCAATCCTCATCATCAATCCATTGATTCGATCAATCAACCTTAGCTTGGTTTTTAGCAAAATCCCAAATAGAGCATTGATATCATCACACATATCCATATCCAAATTGTCAAAATCATGTGAAAATCCAAAAACATCAGAAAAATAGAAAATTCAAAAACATTCAAAACATATCAAAATCCAAAAAAAACAAGTCAAAAATAGAAAACATCAAAAACTTTGGAATTGAGAACTACATAGTCTTTGAGCTTAAAGCATAGGCAAGGTTGATCCTTGATCATCCCACAGAGACATTTAGGTAAGTCCTATAGGGTTAAAGTCTCATAATAAATTGACATTTCATCATATATATCTTCATCTATAAATTAGTCAAGTCATCAGTCGAACTACGTGGTCTCTGCCTATATAACATAGGCAAGGATAATATGTTGATCAGCCCCCAAGGCCCTAGGATAGGTCCTTAGGTTAGTATCTTGGTCAAAATCTCGGAAAATCCAAAAACATTGGAAAGGCTAAAATCAAAACATTTGTAAAACTTTGAAAAATACAAAATAGCCTCAAAACATTGCAACAAAACATCAAATATTTGAAAAAATCCATCCACCTCATCTTGATTGCACCTGCAATAAACACCATTCATAATAAACAGATCGTCATCCTCAACCTTTGGTGAAACAGTTAGAAACAAGTCTAGCAGGTTAAAAGTAAATCTCAAAAGCATCAAGTCTCAAGTCTCAGTCAGTACGTAAACAAATTGGTCAATTCTTTGTGTCGATAGTCCATCATCCAAAATAGTCCCATGTCAATCATCTGATAACATCATGTCCAAGGATGAATCCTTCCTACAATGAACATCATTTATCAGAATGAACACTTTGGATAAACAAAATGACGTGCCACCATCCACTAACATGTCCTAAGATGTATCCTTCCTACAATGGGCATTATCTTTTAGCAATAGTTTTGGTTCTTATCCTTGAAAACACATTCCCTTTTGGTTAGCGATATTGAAGAACATCAGCTTGTTTGTATGCTTTGTCTTTATCTTTTGAGAAGCAATGTATTAACGATTAGGACCTCGATGATGTCTGGCGAGATGAAGAGTTTAGAGAGATAGGAATGAAGGGAAGCGATCATTCTTCTTTGTGCTGTGCTTGTTGGACATTCTTGTAAAAATAACTTGGTAGATACTTTCTTTGTTAGATATGTATAGAGGATGTTTTTGGATAAACTGTTAACTATTGCATTGATTGGTTATGCCTCTCGGAAGTATTTTTAATGCGAGATGTTTAAAACTTATAAAGTGCATCCTAGCAAGGTTTCCGTATGTCAGGTGTGAACAGGAATACTCCTATCTATTTTTTGAGTCAAAGTCCATCACATTAAGTACAACGCCATCCTGGTCCTTCATACCTTGATGCATCGTACTTAGGCATGTTATCAAACATAAAGTAAGTGACCGTTTGAAAATCCCAATCCTTGATAAAGCAAAATCATCCATTTATCATCCATTTCTCATCATCATTTCTCATCATCATCTCTCATAATGTTGGCTTGTTGATCCTCTTGTCATCATCTAATTTCTTCATTTTATGCACTAACATCATAGCATAAATAGTTAATTATCATCACCAATACATCCATCATACACCCATCATGCATCCATCTTGCATCCATAAGTCATCGGTATTCTGCATATCATCTCACATGCATAATCATCATCATAATATAGATCCGTTAGTCTAATCATCTCATAAATCATCCATTGCATACCATAGCATATCACATCATCAATCTCATCCATCTCATATCATAGCATCATTTAAGTTGTTTAGGATAATATAGATTTTTTATTCTAAGCAACTTAAAATCATCTCATTTGCATCGTCGTCCATAACCACTCATTTTGAACCTCTTTATCATGAGATCAACCCTCAAATCAAATCTTTTCGCTCAATCTCTCAAGGGGGAAATGTACCAGTGTACTTCTTTCTGCTAGGGCATTCGAAAAATCAGAAATTTTTTAATTTTGATCACGGCAAGTTATTCTTTGAACCAATGCAACAAGTACATTGCTTCAAAGAGAGGAAAAATGTAGACACATAAAATTAGCATTATGCATATTCATCCGCTCATTGAATTGATCAAACACAACAAATCCATTCATCAGGTAAATCAGGTCAATCCAAAGGTTTAATCAAATAACACCATTTCATCTCTCATAAATCATTCAACCTTCATCTTGCATCATCCATTTAATTAAATAAATCAAGACTTTATTTAATTCAAATCCAAATCATACTTTATCCTTTTCTGAATTAAATAAATCAAATATTTAAGTCCTAAAAGTCAAAATCATCTAAGCACCATTAAATCAACATAATCATCATTTATTTAATCTAACCATGATTAAATACTAATCTCACCCACTTGCATTCTCTACATATCTCCACTTGCACAAATAAATCAATTTTATTGATTTATTAAAAACCATCATTTTCCCTCAACATGACAAATTGATTTGTCCCTCCAACATTGCATTAATTGTTGTTTTTCTTGTCCCCCTCTCAAAATTTATTGCAAAATTTGAATTCAAATTCTCCCTCTCATGGGCACTCTTCCCAAATCTTGCACAACCATTGGCCTACCATCACTTTACAAGTGGCCTATTCTCATTGGAGGATCTTTAGTCCCACATTCACCATCTTGGCCAATCAATCATCAAGAAAATCTATAAAATAGAGGCTTCATCCTCAAGCAAATCATTCGCAATTTTTATGCAAGGTTACTCTCTTAATTTCAGAACTCATCTTGCTCATCATCTCCATTTGCATTTCATCATTTTGGATTCTTAGCAAGGGTTGGGAAAGGGTCACTAGCACATGTGACACCAATCCACTATGGAATAGGTAATTGTTGTTGTTTTCATAATGTTTTTAGTTTCATTTGGTCATGTATTGCATTTGGAAACATCTACAAGGTATTTCATAGGAGTTATTTTGATAGATTTGTGAAGTACTAACCAATGTTTGAGATGTTAGTATTTGTAGATTTAAAAAGATGCTCATAGAAAAATAAGCACTTTTTCAAAAGAATCAGGTCAAGATCATTCACGGTTTGAAAGTTATTAAAGTTTCAGTTTGTACTTTTTACCCTGAAAAACCTTCTGAGTCTATATTGAGGCAATAAATGGTCCTATATGGGTCTGAAAATTTTTGAGAATGGTAGAGTGGATTATTAGCGCGTTCTTCACTCCAATACCTTTCCAACGGTGCAAACAGTTCGAAAAATGGAGTCCCAGATAAAAAGTTATGGCTTCCAAAAGTTGGCCGATTTTTGGAAAATTGCCAATTTTTGATTTAAGACTTAGTTTTTGAATTTCAAATTGTAATTTTGGTGCCAAACCATCAAAAATATTATCTCGAATGTTGTTTTTGGTTCCAAACCAAAAGGGGTCTATTTATGGGCTAGTTTCTATTTTTTGAGTAACTTTTTGGGGAAAGAAGTTTACATGCTGTGAAAGGGGCAATCTAGGTAATTTTCTGTAAGTGTAATTTGCATGTATCACAGAGCTCAAGGATTTGAGATCCTCTGCATGTAAGAGTTCCATATTTTTGAATAAAATATTATTCTCTATTCTATGAGTGTTATTCTGTGTCTCAGGTTTGCTCCCTCATCAAGTGGTATCAGAGCGGGTTTTCTTGAGCATATGGATAGATCGCCGATTGTGAGGCAGTTCACACCATGACCGTGGTTGTGGGTTTGAGGTATTCAAGATGCCTCCAAGTGTGATGCCTGGTAGGCGTGGTGGTGCCAGAGGTGGCAGAAATGCTGGTGGAAGAGATCCATTCATGGCTAAGGGTTTCAGAGCCTTCTAGAGACAAATTGATGCATTGCAGGAACAAATGAGAAGAGGGTTAGACCCAAGAAGGAGAGGAGAAAGTGGGGATGAAGAAGAGGTGGAAGATACAGATGTAGAAGAGGAAGAAGAAGCTATTGATCGAGATCAAATGCGGCTAATTAGGGCTATTTGAAAGATCTGAAAAAGACCTAGAATAGAAGTCCCCAATTATTCTAGAAGTCTAAACCCAGAAGAGTTGATCAACTGGATCAACGAGCTAGAAGAATATTTTGAATATGAAGTGGAGGACCTAGATTGAGTTAATTTTGCAAAAACAAAGCTAAAGGGCCATGCCAATATTTGGTGGAAAGAGGTCTAGTTGGAGAGAAATCAAAGAGAAAAAGGAAAGGTCAGTAGTTGGGATCGCATAGTGGAGAAACTGAAGAAGCAGTTCATACCAGTGGACTATGAGTTAGATCTACTAAGGAAATTGCAAGGGTTGAGGCAAGGAAGTAGATCTGTGAAAGAATACAATGAAGATTTTTACAAGATGATCATCAGAACAAGCCATGCAGAGGCCAACAAGGAGAAGGTAACCCATTATCTTAATGGGTTACAACCAAGCATTCAAGAGAAGCTAAGCCTGGTTAGAACGGCCACCATTGAGGATGCATACCAGTTTTCTCTGAAAGTTGAGGAGAAGTTGAACAAAAGATTTGATAGCAAGTGAAAAGGTCAAGGAGAATAAGGATGAAAGGAAAAATGAAGATGTGGGTACCAGTCGAGGTCAGAGGAATGATAACTTCTACCACCCTCGTGATCAAAACACTAGCAATCAAAGGGGTTGAGGAGGAGGAAGATCTAGGCTAGGACTTGAAAGAGGTGGTTTTAGAGTAACTTGTTTCCATTGTGGTGAAGAAGGGCATCAATCCTATGAATGTCCACAACACTAAGGAAGGATAGGCAGAAGGCAAGAAGGTCATGGAAGGGTTGCACATACAAATGAGGAGGCTCAATCCAAGCATTCAGATGATGCTGAAAGGGGAGAATCCCTAGTGGTTAGAAGAGCCCTGGTGACTAAAGTGAAGGAGCCAGAACAGAGGAAGAATCTATTCTAGACAAGGTGCAAGTGTGAAGACAAATGTTGTGAAGTCATTATTGATAGTGGGAGCACCAATAATTTGGTGTCAGAAGAGATGGTTACAAAATTGAAACTGAAAAGGGAAAGGCATTCGCACCCACATCGGATTGCCTGGTTGCAGAAAGACCACAAAGTTTTGGTCAATGAGCAGTGCTTGGTGAAGTTCAAGATCAGAAGCTATCATGATGAGGTAGTCTGTAATATCATCCCCATGGATGCATGTCACATGTTGTTGGGGAGGCCATGGCAGTTCGATAGGCGTGTTGTACATGATGGCCATGCAAACACTTATTCCTTGATGAAGGATGGAGTCCGCCATAAGTTGAAACCCTTGAAGAAGGATGAAGAAAAGGTATGCAGTAGTGCTAGAATTTTTTTTGTTGATGGAAGGAAATTTTTAGAAGGCATGAAGCATGAACATATGTGTTATGCATTGATTCCTAGAATGGAAAAGAAAGATAGTGAGAAGGTGCCAGTAGAAGTTTCTAGACTATTGGATGAGTTTTAGGAGATTATTTCTGATAATGTACCTGAGGGTTTACCACCAATGAGGAAGATTAGTCATCATATTGACTTGATCCCAGGAGCTAGTTTGCCAAATAAAGCAGCTCATAGAATGACTCCTGCAGAAAATAAGGAGTTGAACATACAAGTTTAAGATTTGTTGAGAAAGGGTTTGATTAGAGAGAGTATGAGCCCATGTGTAGTACCTACAGTACTAGCACCAATGAAGGATGGGGAGTGGAGGATGTGTACAGACTCTTGAGCCATAAATAAGATAACAATCAAGTACATATTTCCCTTGCCAAGGATGGATGACCTGATGAACTATTTGAGTGGATCTTAGTACTTCACAAAGATAGATCTAAAAAGTAGATATCACTAGATCCAGATTCGTGAGGGAGACAAATGGAAGACTACCTTTAAGACCAAAGAAGGCCTGTATGAGTGGTTAGTCACGCCTTTTTGGCTAACCAATGCACCAAGCACATTCATGCAGCTAATGAATGAGGTACTGAAAGAGTTTTTGGGAAGTTGTCATTGTGTATTTAGATGATATTTTGATTTTGAGTAAGAACTTGATGAGCATTTAATGCATATTCTTAGGGTTTTTGAGAAGTTGAGAGAGGAGAAACTATTGATAAATTTGAAAAAGTGTAACTTTGTTAAAAAGGAGTTAGTGTACTTGGGGTTTTTGTCTCAACAGAGGGTCTAAAGATGGACCTAGAGAAGGTGAAGACTATTCTAGAATGGCCTACCCCAAGAACTGCTACTAAGGTGAGATCTTTCCATGGTTTGGCCAGTTTTTATAGAAATTTCATTAGAAACTTAAGTAGTATTTGTGCACCCTTGACTAAAACAATGAGAGGGGATAGAAAAGAGTTCAAGTGGAGCACTGGAGTAGTGAACAGTTTTGATTTGTTGAAGGAGAAGGTGATAGAGTAACCAATTTTAGCCCTCCCAGATTTCAATAAGGTGTTTCAAGTGGATTGTGATGCCAGTGGTTGTGCCATTGGAGCAGTGATGAGCCAAGAAGGTAAGCCCATTTCCTATTTCAGTGAAAAGTTAAATGATGCAAAGAGAAAGTACTTTGTGTATGATCGGGAATTTTATGCAATAGTTCAAGCATTAAATAAATGGATACATTATCTGTTGCCAAAGGAATTTGTTTTGTTTACTGATCATCAAGCATTACAGTATCTGAGTATTTAGGGAAAGTTAAATTAGAGGCATATGAAATGGGTAGAATTTTTGCAGAGTTATACCTTTGTTTTAAAGCATAGGAGTGGCAGGTTGAATAGGGTTGCAGATGCCTTAAGTAGGAGGCAAACATTGTTGACAGAGATGCAGATTGAAGTGGTTGGGTTCAATGAAATCAAGACATTGTATCCTGAAGATCCTGATTTTGTAGAGGCTTGGAAAGCTTGCAAGGAGCCTATTACAGTTGACAGGACGAAGTGGTTGGATTTCATAGTCCAAGATGGAATGTTGTTTAAGGGAAGTCAATTGTGTATTCCAAGGAGTTACATGAGGGAGAACCTGATAAAGGAGAAGCACAGTGGAGGAATGGAAAGACATTTTGGTTGGGATAAGACCATTGCCATTATTAGTGAGCATTATTATTGGCCTTAGTTATCACAAGATGTGAAGAAGTTTGTGCAGAGTTGCAGGGTATGTCAGATAGCTAAAGGAGTGAGCTAAAATACTAGGTTGTATCAGCCCTTACCTATACTAGAGAGGCCATGGGAGGATATAAGTATGGACTTTGTTCTTGGTTTGCCAAGGACACAAAGAGGGAATGATTCAGTATTTGTGGTAGTTGATAGCTTTTCGAATATGTCACATTTCATCCAATGCTAGAAGACCCATGATGCAGTCCACATTCCTAACTTGTTCTTCAAAGATGTGGTGAGGCTACATGGTTTGCCGAAGAGTATAGTCTCAGATTGTGACACAAAATTTGTTGGTACTTTTGGAGGACCTTGTGGAAAAAAATTGAAGACAGAGTTGAAGTTCAGTTCTGCACACCATCCACAAACTAATGGGCAGACTGAGGTCATGAACAGAAGTCTAGGTAACCTATTGAGATGCTTGGTATGAGATAAACCCAAGGGATGGGACTTGATCTTACCCCAGGCATAATTTTCTTACAATAATTCTATCAACAGAAGCACTGGTAGATCACCATTCCAAATTGTGTATGGAGGTAGTCCTAGGACTACTCCTGAATTGAGGAAGATGGACCAAGAGAAGAAGACAAGTGTCAGAGCCAAAGACTTTGTAGAGCACATCAAGAATATACATGAGAATGTAAGAGAACATAGTAACAAGATGAATATGCAGTATAAGGCTAAGGTAGATCAAAAGAGGAGGTATAAGGAGTTTTAGATTGGTGATGAAGTGATGGTCCACTTGAGGAAAGAAAGGTTTCCAGTGGGAACCTATAACAAATTGAAGATGAAGAAGTTCGGTCCCTATAAAATTCTTAAGAGGCGTGATTCAAGGAATGCATACGAGGTAGAGTTGCTAGATTGAGTCAATATTTCCCCTGTGTTCAATATTTTAGATCTGACAGAGTATCATGAAGGTGGTGCAGAGGAAGTACCAGCAATGGCATAGTGTGGCATTCTAGCACCTACTTCAGAGAAGGAGGAGATTGAAGAAATCCTGGATAGCCGTGTGGGAAGGAGTACCAAAAATAGGCAGTATGAAGAATACCTGGTGAAGTGGAGAGGAAGGCTTGTGGAAGATTCATCTTGGCTATCTAAGGTAGAGGTTGACCATTTGGGTTTTCCTCAACCATATGAGACGTGACGGGGTCATTTCTCAAATTCCCCTAGGTGTCTGATGTAGGAGCATCCAGTGGTGTGAGGGAAATATTGCATCACCCAAAAACATGCTTTCCATTTATGTTCCTATTGTTTTCTTTTTGTAGATGTTTTTGCATTTCTGGATACCCTTTACGTCGAATAAGAGTTTCCAACTTTTAGAACTGCTTTTCTACTTTTTCTACTTAACTGCTATTTTTAGCAAGTGGGAATTTTAAGGCGTAGGAAGACAAAAATTTATGGGAAGGTTCATGATGGAAAAATAATCACTTTGGTGAAATAATTAGGTCAAGATCATTCACAGTTTGAAAGTTATTAAAGTTCTAATTTCTACTTTTTGCCCTAAAAAACCTTTTGAGTCTAGTTTGAGTCACTAAACAGTCCCGTACGGGCCTAGAAATCATCAGAATTGATAGAGTAGGTTTATAGCATGTTCTTCACTCTGATACCTTTCCAATGATGTAAACGGTTCAAAAAACAAAGTCCTGGATCAAAAGTTATGGCTTCCAGAAATTGGCAATTTTTTGGAAAATTGCCAATTTTCGAATTAGGACTTGGTTTTTGAATTTCAAATTGTAATTTTGGCACCAAAATATCAAAAATATTATCTTGAATGTTGTATTTGGTTCCAAACCAAAAGGGGTCTATTTATGGGCTAGTTTTTTATTTTTGAGTAACTTTTTGGGGAAAGAAGTTCGCATGTTGTGAAAGAGGGAATCTGGGTAATTTTTTGTAAGTCTGTAATTTGCATGTATCACAGAGCTTGAGGATTTGAGATCATTAGCTTGTAAGAGTTCCATATTTTTGAATAAAATATTATTCTCTATTTTGTGAGTGTTATTTTGTGTCTCGGGTTTTCTCCCTTGTCAGATAGAGGGAGTGAGTGAGTGAGAGACAGACCTAAGAGAGGGAGAGGGGGTAGGAGGGAGATAGGGTTAAAGGTAGGGGGTAGAGGGTTTAAGGGTTTAGGGTTAAGGGTTAAGGGTTAAGGGTTAAGGGTTTAGGGTTATGGGTAGAGGGGAGAGAGATGGAGGAGTGGGAGAGTAGAGGGTTAAGGGTAAAGGGTAGAAGGTAGAGGGTTAAGAGTGGAGGGGAGGGAGATAAGAGAGATTGAGATAGAGAGTGAGTGAGAGACAAAGAGAGGAGAGAGAGGGAGAGAGGAGAGGAGAGAGAGGGGAAAGGGGAGAGAGAGAATTAGGATGAGGAAGGGAGAACGGAAGAGGGGAAGAAGGGGAGAGGTAGAGAGAGAGAGAGAGGGAGAGAGTTAAGAGGGGGAAAGGAGAGGGCAAGAGTGTTGAGGGTAGATGATAGAATTTTTAAGGGTTTAGGGTTTAATGTTTTATGGTTGAGGGTTTATGGATGAGGGGGTAGGAGGGAGAGACGGGAGAGAGAGAGAGAGAGGGTAGAGGGCTTAAGGGTTTGGGGTTTAAGGGTTAAGGGTTAATGGTTTAGGGTTATGGGTAGTGATGGAACTTCAAATTTTTGTTCTTTGTGTTCTATTTTATCCTACCTTGTGTCTCTGGTCATTTATGGTGTTTGGGAAAATCCTAAGGATGGGGTCTTACCTTCATCTTCATATAAAACCCTAGTGTTCATCTTACACCTTGGATGGGATCTATTTGGCTATTAATTTTTGGGAAGGCTTTAAATGACTTAAGCCCCATCGCTTCATACGTCTAGGTTGGGACCCCTTTTGTTTTATTATTTTATTTCCTTCGCCTAACTTTATTTTCCCTAAGTCTTTTGTTGGTATTATGTTCCCTCGTTAAAACAACTTATGTCATTATTTGTTGTCGACCTAGTGATGTCCCCTTATTCCTTTAGGGGAGAGGGCCCAGTAATCATGCAAGCTAACTTTCTCAGCATGTAGCAATTGACTAGACTATTGTAGAACCTTCATTTTTTTTTTGAAATGTAGACTGGTCTCTTGTTTATCTATAACTAAGGTTTGGAGGTGTGACTTATCATGCAACTTGCCACATTGGAAGATCTTTTGAGAAATGTCTAAAATTTGACTTTTTAAAGGTTTGACCAAAACTTAATCATGGAACCCCCAATAGTTGGACCAAAAAAATATCATTTGTTACTTGTGGAATATGATATTTTTATTTAAATTAAAATTAATATAACACCTAGGTGGACCAAATACTTATTAATAACCATAAATATTTGATATCTCTACCTTTTATATTCAACACATATGAACTAATAGTTGAACACAAAAAAATTATTTGTTGTTATAAAAACAACATATAATAATTTAAAATACAATTTATATTGAACAAAGATGGACCAATAGTTGAACACTAAAACTTTTTGAAAATCCTTTACATTTAATGGGAAAATACATGTTATTTATTGTGCTCGCCTTTTATATTTTTGATAGGACAAACTATTAATATAAAATTATCCAATGCTTGTACTGATGGAACTTCAAATTTTGTTCCTAATGTCTCACTCATTCCCTGCCTTATGTCACTGGTCTTTCATGGTGTTGGAAAATTTCTTAGGGCTGGGGTTTTAGCTTTGTCTTCATCTTAAACCCTTGTGTTTACCTAATTCCTTCGTCAGGATCTATTTCTCCATTAACTTTTTTGAAGGGTTTTAAAAAAGTCTTATGCCCCATCATTCTATCTAGGCTTGGTCCCTTTGGTCTTAATATTTTATTTCCTCTATGGGTTTTATTTTCCTGAGTCCTGGTTGGCCCTATACTGAACATTTAAAAAAAAAACTTATGTCATTGTTTTCCATTCATCTAGTAATGCCCCCTTGCCTTCAAGATCAATTGTTCCCCGCCATCCTATGATTGGGAATTGTAGGATGGCGATATCACGGCCGGGCGACACATGTCCCATCTGGGGATCAAATTTGGGTGACTATTCATCAATTGTCCTTTGATTTGAGCCATTCTCCACCATCCCGCAATGTTGCTTTGGTTGATTGCAAAATCATGGGTGGGTGCCACATGGACTGTACAAGGTGGGGCCCAAGGAAATTTTGTGCAATATATTTTAAATTTTTCATTGCTTCCAAAACAAAACATTTAAAATGAAATATTTGACAAGGTTGGGGGAAATTAATTAAAAATGAGCAAAAGCGAAGGAATTAGGGCAACTAGTGATTTTAAATGGTATATTAAAAAAAATCATATTTTGATAGTTGAATACATTCAAAATATTTCTAATATATTTCTAATTTAAAAAATATATTGTTTAATATTTTAAATATATATTTCTTTTTCAAAAATATATTTTTATTTTTAAAAAAATATATTATACATACAAAATTACATAATCAATAATAGATAATAGATTTTGGTGAATATATCTAGGTATGTTAATATGCTTGAAAAATAAATTTTAATTTAAAAAGTTACTAACTTCATTAAAAGGTAAGTTTTTAATTATAAAAAAATTAACATTAGAATTATCTAACATTTGAAATAGAAAATTTAAATATTATATTATAATAGTTTATAATTTACTTATATAGTATTTTGGATAATAGAAACAATTTTGATTGGTTTAATATTTTTCTAAGTTCATTATTGAATTTAAAACTAATAAATTTAATTATATATCTTTAATCAATATTATAATTTAAAAATAATAATCAATATTGAACATCTTAGATTTTAGTATAACTTAAATATTAAAAAATTAATGTATAGGTTTATAAAGTATAATATTTGTTTAAAAAAATATAGATTTAAAGATTATTATTTATGTATATTTAAAGATCCATAGAATTATCTTTTTAACTATGAAATTAATATGACTAATTTCACTTATAGTTTTATCTTATCTTATCTTTTTAACAATTTTTTGGTAGCCTACATAATTTTTTTTCTATAAGTATCATGTTGTATACTCTTTATATCAAAGGTAGTGTTTTTTCATGATTTTAAATATTTTTATTTTTTTATAAAGATAGGTATATTTAGACTTTTGATGGCTTATGTACAATTATGCATATTCTTTTATTTATTATATTTTTTGCAATATCATATATTTTTTTTTATTCAAGGGGTAAACGCTTTTGACTGGAGCTATGAACTGGATACAACCATTCAACAATAACACCCCAACGGGGTTTGAACCTTGGTGGCAAGAACAACAATGCCACCAATAAACCATCACACAATTCCAATACCGGCTTTTTGCAATATCATGTTATTCTTGATTAATCCCATTATTTGTTTGTCATTTTTATTTGTTTTGTTCAAGAATATTTTATTTTTACTTTACATCTATGATAATTTAAAAATTATCAAATTTAAAAATTATAAATAAAAACTTATTTTTATTAATCTCTTGAAGTAGGTCCTAATCTTTTGTAGATTAATAACTATCTAAATAGCTATTTCTTTCCTTTATTTCTATAAATGTGACTCATGTCTCTATTGAAATTTATGAGATGTGTATGTAATTCTTAACATAACACTCTTAGAGATTAGGATTTATTTTCACATTTATCTATTTTCTTATTCTTCCTATTAGTGGCTAATTATATCTTCATTGAAAACCTACAAAGAGGTTGGGTCCTTCATCTCAAAGCTTGTCTAATTTATTGATGAGAATCATTCAAATTGATTCCCAATAGTGTGCTCCTTGCATGATACATTTATAAAATAAAATTGGTAATTTAGTATGTGGTTGAAATAATAGAGTAACAAATGGTTCTTTTCATTTTTGGCACATGATTGGCCATTTTTACTATGTTAAATTTTTATTTTCACTTTTATTTTCATAGTTTTCATGTTGTTAAATTTTCATACATTTCTTAGTCTTTTTAAATAAATAAATGAAGGTTATATTAGTGTCCCCAATCTTGCTAAAAATCATGTATAGAGAGAATACAATATATAAACTATTAATTATAGAGTATAACAAAAAAATGAATTTAAAAACTACTACATACAAACAAGGTTTAGAATAATTCAAAATAGAGACACCATTCTCCTACAAATACTATGTATAGAAACCCTATCTTGCCACATTTTCACCCTCAAAATCAAGAGAATAAATTCTCATACATTGTTTCTATAATGAATTTAGAGAATAAATTATAAGATTTAAATTCAATAATGAATTTAGAAAATATTAAATCAATAAAAATTGCTTTTATTATCCAAAATACTATATAAGTAAATTATAAAATATTATAATATAATATTTAAATTTTCTATTTCAAATGTTAAATAATTATAATGTTAATTTTTTTATAATTAAAAACTTACCTTTTAATGATGTTAGTAAGTTTTTTAATTAAAATTAGTTTTTCAAGCATATTAACATACCTAGATATATTCACCAAAATCTATTATCTATTATTTATTATGTAATTTTGTATGTATAATATATTTAAAAAATTAAACAATATATTTTTTAAATTAGACATATATTAGTAATATTTTGAATGTATTCAACTATCAAAATATGATTTTTTTTTTTTAAATAACTAGTATTTTATTTAAAGAATTTATATTAAGAAAACTTTAAAATTTCAAGATTTACCTAAAATCTTATACATTAAAGATGTCGAATTTTATTCTAAAAAAATTAAAAAAACATTCAAATTTATATTCATTTTATATTAAAATGGTTTAAAATTTAAAGATTTACCTAAAATATTATACATTAAATATTTAAAATTTTGTTATAAGAATTTGAATATCAAATCAAATTTAAAAATTATAAATAAAAAAATTATATTTCTCAAAATTTCTAACATTAATTTTTATTAAAGATTTCCAAATTTTAATATCTATGATAATTTAATACAAACAAATATTTTGAAAATTTAAATATTTTTATATTAAATTTTTATATGTATTTTACATTAAAATAAAACTTTAAATTTTTATTAAATTTTATTAATATTTTAACATTTTAATAATTAAATATTAAAAATTTTATATGAAGAAATAAATATATATATATATTTAATAAAAATAAAATATAAAATATAATTTTATATTTTAAAATAAATATTAAATTTTTATATTTAAAATGTTTTAAATTATTATGAAATGCCATAGTTAGCTAAAAGATGGTGGGGCTTTCATTTATAGTCTTCCATCAAGCAGTAATTTAACTATGATTTTTATTAAACATTGATAATTTGCACGGAGTCTGTTTGCATGGAGTTTGACAGCGAGAAAATCAAGAAACTATGGGAGATATATGCTATGCATCCATGCATGAGGTCTGATGCATTCTTGGGGCTAGATAGCTAGGGCCTGGGAGGGCTCCCCCTAAATCCTTTTCTTATCTCTGCATTGACATGCTAGGAGAGCCAACTAGGAGTTGAGGTGGCAAAAAGGAAGGGGCTATGGGGGATGTAGGTGGGTGTGACTAGGAGGCTTGTCAGGTGATGGAGGCAGAAATTTTCTTCACAAAGCTCGAGGATGTCATAGGCATCATTCCCTAAAAGCAGTTTCATGCAAATTAAATGTGGCATGTGTGGAGGGAAGTAATTCGGGTCCCATAGGTTTCTTTTCCCTCATGGACGTCATTAAAAATTCTCATTTCATTCCATTTTATATCAATTGGTGGTGACTTTAGTGGAAAAAATTTGTAGTAAAATTTATTTCTTCTAGGAATGGTGCTCATGGCGAAGTGATCTCTCTTTGTCATTGAAGTCTCCATGGATTGCCTTCCGAAGTTTGGTGTAGACACACCAATCTCTCTAAAATATTTAGCTAGACAAGCCTCCTTCAAATAAGTTAAAGACCAATGAATGAAGCAGATTATCTTAAACAAGGACTTGTTAGTTCTGGTGGTGACCAAAATGATCCTGGGAGCTGGTCATTTGGCGAACAAGGAGTTCGGTAGGGATGATTTACACATGTCCTCCCAGTTTTTTGCATCTCTTCTAGACAATGGTGAGTCCAAGGTTGTGGCTAAATTGTTTTTGGTTAAGATGTTTCACAAGGATCTAGTGGGAGGGGTAAATGAAGTGTTGAGTTTTGTGGTGGAGGGAAGAGGCATCCCAAGACTGAGTGACTTTGTAGCTATTCAATGTTTAGACGAGGCCATAAATCTTTTCCCGTTCCTTCTCGACTTGAGTGGTCAGACGTTGATTAGACACAAAATGGTGGCGGCAGTGGCCAATGAATTCTTGATGAAATTCTTCAGCCTGATGGCTGTGGGTGATGTCGAGTGGGTAAAAGTATTTGAATATTTCGTTGTTTTAAATAATTTCATGTGAATTCCTTGTATAGTTGTTCATTTTGATAGTTTTTAGAGTTTATCTCTATGGTCAAATGGCATCTTTCAATCCCAAAGTTTATAAATTTGATCTCTAATGGCTAGTTTGGGAGTTTTGTGTGACTGGGGATTCGTATGTTTAGGGTCAACTGGGGCCAAACCCTTATGGAATTTTGGGTTAGTAGTTTTCTTGGATGGTGGGGTGGTGGTTTCTAGATGGAGGGGTCTCCTTGTCTTTGGTTGGTTGGGTCTTGTTTTGACCATCTTCAGGGTGGTTTTTGGTAGTGGTCGTTGGGATGGCTATAGTACCCTCTACGTTTCAACTTGGTTACTTTTGTAATTTTATTTGCCTCTTTGGTTGCGGTGTTGTTGGCTTGTTGTGCATTGGGTTAATTAGTACTTAATTAATTATTTGCGCTAAAAAAATAAAGTTATTGAAATATAAAAAAATAAAATAAAAAGTGAAATATTTCAAGATTGAATTATTGTGTAAATAAATGAAGATATGTTAATTAATAAGCAAATTGAGAGTGGAGATAACAAATAGTTGGGAAAGAATAAAATAAAAATAAATAAACGATGACATACGTTCAGTGGTCATTAATAAATCAATACGTGAAGATAGGAGGATGGCATGTAACATTTTTTGTAATAGTTCAACTTGGTAAATGGAGGAGCATGCATTGGGTGCATGGGTGTTGGGCAGAGTAATTAGAGGATCTCAACCATCCCTTTTTGGAGAGTATTTGGTTCATTCATTCGAGGGGTATGTCACTATGGAGAGGATGTCTACCATTTTTTTTGGCACCATTCCAAGACTTCATCCTATGACGTTGTAGGAGGTAAAAAGGAGAGGAGATCAATTATAGATAAATGGAAGAGCAAGGGATTTCAAGTATTCTCTGAATAAAATTTGTTTTCAGATTTATTCGTGAGTTCTCATGATGCATACCTATATAAATTTTTCTTAGATAAACTATTTAAATGATGTCACATATTTCCTATATAGTTGAGTTAACTTACCTACTCAGAAGGCCTTTGTATGAAATCTCCCTAGTCAATAGCTTGAAGTTAAGATATTCTGCTCAGTTTGGTTCTTCATACCCTCAAATGTTATTTTCATGAGAGTTGTTGATAACACTTGATTAAGTTCATGCCTTGGTCTTTGATAGTGCTCTGTTTCTTCATCTTGAGTGTATTATTTATGCTTCCTTTCATAACAAATGTTGGGAATAAGAATGATGTATATTATTCCCTCTATGTTAAGAATTCAACTCGTTTCTTATGCTTAGATCTGTTAGATCCTTTAATAACTTTGAATAAAGATTTCAAAACAAAAATCTCATCAATACATCCGTTTTGTGCATACCCTATATCCAAAGTTTTCTGTGAGGCCATATTTCTTTGAGGTGAACTGTCAATAGTCCGCATGCCTTGTTTATGATTCCACATATCACATGCGTAGCCTAAGCCTCACTTTTTATCTAATTTTTCCTAATCATCATAGCTTATTACTTTATAGCCATGTACCTATTTGTACAATACTCACAGTCTGAATGTATACTTTACATGAAGAAAATAATTTGTCTCATCATAGACTTGGACTTTTTGCAGAGCTTTTCCCTTTACACATTCCTCTCACTGCAATGCTTGTATTTTCCTTTGTAAGGTGATAATATGAAATGGTCATACTCTACATTCCATATCATTGTGCAAATTATATTAACCTAGTATTCATTTATATCGGTGTCCCACCATTATCGGCATCCTTTTTATCTTAGTCTATATTCATACGAGTCCCCAAGATAGCTAGTGCACTCAATGATCACCTAAAAATGTACTACATTAAGGGATACTAATGTGTGAAGTGGTGTGTAGGCTCCAACCTACATGGCTGGGGACTTTTGATCACAAACAAAGCTACAGTAATAGTTGTTTTCCAGAGAAATCTCTATCCCATCTACAACATTCAAACATACAAGGGTGTCGATGTTTAATAAGTTCCCTGAAACCTTTGGTAACTTATCATAGCTACAACTTTTATACTTGCAAAGGGTAGTAAATTAAATAATCTCTCTAATTTCATTGTCAACCTGTCTAAGTTGTGGAACTTGAATATAATAGGAAGTTTAAAGGTTTAAATAATCTCTCTGATTTCATTGTCAACTAGACTTAGCTGCAACACTTGAACTTAATAGGGAATTTTAAAAGTTTAAATAACCTGCTTGATTCTACTGACAATCTATCATAGTTGCAACACTTGAAAACAAATATATTCATTGTACTAACATAATAGAGAGCTTACCTTTGATCATGGTGAAGTTTAATTTTCAAACTTCAATTTGAGCGTGTCTCTGGAAACTCGCCACCAAAAAGAATTGCGTCTAGTTCAAAAAAGAAAAGTTGTACATTATTTCTCCTACTTTTAAGTCACATATTTGCACTTCACCTTTCTCTTTCCCTTCAGCCTTGTTGATAACATTTGGGATTTGATAATAATGCAAGTAGATGTCGATATTTCCAAATTCCAATATTCATTTTCTATATACTTGGCAACCTACGTCAGTTACAACATTTAGAGTTGAGGCATTGTATAGAGTTAAGTAGCCTCCTTGAAACCATTGGCAAACTGTCACAGCTGCAAAGGTGTAGTAAATCCTATAGCCATGAGTTTATGTATTGATTGGGATGTGGTGTCAATCGGTCAGAATAATATTCCTTTGAAGTGAACAATTTAACAATCTTGTACAATTTGGTAACTACTTACCTAGTGTGTGTTGCCTTCTCTTTAGTTCCATTTAATTACATTATCTAGAATTTAATTACACTATCTAGAATTTAAGTGAGAATTTTTTCGGAAAAATGAATAAATGAGATTTATGTATTTATAAGTAGGTATAAATAACTTTATATTTGTACATTCAATGGATAAATATGTATATATGTGTATGAGTTTATGTTTATATATATAATTGCTCGTTTCTTAAATTATGAGAAGTGATTAGTGTGGCCTAGTATTTAATTAAGGAAGTAGTTAGTAGATTGGAAAACTAGTTAGGAATAAAAGAGACTTGATAGACAAAGAAGGAATTATTTAATAAATAAAATAGAGTAGAAATGTATAGATTGTCGATTTCTTTATAATTCTAATTAAGTAATTATGGAGTATCGTGTTGTATGGGTGTTTGTAAAGAGCTCTTAAATAATGGGACTGTGTATCTTTGGCCTTGGTTAAGTAATGTAGTAAACTCTATTTGGCTTCATTATGCTAGTTTTATAAACTTGAGTCAATGAAATAAATTGTTCCTTGAATTGAGTTTTTTTTCTTAATTATTTCAATTGGGTTGTTAGTTAGTGGATAACTTTATGACAATTCAGTTTTCTAATAAATGAGGTTCTTATATGGATAGTTATTCTGAACCTTGAGATTGTAATTGTTTTGTTTGTTGAGTAGGTTGGTTTCTTTTAATTGAGAATGTGCATAGATAATTGCTTTCATTACCATGTTGTTGACTTTATGAAGGTGATTTACATGCCACTGTAAGGGGGTTCTTGTGAGGAGAAAATTGAGGTCTCCCGTGGAATGCCTAGTTGATGGTTTTTGGATATTGAGTGATTATTGTTGAATTAAATGTTGAATTTATTTTGTGAATCCCTTTTGAGGTGACACCATTTGTGTGGATTTTCTAAGTTAATCTCAAATTTGAGGGAAATTTTATCCTTGTGTTGGAATTATTGGGAAAAAAACTCTTGTTGCTTCATTTTACCCTCATTTGTGGGTTGTCGTTCTTTTGGGTTCCAGAGGCTTGAGATGATTGATAGTTGATGTTCTCTTTTTATGTGCCCTTGATGTGACAAGTGTTTTGGTATCACGAATTTGAAAGGGTTGTATGAATATGTGTGAGACTCTGATTATGTACTTGTTAGCGAGATGGGTAATGCCTTGCATACTTTTATGTTGTGATTCTATGTTCAAATTGTGATGGTACAACCCCTAGTTTTAATGTTTGTTGGGTATCTAGGGAGAGTGGCTCTTTGTGGGGGCCAATGCATCGATTAAGAGGAAGAGCATAGGATAACCCACCAATGAGTTTGTTAATCAAGCGAAAACATAATAATGAATTTGAGGAGGGATAGGTAGCAATCACATAATAAGATTAAAAATTGTGGTTACCTCATCTTCATTATGGCTTTCATAGACTAATGGAAGGCTGAGAAGGCCATGGTTGGCAAGGTCGTTACCTCGTTCTCAGGAGAGGTTAGTGGCTCCACATGAGTCACCCTATGGAGCGGCGCCTTGTGATAGGCTGTTAGGATAACCATAGATGGAGGCGGCACTTGGTGATAGGTTGTCTGGATAATCCATGTATAGATGGAGGCGGCACCTTGAGTCAGCATGTTTGGATAATCCATGTAAGGCCATGTGATGACACTCTCTTCTAGTTTTCCCTTTTTGGAGTTGCTTCAATGAATTCCTCTAGAAGTGGTCTTTTGATTTTATGACTCAAGATTTATTGATGTTATGATATTTGATTTATTGTTACTATGTTTCTGAAGTGGTTTATCCCTATTGTGAAATGATTTGGATGTCATGTTTTCTAGTCATGGTTTGTTGATGTTGTGACTATCTTTGAGTTTCATGTTACTCTTGTATGATGTTGAGTCTTGTGGTGCTCTATTTGGATGTTCTTGGTTGAGGTCTCTTTCTTGTCAGCTCCTTAGCACAGGGGGTGAGTCTTCAGACCCACGTGGTTGGGTGGAATGTGCTAAGTACCCCATTGGGTCCCCAATCAAGGATCGAGAGGTGTAGATTGGTGTCATTTGCAGCGACTCCAGAGTTGTATCCATCTTTGAGCTAGTTATGATACTTTGTATTTATCTGATTAGCTACATCATTCTTTATGGTTTCCCATTCATGCTAAGGAATGTTGTTGTATCATTGTTACTCTGGACATTGTACTATAATGTAATGTTAAACCTTGTGTGGATATTGACCCATGGAAGTTGTTATTCAATGTGTTGAGTTAATCATGTTTATGTTATATTTATGTACACAAATGGTTTCTTATCAAAGATTTCTCATGTATGTGTTACAATTGTTAATGTTTTCTTTGTTACAGATTATATATTTGGCTTTCATTCTTTATTGCTGTTGTATGGAACTAAGATTGTAATGTCTCCTCGTGTACCCCATGGGACGTAAGTGTAAGTGAATTTGTTTAATTAAGTTTCTTGACTCATGACAATGTGTATTTCATGTATGTTATGTTTTACTTAAAAAAAAAATTGTTTAGTAATTGTTGTTTAATTATCCTGTGGGGTTCGCATGACGGGGTGTTACAATGGGTTTGTTGGTAATCAATGGTGGAAGCTTTCTTGTGTTTACAGATGATTGTACCTTTTTTAATCTAATATATAAATCAATCTTGTGAATAAAAAAATAAAATTAATTTTTAATCAATTTTTTAGTTTATATTCTATTAAATATTCAATTAATTAGCTATATTGTTTGTTATTGTTTAAATTACGATGTCAATGGTTTTTATTTTATGATTATAAATAAGGTTTTTATTTTAGGTAATGCATAAACGATAATGTGATCATCTTAGATCTAAAACATAAATCAAAAGGTATAGATATATAATTTTCAAAATTACATCTATATTTGATCTTTAATAAAGACATAGACTAATATAATTTAATTAACCCTACTATTAACCCCAATCTTAAGCCTAAAAATAACCCTAAGTGAACACTTATCCTAAATGAACCTTAACCCTAACCTTAATTGAACCCTAACCCTAATTAAACTCTAGCCCTGATTGAAATCTAACCCTAATTAAACTCTAGCCCTAATTGAACCCCAACCCTAACCTAAACCCTATTTGTTCCTAACCCTTGTATCTCACAAATATAGGATCAAGACCTTACCAACTTTGGTAAACCTTATTGGATAGTGATAAAATCCACCTTATCTTTCATTAAGGTAGAAAAATTTTGTTATACAACATGCCCCTTGAAAATTGGAGATAGGCACTACAAAAAGAAGGTAAACACTAATGAAAATGGTTAGTGGTATTGTGGAAGATGTGACAAAACTTTCCCTGAATGTGATTATAAATATATACTTCAATACAAAGTGCAAGACCATACTTCATTCACTTGGATTACAACTTTTGAAGAAGTGGCAGAAGAAATTATGGGTGTAACAACAAAATAATTGAACATTTTGAAGCATGAAAAACAAGATGACGTTAAGTTTTCACACATTATACAGAAGGTCCTTTTCAATAGATACATATTTAAAATTCAAGTGAGAAAAGAGACTTATAATGATGAACAAAGTATTAAATGCACAGCCATAGAAACAACAAAGTTTGATTATTCATTTGAGAGCAAAGCTTTATTAGACTCAACTGAAAAGTTATAGATTTCATAACATTCAAATTGGTTGATATATCTAAGTTAGTTAATTCCATTTTGTCATGATATACTTCTTTGATGCTATCAATACTAAATCTAATGATTGATGAACATTTCTACTTTTAAATTTATTGTTCTTGGTTGATTGTTGTTATAAACAAGTTGGTATGACTTCAAATTTGAATGTGTACCCTTATATATGAGAATTGAGATAAACAATGACACAACAAATAATGAAATCAAATTGATTGTTTTCCAAATTCATATTCATGAAAATGTAAGCATTTTTTAAAGTCAATAGGCATCTTGATAAAGATAACTCTTGGTGTGTCTTACATATATTATTAATTAATATAGGTATGCTAGTTAATTAAATTATTAACTATATTTTATTTGTATTATACATTGAATTGTTAAAAGATGTAAAAATATTAATACTAAATATATAGGAAAATGGTTAAAAAATTACATATTTTTCAAAAAATAAAAGATAGTGTGTAATTTAAAATACAAATTATATAATTCTTATAATATTTATATTATTATTTATTGAATATTTTATAGAATTTAAACTAAAAAATTGGCCTCCCCCTCTTGGTCTCCCTCTCTCCCCCTCTCTACATATATCTCCCTCTTCCATCTTTCTATCTCTCCCTCCTTTACATATCTCTCTCCCTTTCTCCCTCCCTTTCTCTATCTCTTCCCATCTCTCCCTGATCTCTTGCTCCCTCCCTATACCCCTATCTATCTTCATATCTCAACCTATTTGTCCCTGTATCTACTTATCTCTCTCTCTCTCTCCCCTCTCTCTATATCTCATATCTCTATCTTTCCATCTCTCTCTCTATATATATATATATCCCCCCTCTATCTCCCTATCAATCTATATATTTATTTCTCCCTCTATCTCTCTCTATATCTCTATCTATTTTTATCCCTTCTCCTCTCTCATTCTATATTCATCTCCACCTCTATCTATAGGGAGAGATACAAAGATGAAGAATTGGACCTTCCCAAAGATCCACCAATCTCAACACTACTACCTACTATTTTGAGAATTTAAGTACATATTGTATGCTAGATTAGGAGGCATGTGTCAAAGCTCATATTTATTGATGCAAAATAGGTCCAAAGTCACAAATTTGATGGAGTTCGCTATAGTTTTGTACAAAATTTCAAGTGCCACATAGAGAAAAGATATTCCAATTTTTTATATCATGTCATCAAATTTGGCACTTCATCAAGATTTTTATCTTCATCAACATTAACAAAAGAAAAGGTATGTACTTGAATCCCTTGCATTTAAATTTTTCTATATATATAAATATTTTAATAGTTTCCATCAAATCCATAATATATATATCAGTGTGTATTTATTTATTGCAATAAAGAATTAACCTAAGTAACACATTAAGAATTCTAAGGATTTGTGCTTTGAAAAAATGCATAAGAAATTATTTTCTTGGATGTTGTGTTGTATAGTTTAGAAAAGCTCAAAATATGAATAGGATTTTAAGGCCATATATTATGGTAGCTTATAATGCAAAAGAAGGAATGAAATCTATTATCAATTTTAATCTAAAATTTAATACCATATGAAAAACCACATGTAGTATTATCTAAAATTAATTCTTGACATATTAATTTTATAAAATACACTTATCATTCAATAAACTTCTCCCAAGAAAGAAACCCTAAGTAAACATTAATTGAACCCTAATTGTAGATTCATAACTTCTGGGCTCTCTCATATTGGGAGTAAGGTATGTACACCTCGTATTGCAGAGCACAAGTTAGGTGCCTCCCTCATATTGGGAGTATGAGGAGTCCCATATACTATAAGCCATCTGTAGACCCAAAAACAAATCGCCTAGTATCGCGGACTATAAAAGGTCCTTTCCTTTTCCTTTCTTCTCCACTAATAAATGTTTTTATTTTGCAAAGGGACAAGTTCCCATGGCCATAGATCAATCGTTGTGTGATCTCAGTCATTCCCTGCCATCCCGCGATGACCCCACCAGTTGATCATGATATCATGAGCGAGCACCACGTGTCTCATCTGGTGAAGCCAAAGGAATGATAAATACTTTGATGGGCCTTTAATACATTATGCCATAGGTTACTAAAGCAATTATAAGATGCACATGTTTTAAATCAACGGAGATGTTTTAATCCCAGTAGAAAGGTGCTTGATGGTTAATAGCAAGGCTGATGATTGTGTTGAACAAATAGGATTTTCGATGGTTGATATCCATGATTTCCTGCCATCACGTGATCAAAATTTGCGGGTTCTTTATTGATTGTGATATCACGGGCGGGGACCATGTGTCTCATCTAGTGAAGCAAAAGGAATGATAAATAATTTGATGCATCTTTAATCATTATGGTGCAGGTTATATTTATTAATGTATTAATATTATTTTATAAATTAAACATTAATTATAAATATTTTAAAATCAATTAAGTATTTCAATATAAAATTTTAATATTTGACATCACAAATAAAATTAAACTAAATTCTAATTTTTAAAATCCATAAAATATTTATTATCTATTTATTTTTACTAATTATCTAATACAATTAAATTAAATTAAATTAAATATTCATTTTATATTAATTAAAAAATTATTAATTAGAATTTTAGAATAAATTAAGAAATATGATCTATATAAAATCAACTTTTCTATTTTTTTATCTTTGTGTCCAAATCATTTCATTTTCTCAAATTATACTAAATTCTAGATATCATAATTAAACAAAAAACTTTATTTTATTCTAATCCTAACCCTAGTTAAACCCTAACCCTATTTTGACTCTAACCCTTACCCTAATTGAACACTAAATCTAATTGTAATTGACCACTAAGCATAATTGAATTCTACCCAAAACATAGACACAAAATTGAACAAATTCTCAAAAGAAGAATGACAACGCCATTAACATTTCATTAAAAATTCACTCAAATCCACATAAGGAGATAAAATATATTAGAATTATATGTTTATTCATGCTTATAAGTCATATCTGCTTACAATTTAAGATAATTTGCATATATTCATCCAAAACTCAAAACAGGCTATCTATTCTATTCCACTCGCTTGGGGTTTTAATAGCCAATGGAACCACATATATCACTTCCTCATTAGAGGACAAATATCTTTCTACCCATATATTCAACTCAAAACCTAGCTAGAGCTTTCATCAGTTCTCTCCCTACAAATGGGCCTTGAATTCCCCTTTATGTGACAAGGGAGCAACAAGCTTCGGGCTCAAATGTAATTTCACCATTATTTTTCATTTGAACAAAATCTCTATTGCATTTGACTTTCATTACAAAATTTCTGACACGTTGAATCTACAAAACATATATAATGCATGAACTAGGGAAAGCTAAAAGAAAAGAGAACACAAATTGTCATCAAAATTCCCTTTGTTGCTATCCATGCAAAAAACTAGGAAACCAAATTGCCACTAAGGAACCACAACAACTTCTTATTTACCTACCACCCCACCTTTACCAAAACTCAGACCCTAGTATACACGCCCACTTCTAGTTGTTTCCCAATATGATAGACCCTCAACCTCCTCTTCTTTTTTTTCCTTTCCCAATATGGTTCTAGTCCATCTACTTGGGCTTCTAATAGCCAATGGCACCACAGATATTACTTCCTCATCAGAGGGAAGACTATGATTGAAGCAAGGTAAATACCGATAGTAGTCAAATTTGGTCTCAGTTACATCATCAGAAGTGTTGCTCATAAGGTCAATGGGCAAGTCTTGGAATCTAGAGGAGCCATACCCATACCCTATTTTCCTACCAACACTAGTAATAGAGCACACCGACTGTTGGCCTTTTTCATCTACCAGTTGAGTAGAAATGTCCTGGAATTGCAACCTTCTACTACATCTAGTGGGCACAAGCCTAGGCTTGTCAACCAAATCACCTTCCTAAATAATAGGAACGAGATTTTGTGAGCTCAAATGAAGAGACCTCCTTACTAATTTACTCATTTTCTCTTCTCAAACAAGCACTCAAACTTGATTAGAGTCAGCCCACAAAGTGTTGTAATTGCTACAAGAATGACACTATTAGTAGTTAATTGCTCTTGTACTTATTGTGCAAGGTAATGGCAACCTTCATCAATGCTTAGTAAAAATGCATGTACAAACATGGCAATTTGGCGGCATATGTATTGTCATCGTTTAGCTAGATCTACATGAGAATCCAAAGATCACCCTTCATGATTGCCAAAAACAACATCTTCACATAGATTGAGATCGAAGTGACTACACAAGAAAGGAATAATTCATTAATGCTTCACCAATTGTATGATAAAACAACCACCATGTGTTGTTTTCAAACTTTGAATACTGCCTGTTGATCTCCTGAAGAGTTGGCAGATGAAATGGTTTATCTTGGGCTAACTCGGTTTGACATCCAACGAAGCATCGTTCACCTTCCTCATGACCAATGATATTAATCCATCTCAGAAACCAACTACCATGTCGGTAGGTCCAATGTACTTTGGAAACTGAATGACTGGAGCTACACATTGCAATCTCGTTGACCTCGTGGGTTTTAACCAACCTTCATCTTCCTCTTGTGAGCTAGCAGGGAACAACATATATTTACATTAGCTTTTGAATTGGGTTTTTGATCTAAAACCATTGGTTATGAGCTCAATAGTGGAGATTGGGCCTCACATTCCATACAGGACACACATCTGCCTTTTTTCTGACCTCATGCCAAATAACAATGTGACACCTTAGGTCTATGAGTTGGCAGGGTATGATCAAGATCTTCTCCCATAGCTTTGAATATGGAAAACCTACACATTGCACGACTAGTATTTAATGAAAGGCTTTGGCTAGGCCATTGATGACATGACCACTGGAGTTAATGGCTTAGGCTTACGTCGCCAAATTAAAATTTAAACCCAACTTTGATTTTAATACTTTCTTTCCTCCACAGGTTTTTATTTCCTAAGTCTTGGTTGGCCCCATTAAATTTTTATCCCAACCCTAACAAGAACAAATGATTAAGCTAAGGATTATATTTGTTGTTATAACTTTATTTCTAGAGAATTTTTAATTACCAATTCTTATTTGTGAATTTTTATATGGATCCAATTGAATGCCTTTCCATATCATTATGGAAAATTTTATTATTGCAACCCTAACTCTAACACTAATTAAACCTTGACCCTAACCAAATTGAACTCATATTATAACCCTAACTCTAACACTAATTGAACTGTAATCATAACCCTAGGTATTCTTGAAACCTAACCCTAATTGTCTCAAAACCCTAGAGAATTGTAATTGAACCCTAACCCTAAAATAGATAATAACCCTTACCTTAATTGAACCCTAACTCCAATCCTAGCCCTAATTTAAGACTAACATTTACCCTGACATTAATTAAACCCTTATTGAATTATAACCCTAATTGATCCCTAACCCAAATTGAATAATATTTGAACCTTAACCCTAACTGAATAGCAACCTTAATTAAACTCCAACCATAATCCTATTTGAATTTTTACCCTAATCATAACCATAATTCAACGCTAACCTTAATTGAACCCTAACCCTAAACATGAGTTCAATTAAGTTTAAGGTTCAAATAGGGATAAACTTTAATTAAAATTAGGTATAGGATTCAATTAGGATTAGGGTTGGGGTTGGGGGTAAAGATTAAGGTTCTATGATAGAGCTTGGGGTTAGTGTTAGGGTTCACCTGGGGCAAGGGATAGTATTAGGGTTAGGGTTATGGTTCAATTAGGGTTTCATTAATGTTAGTTTTAGGATCATAGTTATGTATAGGGTTGGATATAAAATTAAAGTTAGGTTTGAAGTTAATTAGTGTTAGTTTTCAAGTTGGGATTATGGTTAGATTTATAATTAATATTAGTATTGGGATTACATTCTATCACTTTAATAAAAATAATCTTCTATAAATTCATTCACTTTTTTTTTGAAATTATATAATTTAAAATATTTTCAAATTTATCTATGTTGATATATGAGAGATATAGAAAATCTAAACTCTATACCATTTATAGTTAAATTTAAATTATATTTTATTAAATTGTTAAAAAATTCAAGTTGCTTATAAATAATTTTGTGTTCTTATAATTAACTTGACATTGTGTATAAATGGTTTAAGTTATGAATGTTACAATATACAAAATAAATTTCTTTTCAATGTTTATTTTTTAGTTTAAAAGGTTCAACTAAGGTTAGAATTTAATTAAAATTAGGTATAGGGTTGAATTAGGATTAGGGTTGGGGTAAAGATTAAGGTTCTATAATAAAGATTGGGGTTAGTGTTATGGTTCAATTGCAGAGGGCTTAGGATTAGGGTTAGGGTTATGGATCAATTACGATTTTATTAATGTTACTTTTAAAATCATAGTTATTGTTGATGTAGTTTTTTATGCACCTCTCAACACAGGTAGTGCATAGGTGCGCTACCTCTCTTAAAAGACAATATTTCATAATCAAATTGCAGAACACTATCTCAAGGTCTCTAATGTTAGGTCTTGATAGTGCTTGGAATATTTCAGTTGATTTATGTGATTTTTTGGAATCACAAGGCGGTCTTATGTAGGCAATAAAAAGTGTGGGAATTTGGATCTTGAAATGGAGATTTTTTAAGATAGGGAAGTTATTGTGCATTTGGCTATAGGTTCAAACAACATTTGTAAACTCCATGTTTATCATTGGATTTAACTTTACAATGTGTAATGAACCTTAGCATAGGTTACTCATTAAATAAAATGAAAAAGGGCAGGGAAGAGAGGAGGTTCCTGGATCTGCAACTAATTGTGAATAGTGATGATGGAGTTCCTACAATGGATAGCTTCTTGAAACAATATCCCACTTAACCAAAAATCTCACAGTCTCATGGGATTTGTGCTATCTTCTAAGGTCTCCAAATGTTTTTTCTGTCATTCACCATATGCATGCATGAACAAAGATGAAATTATTGGAGCAGCTTCAAATTCAAGTCTAGACTAACTTTACACAGCTATCTACCATCAGCAAATAGCAAAAAGTATGGACTAAGAAGTCATCAACACGACAGGAATTTTCATGATCACAAGACAACATTCCTAAAATCTACCAAAGCAAGAAAATAGTTAACTAGAACAATAATAAAACCTAAGTTAAACATCTAACAATGGAGATTGAATCAAGAAATATGTGAGAAACTCAAAAAATACACCAAGTCAATGTATTTTCTTTATAAATTTCTGCAGCATGCCTTTACAACAACTCAACTAAACTTTGTAAATGAGAGGAGAGCTTTATTTATAGTGCCCAAAAGATCTAATGAATGGCCAAGATCAATTCTTATTGTGTGGCCATGATTCATTACAAAATAGGGTTTCACCTACCCCCAATATCCAACAATTTAAAAAATATCTTTTGTCATTTTCCCTATTTTGTCCTTTACTGACGGTACTGTAGCACTTTTGTCTTTAGCTGATTGCCCCTTTCACTGTAGCTACTCTTCAGGGAGTTCTTCATCTTTTGCGGGGCTGTCCTCCTACCTCGTAGAAGTTGTGTATTCTATGAACTTGAGGATGACTGCTTGGAGCTTGTCTATTTCAACGATTTCATATCGCAACACCTGGTAGCTCCATTCTTTCGTGTTATCTTCCAAATTTTTCCAATCCTCATCATACTTTATGCCTTGATCCCTAAACAACTCTGATTGATCGAAGGAATGGGCAGCAAAACTCAGGAATTCCACTATGAGTTCACCAGCCATCCTATCCTTCATCTTCTCTTGGAAGTAGGGCTTTATCTTCTCTGGATCCATTTGCACTATGGGCATGTCTTACTCTATCATCAGTTTGAGATAACAAGCACACTCTTCCCTAATTTTCTTGATCCATTCAATGTTCAGATCCACCTTGCTTATGATTTGTTCTAGTCTTTCCCTCTGGTTGTCAAAGTTTTGTCACCATACATCCATCAGCCAGTGATTGTCTTTCTGAAATGTAAGTTCCTTTACCCACGTGGCTTCTAGCAACTGAAGGATAGCCTCAATCCTCGGAAAGGTGGAGTCTTAGGTCGCAGGGAAGTCGGTGCAAAGTTTCCTCATGCCCTCCAGAGACTGCAACAGATCTAAGAACTTGTTGGCTGTTCGCACAACTCAGTTAATTCCCATGTTTCTGACATATAAGACTTGTCAGAACTAGTTCTTTGTGGTCTTTTCCAAGTTCTTCCTTCTTTCCATCTTATCAATCTGCTATTTGGATAGTAGCTAGGGTGCGATGGATGTGGTAGGCAGGTCGTCCACTAAGACCATTGTTGTATGTAATCCGTTAAGGCTGCAACCTGTGCCTTGAGCTCATCCTTCGAGATCTTATCTTGTTTTATCAAATGCACCACCATAGCCACTGACTCCTCAAGGTGGCAACTTTCTTGCTTTCTGGTGGCAGTCTCCAAGTCGATGGTGGAGATGTTGTAACTACCCCTAGCCTGGCCAATCATAGGCATTGCTATTTGCACTGCTCGAGACCCGAAAGCATCCATCATTACCCTGGATCAGACTTTGGGCTTCTTCTCCTTCTTTGTCATGATTTGAGCTCAAGCCAAGATGGCCTCTAACCTCTCCCTTGGGTCCTTTAGTACAGTGGTTTTTCTTTCAAA
>VDFB02086081.1:136171331-136318875 GCA_007258455.2 Sequoia sempervirens | reverse complement strand
AATCATATTTTGATAGTTGAATATATTCAAAATATTTCTAATATATTTCTAATTTAAAAAATATATTGTTTAATTTTTTAAATATATATATTTTTTTCAAAAATATATTTTTATTTTTTTAAAAATATATTATACAAACAAAATTACATAATCAATAATATATAATAGATTTTGGTGAATATATCTAGGCATGTTAATATGCTTGAAAAACTAATTTTAATTAAAAGTTAATAAACATCATTAAAAGGTATGTTTTTTAAATTATAAAAAACCAACATTAGAATTATTCAATATCGAAAGAGAAATTTCTAATATTATATTATAACAGTTTCTGTAATTTACTTATATAGTATTTTGAATAATAGAAACAATTTTGATTGATTTAATATTTTCTAAGTTCATTATTGAATTTAAATCTTATAAATATAATTATATATCTTTAATCAATATTATAATTTAAAAATAATAATCAATATTGAATATCTTAGATTTTAGTATAGCTTAAATATTAAAAAATTTAATGTATAAGTTTATAAAATATAATATATATCTTTTTAAATAAAGATTTAAAGATTATTATATATGTATATTTAAAGATCCATAGAATTATCTTTTTAACTATGAAATTAATATGATTAATTTCATTTATAATTTTATCTTATCTTTTTAACAATTTTTTGGTATCCTACATAATTTGTTTTCTATAAGTATCATCATGTTGTATACTCTTTATATGGAAGGTAGTGTTTTTTCATGGAGCTTAATAAGTTTTAATAAGTTTTAGTCATTTTAAAGATTTTTATTTTTTTATAAAGATAGGTATATTTAGACTTTTGATGGCTTATGTACAATTATGCATATTCTTTTATTTATTATATTTTTTGCAATATCATGTTATTCTTGATTAATCACATTATTTGTTTGTCATTTTTATTTGTTTTGTTGAAAAATATTTTATCTTTACTTTACATATATGATAATTTCAAAATTATCAAATTTAAAAATTATAAATAAAAACTTATTTTTATTAATCTCTTGAAGTACGTAGGTCTTAATCTTTTGTAGATTAATAACTATCTAAATAGCTATTTCTTCCTTTATTTCTATAAATGTGTCTCATGTCTCTCATTGAAATTTATGAGATGTGTATGTAATTCTTAGCATAACACTCTTAGAGATTAGGATTTATTTTCACATTTATCTATTTTCTTATTGTTTCTATTAGTGGCTAATTAAATCTTCATTGAAAACCTACAAAGAGCTTGGGTCCTTCAATCTCAAAGCTTGTCTAATTTATTGATGAGAATCATTCACATTGATTCCCAATATTGTGCTCCTTGCATGATACATATATAAAATGCACTTGGTAATTTAGTATGTGGTTGAAATATTAGAGTAACAACAAATCGTTCTTTTCATTTTGGCGCATGATTGGCCCATTTTACTATGTTAAATTTTTATTTTCACTTTTATTTTCATGGTTTTTGTGTTGTCAAATTTTCATAAATTTCTTAGTCTTTTTAAATAAATAAATGAAGTTTCTATTAGTGTCCCCAATCTTGCTAAAAATCATGTATAGAGAGAATACATTATATAAACTATTAATTATAGAGTATAACAACAAAATGAATTTAAAAACTACTACATACAAACAAGGTTTAGAATAATTCAAAATAGAGATACCATTCTCCTACAAATACTATGTATAGAAACCCTATCTAGCCACACTTTCACCCTCAAAATCAAGAGAATAAATTTGCATACATTGTTTCTATAATGAATTTAGAGAATAAATTATAAGATTTAAATTCAATAATGAATTTAGAAAATATTAAATCAATAAAATTGCTTCTATTATCCAAAATACTATATAAGTAAATTATAAAATATTATAATATAATATTTAAATTTTCTATTTCAAATGTTAAATAATTATAATGTTAATTTTTTATAATTAAAAACTTACCTTTTAATGATGTTAGTAAGTTTTTTAATTAAAATTAGTTTTTCAAGCATATTAACATACCTAGATATATTCACCAAAATCTATTATCTATTATTTATTATGTAATTTTGTATGTATAATATATTTAAAAAATTAAACAATATATTTTTTAAATTAGACATATATTAGTAATATTTTGAATGTATTCAACTATCAAAATATGATTTTTTTTTTTTAAATAACTAGTATTTTATTTAAAGAATTTATATTAAGAAAACTTTAAAATTTCAAGATTTACCTAAAATCTTATACATTAAAGATGTCGAATTTTATTCTAAAAAAATTAAAAAAACATTCAAATTTATATTCATTTTATATTAAAATGGTTTAAAATTTAAAGATTTACCTAAAATATTATACATTAAATATTTAAAATTTTGTTATAAGAATTTGAATATCAAATCAAATTTAAAAATTATAAATAAAAAAATTATATTTCTCAAAATTTCTAACATTAATTTTTATTAAAGATTTCCAAATTTTAATATCTATGATAATTTAATACAAACAAATATTTTGAAAATTTAAATATTTTTATATTAAATTTTTATATGTATTTTACATTAAAATAAAACTTTAAATTTTTATTAAATTTTATTAATATTTTAACATTTTAATAATTAAATATTGAAATTTTTATATGAAGAAATTAAAAAATATATATATTTAATAAAAATAAAAAATAAAATATAATTTTATATTTTAAAATAAATATTAAATTTTTATATTTAAAATGTTTTAAATTATTATGAAATGCCATAGTTAGCTAAAAGATGGTGGGGCTTTCATTTATAGTCTTCCATCAAGCAGTAATTTAACTATGATTTTTATTAAACATTGACAGTTTGCACGTAGTCTGTTTGCATGGAGTTTGACAGCGAGAAAATCAAGAAACTATGGGAGATATATGCTATGCATCCATGCATGAGGTCTGATGCATTCTTGGGGCTAGATAGCTAGGGCCTGGGAGGGCTCCCCCTACCTCCTTTCTTTTCTTATCTCTGCATTGACATGCTAGGAGAGCCAACTAGGAGTTGAGGTGGCAAAAAGGAAGGGGCTATGGGGGATGTAGGTGGGTGTGACTAGGAGTCTTGTCAGGTGATGAAGGCAGAAATTTTCTTCACAAAGCTCGAGGATGTCATAGGCATCATTCCCTAAAAGCAGTTTCATGCAAATTAAATGTGGCATGTGTGGAGGGAAGTAATTCGGGTCCCATAGGCTTCTTTTCCCTCATGGACGTCATTAAAAATTCTCATTTCATTCCATTTTATATTAGTTGGTGGTGACTTTAGTGGAAAAAATTTGTAGTAAAATTTATTTCTTCTAGCAATGGTGCTCATGGCGAAGTGATCTCTCTTTGTCATTGAAGTCTCCATGGATGGCCTTTTGAAGTTTGGTGTAGACACACCAATCTCTCTAAAATATTTAGCTAGACAAGCCTCCTTCAAATAAGTTAAAGACCAATGAATGAAGCAGATTATCTTAAACAAGGACTTGTTAGTTCTGGTGGTGACCAAAATGATCCTGGGAGCTGGTCATTTGGCTAACAAGGAGTTCGGTAGGGACGATTTACACATGTCCTCCCAGTTTTTTGCATCTCTTCTAGACAATGGTGAGTCCAAGGTTGTGGCTAAATTGTTTTTGGTTAAGATGTTTCACAAGGATCTAGTGGGAGGGGTAAATGAAGTGTTGAGTTTTGTGGTGGAGGGAAGAGGCGTCCCAAGACTGAGTGACTTTGCAGCTATTCAAGGTTTAGACGAGGCCATAAAGCTTTTCCCATTCCTTCTCGACTTGAGTGGTCCGATGTTGATTAGACACAAAATGGTGGCGGCAGTGGCCAATGAATTCTTGATGAAATTCTTCAGCCTAATGGCTGTGGGTGATGTCGAGTGGGTAAAAGTATTTGAATATTTTGTTGTTTTAAATAATTTCATGTGAATTCCTTCTATATTTGTTCATTTTGATAGTTTTTAGAGTTTATCTCTATGGTCAAATGGCATCTTTCAATCCCAAAGTTTATAAATTTGATCTCTAATGGCTAGTTTGGGAGTTTTGGGTGACTGGGGATTCGTATGTTCAGGGTCAACTGGGGCCAAACCCTTATGGAATTTTGGGTTGGTAGTTTGCTTGGATGGTGGGGTGGTGGTTTCTAGATGGAGGGGTCTCCTTGTCTTTGGTTGGTTGGGTCTTGTTTTGACCATCTTCAGGGTGGTTTTTGGTAGTGGTCGTTGGGATGGCTATAGTACCCTCTACATTTCAACTTGGTTGCTTTTGTAATTTGATTTGCCTCTTTGGTTGCGGTGTTGTTGGCTTGTTGTGCATTAGGTTAATTAGTACTTAATTAATTATTTGTGCTAAAAAAATAAAGTTATTGAAATATGAAAAAATAAAATAAAAAGTGAAATATTTCAAGATTGAATTATTGTGTAAATAAATGAAGATATGTTAATTAATAAGCAAATTGAGAGTGGAGATAACAAATAGTTGGGAAAGAATAAAATACAAATAAATAAACGATGACATATGTTCAGTGGTCATTAATAAATCAATACGTGAAGATAGGAGGATGGCATGTAACATTTTTTGTAACAGTTCAGCTTGGTAAACAGAGGAGCATGCATTGGGTGCATGGGTGTTGGGCAGAGTAATTAGAGGATCTCAACCATCCCTTTTCGGAGAGTATTTGGTTCATTCATTCGAGGGGTATGTCACTATGGAGAGGATGTCTACCATTTTTTTTGGCACCATTCCAAGACTTCATCCTATGACATTGTAGGAGGTAAAAAGGAGAGGAGATCAATTATAGATAAATGGAAGAGCGAGGGATTTCAGGTATTCTTTGAATAAAATTTGTTTTCAGATTTATTCGTGAGTTATGATGATGCATACCTATATAAATTTTGCTTAGATAGACTATTTAAATGATGTCACATATTGCCTATATAGTTGAGTTAACTTACCTACTCAGAAGGCCTTTGTATGAAATCTCCCTAGTCAATAGCTTGAAGTTAAGATATTCTGCTCAGTTTGGTTCTTCATACCCTCAAATGTTATTTTCGTGAGAGTTGTTGATAACACTTGATTAAGTTCATGCCTTGGTCTTTGATAGTGCTCTGTTTCTTCATCTTGAGTGTATTATTTATGCTTCCTTTCATAACAAATGTTGGGAATAAGAATGATGTATCTTATTCCCTCTATGTTAAGAATTCAACTCGTGTCTTACGCTTAGATCTGTTAGATCCTTTAATAACTTTGAATAAAGATTTCAAAACAAAAATCTCATCAATACATCCATTTTGTGCATACCCTATATCCAAAGTTTTCTGTGAGGCCATATTTCTTTGAGGTGAACTGTCAACAGTCCGCATGCCTTGTTTATGATTCCACAGATCACATGCGTAGCCTAGGCCTCACTTTTTATCTAATTTTTCCTAATCATCATAGCTTCTTACTTTATAGCCATGTACCTATTTGTACAATACTCATAGTCCGAATGTATACTTTACATGAAGAAAATAATTTGTCTCATCGTAGACTTGGACTTTTTGCGGAGCTTTTCCCTTTACACATTCCTCTCACTGCAATGCTTGTATTTTCCTTTGTAAGGTGATAATATGAAATGGTCATACTCTGCATTCCATATCATTGTGAAAATTATATTAACCTAGTATTCATTTATATCGGTGTCCCACCATTATCGACATCCTTTCTATCTTAGTCTATATTCATACGAGTCCCCAAGATAGCCAGTGCACTCAATGATCACCTAAAAATGTACTACATTAAGGGATACTAATGTGTGAAATGGTGCGTAGGCTCCAACCTACATGGTTGGGGACTTTTGATCACAAACAAAGCTATAGTAATAGTTGTTTAATAAGTTCCCTGAAACCTTTGGTAACTTATCATAGCTACAACTTTTATACTTGCAAAGGGTAGTAAATTAAATAATCTCTCTGATTTCATTGTCAACCTGTCTAAGTTGTGGAACTTGAATATAATAGGAAGTTTAAAGGTTTAAATAATCTCTCTGATTTCATTGTCAACTAGACTTAGCCGCAACACTTGAACTTAATAGGGAATTTTAAAAGTTTAAATAACCTGCTTGATTCTACTGACAATCTATCATAGTTGCAACACTTGAAAACAAATATATTCATTGTACTAACATAATAGAGAGCTTACCTTTGATCATGTTGAAGTTTAATTTCCAAATTTCAATTTGAGTGTGTCTCTGGAAACTCACCACCAAAAAGAATTGCGTCTAGTTCAAAAAAGAAATGTTGTACATTATTTCTCCTACTTTTAAGTCACATACTTGCACTTCAACCTTGTTGATAACATTTGGGATTTGATAATAATGCAAGTAGATGTCAATATTTCCAAATTCCAATATTCATTTTCTATATACTTGGCAACCTACGTCAGTTACAACATTTAGAGTTGAGGCATTGTACAGAGTTAAGTAGCCTCCCTGAAACCATTGGCAAACCGTCACAGCTGCAAAGGTGTAGTAAATCCTATAGCCATGAGTTTATGTATTGATTGGGATGTGGTGTCAATCGGTTAGAATAATATTCCTTTGAAGTGAACAATTTAACAATCTTGTAGAATTTGGTAACTACTTACCTAGTGTGTGTTGCCTTCTCTTTAGTTCCATTTAATTACATTATCTAGAATTTAATTACACTATCTAGAATTTAAGTGAGAATTTTTTTAAAAAAATGAATAAATGAGATTTATGTATTTATAAGTAGGTATAAATAACTTTATATTTGTACATTCAATGGATAAATATGTATATATGTGTATGAGTTTATGGTTATATATATAATTGCTCGTTTCTTAAATTATGAGAAGTGATTAGTGTGGCCTAGTATTTAATTAAGGAAGTAGTTAGTAGATTGGAAAACTAGTTAGGAATAAAAGAGACTTGATAGACAAAGAAGGAATTATTTAATAAATAAAATAGAGTAGAAATGTATAGATTGTCGATTTCTTTATAATTCTAATTAAGTAATTATGGAGTATCATGTCGTATGGGTGTTTGTACTGAGCTCTTAATAATGGGACTGTGTATCTTTGGCCTTGGTTAAGTAATGTAGTAAACTCTATTTGGCTTCATTATGCTAGTTTTATAAACTTGAGTCAATGAAATAAATTGTTCCTTGAATTGAGTTTTTGTTCTTAATTATTTCACTTGGGTTGTTAGTTAGTGGATAACTTTATGACAATTCAATTTTCTAATAAATGAGGTTCTTATATGGATAGTTATTCTGAACCTTGAGATTGTAATTGTTTTGTTTGTTGAGTAGGTTGGTTTCTTTTAATTGAGAATGTGCATAGATAATTGCTTTCATTGCCATGTTGTTGACTTTATGAAGGTGATTTACATGCCACTGTAAGGGGGTTCTTGTGAGGAGAAAATTGAGGTCTCCCGTGGAATGCCTAGTTGATGGTTTTTGGATATTGAGTGATTATTGTTGAATTAAATGTTGAATTTCTTTTGTGAATCCCTTTTGAGGTGACACCATTTATGTGGCTTTTCTGAGTTAATCTCAAATTTGAGGGAAATTTTATCCTTGTGTTGGAATTATTGGGAAAAAAACTCTTGTTGCTTCATTTTACCCTCATTTGTGGGTTGTCGTTCTTTTGGGTTCCAGAGGCTTGAGATGATTGATAGTTGATGTTCTCTTTGTATGTGCCCTTGATGTGACAAGTGTTTTGGTATCACGAATTTGAAAGGGTTGTACGAATATGTGTGAGACTCTGATTATGTACTTGTTAGCGAGATGGGTAATGCCTTGCATACTTTTATGTTGTGATTCTATGTTCAAATTATGATGGTACAACCCCTGGTTTTAACATTTGTTGGGTATCTAGGGAGAGTGGCTCTTTGTGGGGGCCAATGCATCGATTAAGAGGAAGAGCATAGGATAAACCACGAATGAGTTTGTTAATCAAGTGAACATAATAATGAATTTGAGGAGGGATAGGTAGCAATCACATAATAAGATTAAAAATTGTGGTTACCTCATCTTCATTAGGGCTTTCATAGACTAATGGAAGGTTGAGAAGGCCATGGTTGGCAAGGTTGTTACCTCATTCTCAAGAGAGGTTAGCGGCTCCACATGAGTCACCCTATGGAGCGGCGCCTTGTGATAGGCTGTTAGGATAACCATAGATGGAGGCGGCACTTGGTGATAGGTTGTCTGGATAATCCATGTATAGATGGAGGCGGCACCCTGAGTCAGCATGTTTGGATAATCCATGTAAGGCCATGTGATGACACTCTCTTCTAGCTTTCCCTTTTTGGAGTTGCTTCATTGAATTCCTCTAGAAGTGGTCTTTTGATTTTATGACTCGAGATTTATTGATGTTATGATATTTGATTTATTGTTACTATGTTTCTGAAGTGGTTTATCACTATTGTGAAATGATTTGGATGTCATGTTTTCTAGTCATGGTTTGTTGATGTTGTGACTATCTTTGGGTTTCATGTTACTCTTGTATGATGTTGAGTCTTGTGGTGCTCTATTTGGATGTTCTTGGTTGAGGTCTCTTTCTTGTCAGCTCCTTAGCACGGGGGGTGAGTCTTCAAACCCACGTGGTTGGGTGGAATGTGCTAAGTACCCCATTGGGTCCCCAATCAAGGATCGAGAGGTGTAGATTGGTGTCATTTGCAGCGACTCCAGAGTTGTATCCATCTTTGAGCTAGTTATGATACTTTGTATTTATCTGATTAGCTACATCATTCTTTATGGTTTCCCATTCATGCTAGGGAATGTTGTTGTATCATTGTTACTCTGGACATTGTACTATAATGTAATGTTAAACCTTGTGTGGATATTGACCCATGGAAGTTGTTATTCAATTTGTTGAGTTAATCATGTTTATGTTATATTTAAGTACACAAATGGTTTCTTATCAAAGATTTATCATTTATGTGTTACAATTGTTAATGTTTTCTTTGTTACAGATTATATCTTTGGCTTTCATTCTTTATTGCTGTTGTATGGAACTAAGTTTGTAATGTCTCCTCGTGTACCCCATGGGACATAAGTGTAAGTGAATTTGTTTAATTAAGTTTCTTGACTCATGACTTCATGTGTATTTCATGTATGTTATGTTTTACTTTAAAAAAAAATTGTTTAGTAATTGTTGTTTAATTATCCTGTGGGGTTCGCATGACGGGGTGTTATAATGGGTTTGTTGGTAATCAATGGTGGAAGCTTTCTTGTGTTTACAGATGATTGTACCTTTTTTAATCTAATATATAAATCAATCTTGTGAATCAAAAAAATAAAATTAATTTTTAATCAATTTTTTAGTTTATATTCTATTAAATATTCAATTAATTAGCTATATTGTTTGTTATTGTTTAAATTACGATGTCAATGGTTTTTATTTTATGATTATAAATAAGGTTTTTATTTTAGGTAATGCATAAACGATAATGTGATCATCTTAGATCTAAAACATAAATCAAAAGGTATAGATATATAATTTTCAAAATTACATCTATATTTGATCTTTAATAAAGACATAAACTAATATAATTTAATTAACCCTACTATTAACCCCAATCTTAAGCCTAAAAATAACCCTAAGTGAACACTTATCCTAAATGAACCATAACCCTAACCTTAATTGAACCCTAACCCTAATTAAACTCTAGCCCTGATTGAAATCTAACCCTAATTAAACTCTAGCCCTAATTGAACCCCAACCCTAACCTAAACCCTATTTGTTCCTAACCCTTGTATCTCACAAATATAGGATCAAGACCTTACCAACTCTAGTAAACCTTATTGGATAGTGATAAAATCCACCTTATCTTTCATTAAGGTAGAAAAATTTTGTTATACAACATGCCCCTTGAAAATTGGAGATAGGCACTACAAAAAGAAGGTAAACACTAATGAAAATGGTTAGTGGTATTGTGGAAGATGTGACAAAACTTTCCCTGAATGTGATTATAAATATATACTTCAATGCAAAGTGCAAGACCATACTTCATTCACTTGGATTACAACTTTTGAAGAAGTGGCAGAAGAAATTATGGGTGTAACAACAAAATAATTGAACATTTTGAAGCATGAAAAACAAGATGACGTTAAGTTTTCACACATTATACAGAAGGTCCTTTTCAATAGATACATATTTAAAATTCAAGTGAGAAAAGAGACTTATAATGATGAACAAAGGATTAAATGCACAACCATAGAAACAACAAAGTTTGATTATTCATTTGAGAGCAAAGCTTTATTAGACTCAACTGAAAATTTATAGATTTCATAACATTCAAATTGGTTGATATATCTAAGTTAGTTAATTCCATTTTGTCATGATATACTTCTTTCATGCTATCAATACTAAATCTAATGATTGATGAACATTTCTACTTTTAAATTTATTGTTCTTGGATGATTGTTGTTATAGACAAGTTGGTATGATTTCAAATTTGAATGTGTACCCTTATATATGAGAATTGAGATAAACAATGACACAACAAATAATGAAATCAAATTGATTGCTTTCCTAATTCACATTCATGAAAATGTAAGCATTTTTTAAAGTCAATAGGCATCTTGATAAAGATAACTCTTGGTGTGTCTTACATATATTATTAATTAATATAGGTATGCTAGTTAATTAAATTATTAACTATATTTTATTTGTATTATACATTGAATTGTTAAAAGATGTAAAAATATTAATTCTAAATATATAGGAAAATGGTTAAAAAATTACATATTTTTCAAAAAATAAAAGATAGTGTGTAATTTAAAATACAAATTATATAATTCTTATAATATTTATATTATTATTTATTGAATATTTTATAGAATTTAAACTAAAAAATTGGCCTCCCCCTCTCGGTCTCCCTCTCTCCCCCTCTCTACATATATCTCCCTCTTCCCCATCTTCTATCTCTCCCTCCTTTACATATCTCTCTCCCTTTCTCCCTCCCTTTCTCTATCTCTCCCCATCTCTCCCTGATCTCTTGCTCCCTCCCTATACCCCTATCTATCTTCATATCTCAACCTATTTGTCCCTGTATCTACTTATCTCTCTCTCTCTCCCCTCTCTCTATATCTCCTTATATCTCTATCTTTCCATCTCTCTCTCTCTCTATATATATATATATCCCCCCTCTATCTCCCTATCAATCTATATATTTATTTCTCCCTCTATCTCTCTCTATATCTCTATCTATTTTTATCCTTTTTCCTCTCTCATTCTATATTCATCTCCACCTCTATCTATAGGGAGAGATACAAAGATGAAGAGTTGGACCTTCCCAAAGATCCACCAATCTCAACACTACTACCTACTATTTTGAGCATTTAAGTACATATTGTATGCTAGATTAGGAGGCATGTGTCAAAGCTCATATTTATTGATGCAAAATAGGTCCAAAGTCACAAATTTAATGGAGTTTGCTATAGTTTTGTACAAAATTTCAAGTGCCACATAGAGCAAAGATATTCCAATTTTTTATATCATGTCATCAAATTTGGCACTTCATCAAGATTTTTATCTTCATCAACATTAACAAAAGAAAAGGTATGTACTTGAATCCCTTGCATTTAAATTTTTCTATATATATAAATATTTTAATAGTTTCCCTCAAATCCATAATATATATATTAGTGTGTATTTATTTATTGCAATAAAGAATTAACCTAAGTAACACATTAAGAATTCTAAGGATTTGTGCTTTGAAAAAATGCATAAGAAATTATTTTGTTGGATGTTGTGTTGTATAGTTTAGAAAAGCTCAAAATATGAATAGGATTTTAAGGCCATATATTATGGTAGCTTATAATGCAAAAGAAGGAATGAAATCTATTATCAATTTTAATCTAAAATTTAATACCATATGAAAAACCACATGTAGTATTATCTAAAATTAATGCTTGACATATTAATTTTATAAAATACACTTACCATTCAATAAACTTCTCCCAAGAAAGAAACCCTAAGTAAACATTAATTGAACCCTAATTGTAGATTCATAACTTCTGGGCTCTCTCATATTGGGAGTAAGGTATGTACACCTTGTATTGCAGAGCGCAAGTTAGGTGCCTCCCTCATATTGGGAGTATGAGGAGTCCCATATACTATAAGCCATCTGTAGACCCAAAAACAAATCGCCTGGTATCGCAGAATATAAAAGGTCCTTTCCTTTTCCTTTCTTCTCCACTAATAAATGTTTTTATTTTGCAAAGGGACAAGTTCCCATGGCCATAGATCAATCGTTGTGTGATCTCAGTCATTCCCTGCCATCCCGCAATGACCCCACTAGTTGATCATGATATCATGAGCGAGCACCACGTGTCTCATCTGGTGAAGCCAAAGGAATGATAAATACTTTGATGGGCCTTTAATACATTATGCCATAGGTTACTAAAGCAGTTATAAGATGCACATGTTTTAAATCAACAGAGATGTTTTAATCCCAGTAGAAAGGTGCTTGATGGTTAATAGCAAGGCTGATGATTGTGTTGAACAAACAAGATTTTCGATGGTTGATATCCACAATTTCCTGCCATCACGTGATCAAAATTTGCGAGTTCTTTATTGATTGTGATATCACGGGCGGGGACCATGTGTCTCATCTAGTGAAGCAGAAGGAATGATAAATAATTTGATGCATCTTTAATCATTATGGTGCAGGTTATATTTATTAATGTCTTAATATTAGTTTATAAATTGAACATTAATTATAAATATTTTAAAATCAATTAAGTATTTCAATATAAAATTTTAATATTTGACATCACAAATAAAATTAAACTAAATTCTAATTTTTAAAATCCATAAAATATTTATTATCTATTTAGTTTTACTAATTATCTAATACAATTAAATTAAATTAAATTAAATATTCATTTTATATTAATTAAAAAATTATTAATTAGAATTTTAGAATAAATTAAGAAATATGATCTATATAAAATCAACTTTTCTATTTTTTTATCTTTGTGTCCAAATCATTTCATTTTCTCAAATTATACTAAATTCTAGATATCATAATTAAACAAAAACTTTATTTTATTCTAATCCTAACCCTAGTTAAACCCTAACCCTATTTTGACTCTAACCCTTACCCTAATTGAACACTAAATCTAATTGTAATTGACCACTAAGCATAATTGAATTCTACCCAAAACATAGACACAAAATTGAACAAATTCTCAAAAGAAGAATGACAACGCCATTAACATTTCATTAAAAATTCACTCAAATCCACATAAGGAGATAAAATATATTAGAATTATATGTTTATTCATGCTTATAAGTCATATCTGCTTACAATTTAAGATAATTTGCATATATTCATCCAAAACTCAAAACAGGCTATCTATTCTATTCCACTCGCTTGGGGTTTTAATAGCCAATGGAACCACATATATCACTTCCTCATTAGAGGACAAATATCTTTCTACCCATATATTCAACTCAAAACCTAGCTAGAGCTTTCATCAGTTCTCTCCCTACAAATGGGCCTTGAATTCCCTTTTATATGACAAGGGAGCAACAAGCTTCGGGCTCAAATGTAATTTCACCACAATTTTTCATTTGAACAAAATCTCTATTGCATTTGAATTTCATTACAAAATTTCTGACACGTTGAATCTATAAAACATATATAATGCATGAACTAGGGAAAGCTAAAAGAAAAGGGAACACAAATTGTCATCAAAATTCCCTTTGTTGCTATCCACACAAAAAACTAGGCAACCAAATTGCCACTAAGGCACCACAACAACTTCTTATTTACCTACCACCCCACCTTTACCAAAACTCAGACCCCAGTATACACGCCCACTTCTAGTTGTTTCCCAATATGATAGACCCTCAACCTCCTCTTCTTTCTTTTCCTTTCCCAATATGGTTCTAGTCCATCTACTTGGGCTTCTAATAGCCAATGGCACCATAGATATCACTTCCTCATCAGAGGGCAGACTATGATTGAAGCAAGGTAAATACTGATAGTAGTCAAATTTGGTCTCATTTACATCATCAGAAGTGTTGCTCATAAGGTCAATGGGAAAGTCTTGGAATCTAGAGGAGCCATACCCATACCTTATTTTCCTACCAACACTAGTAATAGAGCACACTGACTGTTGGCCTTTTTCATCTACCAGTTGAGTAGAAATGTCCTAGAATTGCAACCTTCTACTACATCTAGTGGGTACAAGCCTAGGCTTGTCAACCAAATCACCTTCCTAAATAATAGGAACGAGATTTTGTGAGCTCAAACAAAGAGACCTCCTTACTGATTTACTCATTTTCTCTTCTCAAACAAGCACTCAAACTTGATTAGAGTCAGCCCACAAAGTGTTGTAATTGCTACAAGAATGACACTATTAGTAGTTAATTGCTCTTGTATTTATCGTGCAAGGTAATGGTAACCTTCATCAATGCTTAGTAAAAATGCATGTACAAACATGGCAATTTGGCGGCGTATGTATTGTCATCGTTTAGCTAGATCTACATGAGAATCCAAAGATCACCCTTCATGATTGCCAAAAACAACATCTTCACATAGATTGAGATCGAAATGACTACACAAGAAAGGAATAATTCATTAATGCTTCACCAATTGTATGATAAAACAACCACCATGTGTTGTTTTCAAACTTTGAATACTACCCGTTGATCTCCTGAAGAGTTGGCAGATGAAATGGTTTATTTTCGGCTAACTCGGTTTGACATCCAACGAAGCATCATTCACCTTCCTCATGACCAATGATATTAATCCATCTCAGAAACCAACTACCATGTCGGTAGATCCAATGTACTTTGGAAACTGAACGACTGGAGCTACACATTGCAATCTCGTTGACCTCATGGGTTTTAACCAACCTTCATCTTCCTCTTGTGAGCTAGCAGGGAACAACATATATTTACATTAGCTTTTGAACTGGGTTTTTGATCTAAAACCATTGGTTATGAGCTCAATAGTGGAGATTGGGCCTCACATTCCATACAGGACACACATCTGCCTTTTTTCTGACCTCATGCCAAATAACAATGTGACACCTTAGGTCTATGAGTTGGCAGGGTATGATCAAGATCTTCCCCCATAGCTTTGAATATGGAAAACCTACACATTGCACAACTAGTATTTAATGAAAGGCTTTGGCTAGGCCGTTGATGACATGACCACTGGAGTTAATGGCTTATGCTTACGTCGCTAAATTAAAATTTAAACCCAACTTTGATGTTAATACTTTCTTTCCTCCATAGGTTTTTATTTCCTAAGTCTTGGTTGGCCCCATTAAATTCTTATCCCAACCCTAACAAGAAAAAATGATTAAGCTAAGGATTATATTTGTTGTTATAACTTTATTTCTAGAGAATTTTTAATTACCAATTCTTATTTGTGCATTTTTATATGGATCCAATTGAATGCCTTTCCATATCATTATGGAAAATTTTATTATTGCAACCCTAACTCTAACACTAATTAACCCTTCACCCTAACCAAATTGAACTCGTATTATAACCCTAACTCTAACACTAATTGAACTGTAATCATAACCCTGGGTATTCTTGAAACCTAACCCTAATTGTATCAAAACCCTAGAGAATTGTAATTGAACCCTAACCCTAAAATAGATAATAACCCTTACCTTAATTGAACCCTAACTCCAATCCTAGCCCTAATTTAAGACTAACCTTTACCCTGACATTAATTAAACCCTTATTGAATTATAACCCTAATTGATCCCTAACTCTAATTGAATAATAATTGAACCTTAACCCTAACTAAATAGCAATCTTAATTAAACTCCAACCATTATCCTATTTGAATTTTTACCCTAATCATAACCATAATTCAACGCTCACCTTAATTGAACCCTAACCCTAAACATGAGTTCAATTAAGTTTAAGGTTCAAATAGGGATAAACTTTAATTAAAATTAGGTATAGGATTCAATTAGGATTAGGGTTGGGGTTGGGGGTAAAGATTAAGGTTCTATGATAGAGCTTGGGGTTAGTGTTAGGGTTCAACTAGGGCAAGGGATAATATTAGGGTTAGGGTTATGGCTCAATTAGGGTTTCATTAATTTTAGTTTTAGGATCATAGTTATGTATAGGGTTGGATATAAAATTAAAGTTAGGTTTGAAGTTAATTAGTGTTAGTTTTCGAGTTGGGCTTATGGTTAGATTTATAATTAATATTAGTATTGGGATTATATTCTATCACTTTAATAAAAATAATCTTCTATAAATTCATTCACTTTTTTTTTGAAATTATATAATTTAAAATATTTTCAAATTTATCTATGTTGAGATATGAGAGATATAGAAAATCTAAACTCTATACCATTTATAGTTAAATTTAAATTATATTTTATTAAATTGTTAAAAAATTTAAGTTGCTTATAAATAATTTTGTGTTCTTATAATTAACTTGACATTGTGTATAAATGGTTTAAGTTATGAATGTTATAATATACAAAATAAATTTCTTTTCAATGTTTATTTGTTAGTTTAAAAGGTTCAATTAAGGTTAGAATTTAATTAAAATTAGGTATAGGGTTGAATTAGGATTAGGGTTGGGGTAAAGATTAAGGTTCTATAATAAAGATCGGGGTTAGTGTTATGGTTCAATTGGAGAGGGCTTAGGATTAGGGTTAGGGTTATGGATCAATTACTATTTTATTAATGTTTCTTTTAAAATCATAGTTATTGTTGATGTAGTTTTTTATGCACCTCTCAACACAGGTAGTGCATAGGTGCGCTACCTCTCTTGAAAGACAATATTCCATAATCAAATTGCAGAACACTATCTCAAGGTCTCTAATGTTAGGTCTTGACAGTGCTTGGAATATTTCAGTTGATTTATGTGATTTGCTGGAATCACAAGGCGGTCTTATGTAGGCAATACAAAGTGTGGGAAGTTGGATCTTGAAATGGAGATTTTTTAAGATAGGGAAGTTATTATGCATTTGGCTATAGGTTCAAACAGCATTCGTAAACTCCATGTTTATCATTGGATTTAACTTTACAATGTGTAATGAACCTTAGCATAAGTTACTCATTAAATAAAATGAAAAAGGGCAGGGAAGAGAGGAGGTTCCTAGATCTGCAACTAATTGTGAATAGTGATGATGGAGTTCCTACAATGGACAGCTTCTTGAAACAATATCCCACTTAACCAAAAATCTCACAGTCTCATGGGATTTGTGCTATCTTCTAAGGTCTACAAATGTTTTGTCTGTCATTCACCATATGCATGCATGAACAAAGATGAAATTATTGGAGCAGCTTCAAATTCAAGTCTAGACTAACTTTACACAGCTATCTACCATCAACAAATAGCAAAAAGTATGGACTAAGAAGTCATCAACACAACAGGAATTTTCATGATCACAGGACAGCATTCCTAAAATCTACCAAAGCAAGGAAATAGTTAACTAGAACAATAATAAAACCTACGTTAAACATCTAACAATGGAGATTGAATCAAGAAATATGTGAGAAACTCAGAAAATACACCAAGTCAATGTATTTTCTTTATAAATTTTTGTAGCATGCCTTTACAACAACTCAACTAAACTTTGTAAATGAGAGGAGAGCTTTATTTATAGTGCCCAAAAGATCTAATGAAAGGACAAGATCAATTCTTATTGTGTGGCCATGATTCATTACAAAATAGGGTTTCACCTACCCCTAATATCCAACAATTTAAAAAATATCTTTTGTCATTTTCCCTATTTTGTCCTTTACTGACGGCACTGTAGCACTTTTGTCTTTAGCTAATTGCCCTTTTCACTATAGCTACTCTTCAGGGAGTTCTTCATCTTTTGCGGGGCTATCCTCCTACCTCGTAGAAGCTGTGTATTCTATGAACTTGAGGATGACTGCTTGGAGCTTGTCTATTTCAACGATTTCATATCACAACACCTGGTAGCTCCATTCTTTCGTGTTATCTTCCAACTTTTTCCAATCCTCATCATACTTTATGCCTTGATCCCTAAACAACTCTGATTGATCGAAGGCATGGGCAGCAAAACTCAGGAATTCCACTGTGAGTTCACCAGCCATCCTGTCCTTCATCTTCTCCTGGAAGTAGGGCTTTATCTTCTCTGGATCCATTTGCACTATGGGCATGTCATACTCTATCATCAGTTTGAGATAACAAGCACACTCTTCCCTAATTTTTTTGATCCATTCAATGTTCAGATCCACCTTGCTTATGATTTATTCTAGTCTTTCCCTTCGATTGTCAAAGTTTTGTCGCCATACATCCATCAGCCAGTGATCGTCTTTCTCAAATGCAAGCTCCTTTACCCACATGGCTTCTAGCAACTGAAGGATAGCCTCAATCCTCGGAAAGGTGGATTTTTAGGTCGCAGGGAAGTCGGTGCAAAGTTTCCTCATGCCCTCCAGAGACTGCAACAGATCTAAGAACTTGTTGGCTATTCGCATAGCTTAGTTAATTCCCATGTTTCTGACATATAAGACTTGTCAGAACTAGTTCTCTGTGGTCTTTTCCAAGTTCTTCCTTCTTTCCATCTTATCAATTTGCTCTTTGCATAGTAGCTGGGGTGCGGATGTGGATGTGGTAGGCAGGTCATCCACTAAAGACCATTGTTGTATGTAATTCGTTAAGGCTGCAACCTGTGCCTTGAGCTCATCCTTCGAGATCTTATCTTGTTTTATCAAATGCACCACCGTAGCCACTGACTCCTCAAGGTGGTAGACTTTCTACTCTCTGGTGGCAGTCTCCAAGTCGATGGTGGAGATGTTGTAACTAACCCCAGCTTAGCCAATCATAGGCATTGCTAGTTGCACTGCTCGAGACCTGGAAGCATCCATCGTCACCCTAGACCAGACTTTGGGCTTCTTCTCCTTCTTTTTCATGATTTGAGCTCGAGCTAAGATGGCCTCTAACCTCATCCTTGGGACGTTTAGTACTAGGGTTTTTCTTTCAAGCTGCCTCGCTAACCATTCAGGCACAACAAATTTTCTCTTGGGTGAATCATGGCCACCCTCACCCCTCTCGATCAAGGCCAAGGTTTACGCTCCCTTTTCTTCTAGGGACTTTTCTTTTTCCATGGCAGCATCTCCCTCTTCCTCGTCAGAATCTTGGATGAACACAAGGCATTTGATAGGAAGCATGGTGGATAATTGTTGTATGAGACTTTCTTTTTCTGCCATCTCCTCTTCCTTCTTTTCCTTAGCATGTTCAATCTTGTGCACATGTTCTATGAATTGCCCGACTTTGAGGCTCTCAACCATTTGGGTCCCACCCTCAGTTTTGTCTTCTTGCTATCGTTCTTCTTCTTCAAGGGGGGCCTTTCTTCCTCTAATTTGGTGTCCTTTGGCTGCTGAGCCAGTTCTTCTTCATTATCATCGTCAAAGGCTTGCACAATTACCCTGCCACCAGTGCTACCTTCCTCGTCCCTGCTCTCTAAGGACCCAATTCCCTCCTCTTCATAGACCACCCTATCAATTACTTGGTGCTCATATTCTGGGTGCTCATGGTATTCATCAGCCTCCTCCTCATAGGCCCTTGAGTATTCTTGTTCTCCTTCCTTCCACTCCTTAGAGATTAGCATGGTGGCTTCCATAGCCAGTGGCCCTATTGGCAGTTGTGAAGGTTGAGCAGTAGTGAGGGCTTGTGCAAGGGCTGCTTGAAGAGCAAGATCCATTAGGAAGATTCTGCATATGTCTCGAGAGAGCCTTAGGCATGGTGGAAATGGGAATAGGTGTTATCACCATTGCCAGAGGGAGTGATGTGGTTGGTGACATGGCAAAAGAGGAAGGGGGTGTAGTTATGGTAGAAAAGGAGTCAACAATTATTACAGACTCGACCGGAGGTGAAGGGGCAAGATGGACAAAAATGTGCATTGCCGGCGGGGATGTGGAAATCATAGCTAGAGGTAGGTGGCACAGTGGTAGGGGTAGGGAAAGCCAATAGAGGTTCCAATTGATCCATACCCCTCACCTCCTCCTCCTGGGTTGAGGGCTATTCCATGACGCCTCCCACTTGTTTGAGCCTTTTAGAGGATGAGCCTCTCATTTATTTCCTCGCATAGACCTTGGGGTCTAGAGACTCTTTTGTTTCTGGCCCCTTTCTCTTCTTGGATCTAGTGACCGAAGGAGACTTAGAGGTCCCGCCGGTAGAAATGGTAGTAGTGGCATCCTCTTTGGCACTTGGATCACTTTTGAACCCTTCATAAGTCAAAATTACTCCTTGTCATTTAATTGAGCTACTTGCCCATCAACCCACTCTTTAGTGTGAGCCAAGATTGGATTGGTTATAGTGTTGAGGTCATCAACCTCCTGCTTGTCCTAGTCAATTGATGGTATTGGCAAATTGGCAACCGCAGGGTACCTAGGGTGCATAATGGTGCTCTTGTCTTCCTCGACTTGGTCCAGTATGGGGAAAGGCTGCACCTTCCTTACAAACTACATAGTCATTCGCATATAGTGCCTTGCACGTACCTCCTTATCATCCCAGCACTCCCCCAAAAGTCATGAATGTGATGTAGATGAGCGAACCCTGGTCCCAATGCCTTCCTAATGTGGCCATGTGGGTCTATCTAAGAGCGAGCAACACTGTGTATGTAGAAATAGTAATCTTTCAGCTCTTTCTCGGAGTTACCAGCACATTGGAAGGTTTGTAGTTTATACATGCCCTAGCCCAGCACCATGGGATAAGAAATCCCTGCTATGTGTTTGCTGCTAAAGATTGCCTATATATGTTGGAGTTGCCGACAAAGTTCCAGAAGGATGTTTCTATCGTTGGGGTATCGAGGAAATCTGTTTGGCCTTTCAATGAAGCCTTATGCATGGATGTACGTGAACTTCGGGTACTAAATTAAGAGGAAGGAATACCGCTTCAAAAGTGCCTTGGCACTATGGGAAACCCTCCTCTCGAAGTCTCCGACAATCATTCTGATAATATAGCCAATGAAGGCATTTTTTACTCTGCAATATTCCCTTTTGAAGTTCTGGTACTAGAGCTGCGAGTACCTATCATAGGCCTTGAGTCTTCACCCCTGCTCCTAATCAGGTGCCACAAACAACCTATTGTACTATCTCTGATCTGCCAAGGAATAGACAAGATAGGAAGTCATATAAAATTTGAAGCTCTTCTTCACATTGATGAATTGCTCATGAAAGCAGTTGCTTATTATACCTCCCCAATAGAATGAAGTCTTTGTGGTGACATCCTCATTCTCTCAAAGAATCTATTCAACGAAGTACACCATCCATTTCTGAAAGTAGGCAGCCATAGGAAGACCCATAACCTGGCTTAACATGGTGACCAAGTCATGGTAATCTTCATGGAAGTCACTGTAGAAGAGTTCTTTAGGAACCTTCATAGCGCTGCCCCACTTTTCTTTGAGCCAATGCTAATTTATTACCCTTTTGCAGCCCACTGGATTATCGTCCCATGCTGTTTGACATTCTTCTATGTTGGGTGCTTCCATTTCTTGAAATGTAGGAATATGGAAGGTCTTTGTGATCCCTTCAGGTGACATGTCGATGAGAATTTTGCCCTCTCTATCAATGATTGTCCTTGTGTTGGCTTGATATGCCTCCCAACTAGCCATGACCAACTCAAGGGCCATGAGGGATGGAGGGAATCGAGCAGCCTTTGTAATTCTGCTTTGCCTTATCAGCCTTGCATTTTTGGTCATTGGATTGACCCTGACCTTTTGTGTGAATTCGTCAATATTGACATGGCCTATGTTGGTATCAGTGATCTCCTTCTAATCCGTGGTGACTTTTGAGTGCAGAGGCTCACCCTGGAATTGGTATTTCATCTAGTCCTTGTCCTCTTTCCTTTAAGGAATCTTGCCTGACCTTTTTCCTTTATCCTTCTCGATGGGTGCCACTAAAGGTCCTGTGCCCAATTCCATATATCCTACAAGAAAAGGCGTAGTCAACATAATAGATCAAAAAAGCATTTAGTTGAAATCCTAAAGATAACACCCATTTTAAACAATCCATCTATTAAGCACAACATGATCTTTTATCTGCTGATGTCATTGATCTTTTGATTAAGGGCATCTGAATAGTTTGGGCGCGGAGGGATGTACTTCCTTAGCAGGAATGCTGTTTGGAAGGGAAAATAGGGCGGAGGGATCCTAGAGATTCTCTTCGGTCAAATTTTATTACTTTGAGAGGTTCGTAATGAAGAGGACCGAAATTAAGCACATGGATGGAAGTTAGATTTCAAATTTGGGCTCATTTGGATTGGTTTGGGAGAATTTGGAAGTCTTGGGCTGGAGAGCTGTCTGGGGATGGCAGTAGATTGAAAACAAAATTCTGGATATAGAACTCTAAGGTCCGAGGACTGGTAGGCTGCAGGGCGACTAACAGTTTGTAACTTCACTTTTCACCATTCAGATCTATGGTACTGGGAAGGCATTCATCTTTCACTATTTGGGACTGTAAATGTCGGACGAAAGTCCAAAGGGGGCAGCCCGACAGTTAGGGCCTGGCGGGGTAAGGCTCCAGTGAGATCCACAAGTCTTGCTGACAGTCGGGAGTAAGACCGGACTTGGCACGGGCATCCGCCGTTGGATTTCATTTTTAGTTCGGCGATGATCGGGAAGGTGGAGCTTGGAGCTCAGAACAGCAGGCAAGAATTTTATTTGGATCTGTGAGTGAGGGAAGGAGTCCCGCACAACGGAGCCCGGCCTAGATGAGGGCATTCAATAGTTTTACATACCGAGCCCAGAAGGCCAAGGAATTATGGTGCATTCAACCTTCAGGAGGGCAAACATCAGACGGAAGTCTGAAGCATCAAGTCTGGGCAGAGATGAAGCAAGACTGGACCCAGCATGGGCATCCGCCTTTGTATTTCATTTTTTGTTTGGCTATGATCAGAAGGGTAGAGCCCCGAGCTCGAGGGATAGGCGAGGATTTCCCCTCAGGACCGCAGATGAGGACAGGACTATCGGGCAGTGGAGCTCAGCCAGAAGGAGGGCTTTTCTTGTTCAAGTGACATCCCCTCGGCGAACGAAGGTTTGGAGCCTAGAAGTCAGAAGGACATCGGGTAATCGCCAAGAGAAAAGTGGTGTCATTGTGAGGTCCTAGCGATGGCCGAACATCTCCCTGACAGCGAATGAAGGATGGAATCCCAGGAACAGATGTCTGAAGTCCCAGGGCCGAGAGACCCAAAGGGTGCTTGTCCAATTTCAAATGCCCGCAGCGAGGAGAGGGGCAGGCCCCGGAGCTCGGAGGGGTGAGGAGAGTTCGTTGCTTCAACATGGGGGCATCTAGGGTGACTTCTGAACAAGTCTGACAGCTCTGGACCAAAAAGCAAAATTACCATTGGAAGGAATGTTCATCATTTTGGTATGTACGGCCAAGCCAAGTCCTGGGGCCGAAGGGGATGATCTCCCTATGTGAAGAATAGTTGCAGCGGTTGGAGCTCTGGATCGGTCATGAGTGCACCCTCGAAGGTTTTCTTAGGTTTTCAAAACATGGGTTTTGTGCACGGTGCCATATTTTATCATTTGCATGCCTTCTTGATGATTGTTATTCATTTAAATCCTTGGAAATCATGAAAATAATGCTCGGAAGGGTGAACGAAGGACTTACCTTGAACACTCAATGCGGGGAGATGTGGGATCCACTTACGATTGATGAAGTGATGGTGATAGCGATGAGCATGAAGGTGTCGAAGATGGTGGACTCCTCTAGCAGGTTCTCTAATCGCTTTGCAACTATGTTAAGTGATAATGACGGGCACGAGCGGGTGTTTTATACCCCTAATTGCCATAATGACCCTATTAAATGTAGGTATAGCAAGAGAAAGGTTGGTGAATTTGAAAGTCGGCAACGGCGGTGGGAGACCCAGGGTCTGACGACTCGAGGGGCATAGGATTGTAGCTGCTTGAAGATTTTGACTTAGTTGGGTCGGCGATGGCAGAGAGAGTTGGGGCCTGGAGGGTGGAGTCACACCAAAGACCCACCATTAGAGGCAACAGAACCATCATGAAATTTCAAACTCAAAATTCTGGAAGATCAGGCCCAGAACGCTCAATGCTAGTCAGGATTTCCTGCAAACTCCTCAGATAGTAAACATGGTGGGGGGACCCAGAAGGTAGGACACCACAAGAGGCTCGCCATGAGGAATGACGAGACACTCCCAAAACCCCAGGAGCGAAACTCCGGGGTCCAGGGACCAGAAGGTTAAACAACCATCGATATTTCCATGGGTTGCAGATGGAGAATGGGAGTTCGGACCCCTGGGTCCAGGAAGACGTGAATTGAGTGTTGTTGGGAACAGCAAGTGCAACGGGGAAACCCAACAAAGGAAGCTTGAATGGCCAGGATAGGTAGGCCCTAGGGTCGTCGCTAGGGTCAAACTGTCAGGGGGACTCCGTGAGGCACCAGAACTTGACAAATTTAAAAGGGGAAGGAGTAGTCAACTTATGGTGGGACTTTAAAGCAACATTGACCATCCAGGACACAAAAAAGGGGCATACAAAATGAGGTAGTGACAAAAATGACCCAACAAGGAAAAATAAAAGAGGGTCCCCATTCCTAACGGGAGGTGTGTGCTAAGGGAACAAAAGATGGCGACTCCACTGGAGAATGCTCCCGAGTGTTCTAAGGATAAATATTCATTCAGGACCCAGAATCTCTAGTTTTGTAGACTAGGAGTGGTTTCCATAGATGAATCTGGGAGAACAAGATCCTTAATTGGGCCAGTTTACAAGACATCTCAGAAGTGTGTGTAGTGAGTTCATTCCTTTCCTCAGGATAGTGACCAGGGTTACCAATTCAACCGAGCGAGCTACATAAATCATCTAACACCAAAAGTAACCTGGACATTGCTCTGCTGCCAGTCAGGCATCCATAGCCCAAATGAAGTTGTCACTGCAATGCCATGGATATTGCTCTACTACCGACCGGGCATCCATGGCCCCGATAGAGTTACCCGCACACCCATACGGTTATTTATTTTATAGAATTCATTTTCATTCATTTTGATAGTCGTTCCAATGTTTATTTCTCATTTATCATTCAGTTTGACCGGGTAAGCACTAAAGCCTACAATGGGTTTGAGACTGCAGCAGTCATTGGAGTAGACTTAATATTTTTCACTCACTAGGGTGTCATAACAACTATGGCACAGTCCTTCAGAAATGATTATTATGTGTTTTGTGTGAGATCCAAGATGTGTGTAAGAAGATCCAATCCAGGGTCAAGTTCTGAGCATAGTTCAAACAAGGAAATCATTCATGGATAGCTTTCATATATCGATAGTCAAGAGTGAATGTTTAGCCGAAGAACACAAATGATGGATAGCAAAGTAAATCGCTTATCGAGCAAGCATGGCCACTATTAAGGGGCGGGAAAAAACTTTTCTAAACAAAACTATCGGGAGGGAGAAAACAAAAGAGCAACACAAAACAAAAAAATAAGCAAACCAGAAAAGAAATCTACCATAACCACTGTACAAATATTTACAAAGAAGAGCTCGAATGAGCTCAGGCCTGGAAGTAATGCTTCAGGTGCTACCCGTTGACCAGCAACGAGACGTTCCCACCAGTTAAGGTTTTTAGGTGGAAGGCATTATCTCCCAAAATCTTAGCTATTTGAAAGGGGCCAAGCCAGAGCTTGTTGAATTTGTTGTGTCCCCCTTTCTTTTCGTGGGCCTTGTCCCAATACAGGAATAGATCTGCAATTCTAAAGGCTTTGATCTTGGCTCGGCGGTTGAACCATCTCTTAACTACACCCTGGGGTTTGGCAAATTTTTTTATTACACAGACTTGAACTTCTTCTAAATGCAAGAGCTCAGCTAATCGAGCTTCCCTACGATCTCCTCCCTCATAAAAATTATTGATGAATTGAAGAGTAGGAATCTTCAGATGGATAGGAAATATAGGTTCTAGGCCATAAACAAGGTGGAATGGAGAATCATCAAGGGAAGCCTTGTGGTCAGTGTGATTAGCCCAAAGGGTGAAATAAAGCTGGGTATGCCAGTCCTTAGGATTCCTATCAAGTTGTTTTTTTATTACGTTGATCAGGTTTTTATTAGTAGATTCAGCAAGGCCATTGCCTTGGGGGTAGTAATTGGATAAAAAATTAAGGGAAATCCCATAGTCAAATGCCCAACTAGAAAATTTTAATGAAACAAAAGCCAGTCCATTGTCACATACCAAAGCATAAAGACAACCAAAGTGATTTAAAATGAAACTTTCTAAGAAATTAGTAACTACTTCAGTTGTGCATTGCTTACATACTATTGCTTCTATCCACCTAGTACAATAATCGGTAGCGGTAAGAATGTACCTGTGTCCTGCAGACGATGGAGAGCTTACCGGACCGATGAAATCGAGACCCTATTGTGCAAACGGCCTTACTTCCAGCACAGACTGTAGTGGGACAGCAACATTCTTTTCTCTGGTGGTAGCTGTCTAGCATGTGTGACATGAGTGAACATGACAATGAGCATCTTTGAAGATAGTCAACCAATAATACCCCGCTCTCAATATCTAATGTGTTGTGGAAGAACTAGAACCGTGGCCCATGCCAAATTTATCATGAAACTCTTTCAAGACTCGATCTGCTTCTTCTTTACCCAGACATCTTAAGTAAATGCCTTCACGATTCTTCTTGTAGAGGATGGAACCTTGTAGTATATAGCCATTGCTTTTCAATCTAAGGGCCCGCTTCTAGACTCCTTGTAGGTGTGGTGGACACTTATGGTTCAACAAATAATAGACAACATTCTGGTACCATTCTTTAGGGGGAGACATCCTCAAGCTGGTACTGCTGCACAGTGAGTTCGGGTCTAGCCTCTGCTGCCGCTTCAACAATCATGCAGGTGAGTTCCTGTCCCCTTACCAGCTTCATTGGTTGGATTTCCATGTCATATTCTTGGAGCAGGGTGACCGATTTAGCTCTTCGTTCACCCAATTCATTTTGCATGAGCAGCATTTTTATGGCTGGGTCCGGGACAATGGCAAATACCTTGTTGCATAGGATGTAGTGTCTAAATTTCTTCACCCCTTTGACAAGAGCATATGATTTCTTTTCTACATTGTGATATCGTAATTTAGCATCCTTCAGGGGAGCACTAATAAATGTGATCGGGTGCTCATTTCTTTCCCAGTCCTTCTGGGTCAACATGATAGCACAAGAATATTCTGAAGCGAATGAGTAGATGTAGAATGGCTTCAGATAATTCGGGCTGACTAACACAGGTGCCTCGATGATGGCCCATTTGATTTCCTCAAAATATTTTTTGGCGTTGAGTGTCCACTCAACTTTGGCATCTTGTTTCAACATGGCATTGAGAGGTTTAACAATCTCCGTGAAACCTGTGATGAATTTTCTAATAAAATTGATATTTCCAAAGAAGGATTTTAATTCTTTCTTGCTGCCTGGGGTGAAATTTTGAGAAAGGAACTTGATATGTTCAGGGTCTATAGAGATACCTTGTTATGAAATGATGTGCCCGAGCAATCAGCCTTTAGTCACTCCAAAAATGCACTTCTTGGGGTTAAGGGAAACCCCAAACTCCCTGCATCTTTGAAACACTCTAAAACACTTTGCACAAATGAGAGATGTGATCACCTCTTTTTTTAGAAAACACACTTAAATCATCCATGTAGATGATTATACACTTGCCAATCAGATCCTTGAAGGAAATATCCATAGCGCGTTGGAATGTGGCGCTCGCATTGGTGAGCCCAAAAGACATTCTTCTATACGCGAACGTTCCCCACTTGGTGGTGAATGCCTTTTTATGATGATCTTCATACTGTACCATCACCTGGTTATACCTAGAATATCCGTCGAGGAAAAACATCATCTGGGAGCCATTGATGATTTGCAACAGCTCATCTAATGAAGGCACTGGATAATTATCCTTCTCTAAAGCTTGGTTTAAAATGTGGAAATCCACACACAATCTGATCTCCCTATTCTTTTTTTTAACTGGGGCCAAGTTGGTCACCCATGTGGAATGTCTAACCGGGAAAATAATCCTTGCCAATAGTAATTTCTATACTTCTTTGTAAATGACAGGTTCCAACAAGGCATTGACAGGATGTTGCCGCTGACAGAATGGCCTCACCTCTATCTTGAGAGGGATGGTGTGCGTTATGACAGAAGTGTCATATGTCTTTAAATCTTCATAGCTCCACACCACCACGTCATGGTATTTCTGCAACACATCCATTATTCGTTTCTTTTCCTCTGGCATGCATACCTTTCCAATAAAAACATTCTTGATTTCCTCAGCTGTTTTGAAGTTGTGAGCATCGCACTGGTTGTTTATCACTTCTTTTTTTGTTTGCTAGTTTTGTTCTTTGATCTGGTCTAAGTTGAATACATATTCCAGCTGAACCATTCCTATAGGGATCGTATTGGTCTTGAGGTTAATAACCCCTTTTATGTCCACTTCGGCCTCTTGCAGATCAGCTTCATCAATTATTTGGGCTGTGAAGACATTGAAACTTGTGATGAATTCAAAAATATGCTTGTCATCATTGAAGACCTGTAAGTGGGTAACATTATCTGGGACTAATGGTGTGGATGTCAGCTCAACCATGAATTTTTTGAGCCCAGATAAAGAGAAAGGTTGTAAGGTGCTGACTGCTTGAGCCAAAGCATTAGCTATTCGATTCTAAGTATGAGAGATCAATTGTATATTGAATGCATCTAAGTGCTCCAGAAGATCCCAAACCCTATGCCTATAATTGGCAAGCCTTCTATCATGACAAGAATATAGCTTCCTGACCTATATGACCACTAGTTTGGAATCACTAAAAACTTATAGCACTTTTACATTTTTCCTCAAGGCCATAAGAAGGCCATGGACTAGGGCCTCATATTCTGCTACATTATTGGTGCAATAAAATTGCAATATATGGGTAGCAAGAAAGGTCTTACCTGTTGGACTGATGAGTTTGAACCTAGCTCCGGCTCCTTGCTTGGACTTGGATCCATCAAATCGAAGCGTCCAACATACGGAAGGTTCTTTATCTTCGAGTCTGATTAAGTTCCTATTCTCTTTCAGCTAGGTGACTGGCTCTGTGATCTTAGGGGAATTTTCTGGGCCGATGTAGTGACCAGCGGGTAGTTTTGTTGGTGCCTCCTTTGGTATTTCAATACAAGGAGCAGTTGGTCCTTTTATATGTTCGACCGTCATTTGACATAAGTGACAATCAAACTTAGAGTGGGCAACATTGTGAAGCCTGCACCAGTTTGGTAGTAAGAGATCTTGGAAATTCATCCAGGTGCCTAAGCTGAGTTGGTCACTAACACACTTTTCCAGGAACCCCTAGAAATCATTAAGCAATCCCCAGTCATCATCTTCATTAGACCCGTCATCTAGTTCCACCAGCCCTTCTATACTCTGAGATATTTGAGTGGAATCTATAGGAGGACTGCATAACACTAGGAGTACTTTGTCAGCACATTCCTCTTGGAGCTTGACCTTGTTTTGGTAGGAAAAATGATGGTAATTCCCTAGGTTAGTCTCAGCAAACAACACCTCATTAATATTATTGTACTTCATGATCATGTATTTCATACGGGATTCACGGTCAATATGGATTTGATTTGGCAGCCCCTTCCATGGCAGCCACATGTGAGAAAGGTCTGTGGCGGTATATCCATTCAGTGCCTTGGTGAACTCCCTTCCCAAGATGATTCCATATGCATTGGGAATGTCTGCCACTTGAATATCAATGACTTGTTGTATCCTTGGGTCTATGGCAATTTGTATTGGGATCCAATTTATTTCTCCTACGATGATAATCTCTGTTTTGTCCAGCTGGGTCACCTTCCTCCTTGAAGGCATGGGGGTGATGCCAAGAGCCTTGCATACTCGTGGTCGACTTGCATTTCAGTGATGGCCATCTCAAATATTTTGATATGTTCCTCAGTTGTTCTCTGTAGGTCACGAGGATGGAACTTTGAACAAAATCCCTATGGATTTTTGGGCATATCACGATAGGTGACAAAATGTATTGGTGAAGGGTTATGTGCTAACCAAGCCATGGAGGGTGGCAAAGGTGGTATCTGCTATTGGAAAATGGAAATTTGGGGTTGCACCCACAATAAAACAATAATCTAGAGTTGCATTTGAGCTGAGGCTGATTAGACTGTGCCCTGGGCTGAAAGGGCCAAGAGAGTAGCAATCCCCTGGCTGTCGGAGATAAGAGGTGCAAATGCAGTTTGAGATGGTTGGGTGGAAGATGAAGGCCAACCAAATGAAGGTGAGGGTGGAATGGAAGTGGGTGGAATGGAGGAAGAGGAAGAGGGAACGCTACTTCCCTTCACTTGATTTTCCCTTGTAGCAGACTGTAATTCTTCAAGTTCTCCCTTGTTTGGTGTTGACTGTAGAAATCTTTGAAATCTTTCCGGGGAGAACAATCCGATTCGATCCAACTTCACCTTTAACCTTTAGCCTTTGTATTTAAATTTAAAGCCCTCCTTCTAGCACCAGCTATGTTAATGTGTCTTTTTATCCACCTCTCAACACAGGTCGTGCGTAGGTGCACTACCTCTCTTAAAAGACAATATTCCATAATCAAATTGCATAACACTATCCCAAGGTCTCTAATGTCAAGTCTTGACAGTGTTTGGAATATCTCAGTTGAATTATGTGATTTGCTGAAATCACAAGGCAGTCTTATGTAGGTAATACAAAGTGTGGGAAGTTGGATCTTGAAATGGAGTTTTTTTAAGATAGGGAAGTTATTGTGCATTTGGTTGTAGGTTCAAACAACATTCGTAAACTCCATGTTTATCAATGGATTTAACTTTACAATGTGCAATGAACCTTAGCATAGGTTGCTCATTAAATAAAATGAAAAAGTGTAGGAAAGAGAAGAGGTTCCTAGATCTGCAACTAATTGTGAATAGTGATGATGGAGTTCCTGCAATGGACAGCTTCTTGAAACAATATCCCACTTAACCAAAAATCTCATAGTCTCATGGGATTTGTGCTATCTTCTAAAGTTTGCTAATGTTTCATCTGTCATTCACTATATGCATGCATGAACAAAGATGAAAGTTTTGAAGCAGCTTTGAATTCAAGTCTAGACTGAACAAAGATGAAAGTTTTGGAGTAGCTTTGAATTCAAGTCTAGACTAACTTTACATAGCTATCTACGATCAACAAACAACAAAAAGTATGGACTAAGAAGTCATCAACACAATAGGAATTTTCATGATCATAGAACAACATTCCTAAAATCTACAAAAGCAAGGAAACAGTTAACTAGAATAGCAATAAAACCTAAGTTAAACATCTAACAATGGAGATTGAATTAAGCAACATGTGAGAAACTTGGAAAATACACCAAGTCAATGTCTTTTCTTTATAAATTTCTACAGCATGCCTTTACAACAACTCAACTCAACTTTGTAAATGAGAGAGCTCTATTTATAGTGCCCAAAAGATCTAATGAAGTGCCAAGATCAGTTCTTATTGTGTGGCCATGATTCATTACAAAATAGGGTTTCACCTACCCCTAATATCCAACAATTTAAAAAGCATTTTTTGTCATTTTCCCTATTTTTTCCTTTACTGACAACACTATAGAACTTTTGTCTTTAGCTGATTGCCCTTTTCATTGTAGCTACTCTTCAGGGAGTTCTTCATCTTTGGTGGGGTTGTCCTCCTACCTCTTAGAAGCTATGTATTCTATGAACTTGAGGATGACTGCTTGGAGCTTGTCTATTTCAATGATTTCATATCGCAACACTGGGTAGCTCCATTCTTTCATGTTGTTTTCCAATTTTTTCCAATCTTCATCATACTTTGTGCCTTGATCCCTAAACAGCTCTGATTGATCAAATGCATGGGTAGCAAAACTCAGGAATTCTACTGTGATTTCACTAGCCATCCCGTCCTTCATCTTCTCTTAGAAGTAGGGCTTTATCTTCTCTGGATCCATTTGCACTATGGGCATGTCATACTCTGTCATCAATTTGAGATAACAAGCACACTCTACCCTGATTTCCTTGATCCATTCAATGTCCAGATCCACCTTGCTTATGATTTGTTCTAGTCTTTCCCTCTGGTTGTCAAAGTCTCGTCGCCATACATCCATCAGCCAATCATTGTCTTTCTCAAATGCAAGCTCCTTTTCCCAAGTGGCTTCTGGGAACTGAAGGATAGCCTCAATCCTCGGAAAGGCAAAGTTGTAGGTCGCAGGGAAGTCAGTGCAAAGTTTCCTCATGCCCTCCAGAGACTGCAATAGATCTAAGAACTTGTTGGTTGTTCGCACAGCCCAGTTAATTCCCATGTTTCTGACATATAAAACTTGTTAGAACCAGTGCTCTGTGGTCTTTTCCAAGTTCTTCCTTATTTCCATCTTATCGATCTACTCTTTGAATAATAGCTAGGGTGCGGCTGTGGATGTGGTAGGCAAGTCATCCATTGAAGACCATTGTTGTATGTAATCCATTAAGGCTGTGACCTGTTCCTTGAGCTCATTCTTCAAGATCTTATCTTATTTTATCAAATGCAGCACCATAGCCACTGACTCCTCAAGGTGGCTGACTTTCTGCTTTCTGGTGGTAGTCCTCAAGTCGATGGTGAAGCTGTCGTAACTAGCCCCAGCTTGACCAATCATAGGCATTGCTATTTGCACTGCTCGAGACCTGGAAGCATCCATCGTCACCCTAGATCAGACTTTGGGCTTCTTCTCTTTCTTTGTCATAATTTGAGCTCGAGCTAAGATGGCCTCTAAGCTTGCCCTTGGGTCCTTTAGTATAGGGGTTTTTTATCATGCTGCCTCTCTAACCATTCAGGCATAGCAGATTTTCCCTTGGGTGAAGCATGGCCACCCTCGCCCCTCTCGGTCAAGGCCAAGGTTTCCACTCTCTTTTCTTCTGGGGACTTTTTTTTTCCCTTGGTAGCATCTCCCTCTTCCTCGTCGAAATCTTGGATGAATACGAGGCGTTTGATAGGAAGCACGGTGGATAATTGCTATATGGGACTTTCTTTTTATGTCGTCTCCTCTTCCTTATTTTCCTCAGCATGTTCAATCTCGTGCACATGTTCTATGAATTGCCCAACTTTGAGGCTCTTGACCGTTTAGGTCGCACCCTCAGTTTTGTCTTCTTGTTGCCATTCTTCTTCTTCAAGGGGTGGCCTTTCTTCCTCTGATTTGGTGTCCTTTGGATGTTGGGCTAGTTCTTCTTCAAGATCATTATCAAAGGCCTGCACGATTACCCTGCCACCAGTGCTACCTTCCTCGTCCTTGCTCTCCGAGGACCCAATTCTATCCTCTTCATAGACCACCCTGTTAATTACTTAGTGCTCATATTCTAGGTGCTCGTGGTATTCATCAGCCTCCTCCTCATAGGCCCATGAGGCTTCTCATTCTTGTTCCTCCCACTCCTTAGAGATTAGCATGGTGGTTTCCATAGCTAGTGGCTTTATTGGTAGCTGTGAAGGCTGAGCAGTAGTGAGGGCTTGTGTAAGGGCTACTTAAAGAGTGACATCTATTAGGATCTAGGATAGCTCAGGGGTAAGATTTTGCATATGTCTCGAGAGAGCCTTAGGCATGGTGGAAATGGGAATAGGTGTTTTCACCGTTGCCAGAGGGAGTGATATGGTTGGTGACCTGGTAGTGGAGGAAGGGGGCGTAGTTATGGTAGAAGAGGAGTTAACAATTATTATAGACTCAGTCAAAGGCGAAGGGGAAAGATGGATAGAAATGTCCACTACAGGCGGGGATGTGTCAATCATAGTTAGAGAGGTAGGTGGTGCAGTGGTAGGGGCAGGGAGAGCCAACAAAGGTTCCAATTGATCCATACCCCTCACCTCCTCCTCCTCGGTTGAGGGCTATTCCGTGGTGCCTCCCACTTGTTTGAGCCTTTTGGAGGGTGAGCCTCCCATTTCTTTCCTCGCATAGACCTTGGGATCTGGAGACTGTTCTGTTTCTGTCCCCTTTATCTTCTTGGATCTGTTGACCAGAGGAGACTTGGAGGTCCTGCCGGTAAAAGTCATGGCAGCGGCATCCTTTGTGGCACTTGGCTCACTTTTGAGCCCTTCATAAGTCAAAATTACTCCTTTTTGCTGTAATTGAGCTACTTGCCCATTGACCCACTCTTTAGTACGAGCCAAGATTGGCTTGGTTATAGTGTCGAGGTCATCAACCTCTTTCTCATCCCAGTCAATTGATGATATTGGAAAATTGGTGATCGCAGAGTACCCGGGGTGCATTATGGGGCTCTCATCTTCCTCGACTTGATCCGGTATGGGGAAAGGCTGCACCTTCCTTACAAACTGCACAGTCATTCGCATATAGTGCCTTGCATGTACCTCCTTACCATCCTAGCAATCCCCCCAGAAGTCCTCAATGTGATGCAAATGAATGAACCCTAGTCCCAATGCCTTCTTGATGTGGCCATGCGGGTCTATCTGTGGGCGAGTAGTGTGTAGGTAGAAATGGTAATCTTTCAGCTCTTTCTCAGAGTTACCCACACACTGGGAGGTTTGCAGTTTATACATGCCCTAGCCTAGCACCATGGGATAAGAAATCCCTACTATGTGTTTGCTACTGAAGATTGCCTATATATGTTGGAGTCTTCGAGAAAGTTCTAGAAGGATGATTCGGCCGTTGGGGTATCGAGGCAATCTGTTTGGCCTTTCAGTGAAGCTTTGTGCATGGATGTACATGAAATTTGGGTACTGAATGAAGAGGAAGGCATACTGCTTCAATAGTGCTCTGGCACTATGGGAAACACTCCTCTCAAAGTCTCCAGCAATCATTCTGATAATATAGCCAATGGAGGTGTCATTTACTCTGCAATATTCACTTTTAAAGTTCTAATACTGGAGCTACAGGTACCTATCATAGTCCTTGAGTCTTCGCCCCTCCTCTTGATTGGGTGCCATAAATAACCCGTTGTACTGTCTCTGATCCGCCAAGGAATAGACAAGATAGGAAGTCATATAAAATTTGGAGCTCTTCTTCACATTGACAAATTGCTCATGGAAGCAGTTGCTTATTATACCCCACAAATAGAATGAAGTCTTTGTGGTGACATCCTCATTCCCCAGAAGAATTTGTTCAATGAAATACACCATCCATTCTTGAAAGTAGGCAGCCATAGGAAGACCCATAACCCGGCTTAACATGGTGACCAAGTCGTGGTAATCTTCACGGAAGTCACTGCAGAAGAGTTCTTGAGGAACCTTCGCAGCACTGCCCCACTTTTCTTTGAGCCAATGCTGATTTATTACCCTTTTATAGCCCGTCGAATTATCGTCCCATGCTACTTGGCATTCTTCTATGTTGGGTGCTTCCATTTCTTGAAATGTGGGAATATGGAAGGTCTTTGTGATCCATTCAGGTGACATGCCAGTGAGAATGTTGCCCTCTCTATTAATAATTGTCCTTGTGTCGGCTTGATATGCCTCCCGACAAGCCATGACAAACTCGAGGGCCATGAGGGATGGAGGGAATCCAACAACCTTTGCGATTCTGCTTTGCCTTATCAGCCTTGCATTTTTGGTCATTGGATTGACCCTGACCCTTTGCATGAATTCGTCAATATTGACGTGGCCTATGTTGGTATCGGTGATCTCTCTCCAATCTGTGGTGACTTTTGAGTGCAGAGGCTCGCCATGGAATTGGTATTTCATCTGGTCCTTTTCTTTTTTCCCTCGAGGAATCTTGCCTGAACTTTTTCCTTTGTCCTTCTTGACAAGTGCTGCCGAAGGTCCCGCGCCCGATTCCATATATCCTGCAAGCAAAGGCTTACTCAGCATAATAGATCACAAAAGCATTTAGCTGAAATCCTAAAGATAACACCCATTTTAAACAATCCATCTATTAAACACAACATGATTTTTTATCTCCGGATGTCATTGATCTTTTGATTAAGGGCATTTAAACAGTTCAGGCCTTGAGGGCCGAACTTCCTCGATAGGAATGCTATTAGGAAGGGAAAATAGGATGGAGGGCTCCTATAGATTCTCTTCGGTCAAATTTTAGTACTTTGAGAGGTTTGTAATGAAGAGGACCGAAATTAAGCATGTGGGTCGAAGTTAGATTTCAGATTTCGGCTCATTTGGATCGATTTGCGTGAATCCAGAAGTCCTGGGCTGAAGAGCCATCTGGGGATGGCAGCAGATTGAAAATGGAATTCCAGAGACAAAACTCCGGGGTTCGGGGATTGGTAGGCTGCAAGGCAACTAATAGTTTGTAACTTCACTTTTCAGTTTTCAGGTTTGTGGTACTAGGAAGGCATTGATCTTTTGCTATTTGGGATGGAAAACGTCAAACGGAAGTCCAAAGGGGGCAGCCTGACAATTAGGGCTCGGCGGGGTAAGGCTCTAGCGAGATCCACAAGTCTTGCCAATAGTCGGGAGCAAGACCGGACTTGGCGCGGGCGTCCACTATTGGATTTCATTTCCAGTTCGGCGGCAATCGGGAAGGTGGAGCCTGGAGCTTAGAACAACGGGTGAGAATTTTATTTGGATCAGCGAGCGAGGGAAGGAGTCCCACATAATAGAGCCCAGCCCAGATGAGGGTGTTCAGTAGTTTTACATACCAGGTCCAAAAGGCCGGGGAACTGTGGTGCATTCACCCTTTGGGAGGGCAAACGTTAGATGGAAGTCTGGAGCATCGGGTTTGGGTGGAGATGAAGCAAGATAGGACTCAGCAGGGGTGTTCGCAGTTGGATTTCATTTTTAGTTTGACGGCGATCAGAAGGGTGGAGCTCGGAGCTCAGAGGGATGGGCAAGGATTTCCCCTCAGGACCATGGATGAGGATAGCACTCCCAGGCAGCGGAGCCCAGTGGGTAGGAGGGAATTTCCTGTTTAGGTGACATCCCTGCGGCAAATGGAGGTTTGGAGCTCAGAAGTCAGAAGGACGTCGGGTAATCACCAAGAGAAAGGTGGTGTTGTTGTGAGGTCCTGGCGATGGCCGAACATCTCCCCGACAGTGAATGAAGGACAAAATCCTCTGAACAGATGTCGGGAGTCCCAGGCCTGAGAGTCCTGAAGGGTGCTTGTCCAATTTCAAACACCTGCAGCGAGGAGGGGTGAGCCCCAGAGCTAGGAGGGGCGAGGAGAGTTTGTTGTTTTGATAAGTAGCACCCAGGGTGACTTTCGAATGAGGAAGTTTGATGACCCAAGCCCGAAAGGGGAAATTACCATTAGAAGGAATGTTCATCTTTTTGGTATGGATGGCCAAGATAGGTCCTGAGGCCAAAGGGGATGATAGTCCCTATGGGAAGAACATCTGCGGTGAGGTGGAGCTCTAGATCGGTCATGAGGGCACCCTCAAAGGTTTTCTTAGGTTTTCAAAACATGGGTTTTGTGTGTGGTGCCGTATTTTATCATTTGCATGCCTTCTTGATCATTCTTATTCATTTAAATCCTTGGAAATCATGAAAGCAATGCTCGGGAGGATGAACAAAGGACTTACCTCGAACACTTGATGTGGGGAGATGTGGGATCCACTTATGATCGATGAAGTGACAGTGAGAGCAATGAATGTGCAGGTGTCGAAGACGATGGGATCCTCTAGCAGGTTCTCTAATCACTCTGCAACTCTATTAAGTGATAATGACGGGCTTGAGCGGGTCTTTTATACCCCTAATTGCCATTAATGACCCTATTAAATGCAGGTACAGCCAGAGAAAGGTTGGTGATTTTGAAAGTCAGCAACGACGGCAGGAGACCTGGGGTCCGACGACCAGAGGGGCATAGGACGGCAGCCGCTTGAAGATTTGGAGGGGCACAGGATGGCGGTTGCTTCAAGATTTTGAGTCGGGGCTTAGAAGGCGGAGTCCTACAAAAGACCCACCGTTAGAGACAACGGAACCATCATGGAATTCCGAACTCAAAATTCCAGAAGATCGGGCCTAGAACGCTTGACAGTAGTCAGGATTTCTTGCAAACTCCTCAGATGGTAAACATGGTGGTAGGACCTAGAAGGTGATACGCTGCCAGAGGCTCGCCATGAGGAACAACGAGACACTCACGGAACCCCGAGAGCGGAACTCCGGGGTCCAAGGGCCGGAAGGTTAAACAGTCGTTGATATTTCCACGGGTTGCAGATGGAGAACGAGAGTTCGGATCCTGGGTCCAAGAGGATGTGAACCTAGCATCATTGGGAACAGCAAGCGTAACGGGGAAACTTGGCAAAGGAAGCCTGAACGGTTAGGACCTGCAGGGCCCGGGGCCGTCGGCAGGGTCAAACTGCCAGGGGGACTCCGCGAGGCACCAAAACATGACAAAATTAAAAGGGAAGGAACAATCAACTTATGGTGGGACTTTAAAGTAACATTGACCATCCGGGACACAAAAAAGTGGGGCATGCAAAACGAGGCATTGACAAAAACGACCTGACTAGGCGAAAGAAAAGAGGGTCCCCATTCCTAACGGGGTGTGTGTGCTAAGGGCACAACGGTTATGTTTAGGGTTGGATATAAAATTAAACTTTGGTTTGAAGTTAATTAATGTTAGTTTGAGGGTTGGGGTTATGGTTAGACTTATAATTAGTGTTATTATTGTGGTTAATTCTATCACTTTAATAGAAATAATCTTCTTAAATTCATTCATTTTGTTTTGAAATTATATAATTTAAAATATATTTAAATTTACTTATGTTGATATATGAGAGATATAACAAATTTAAACTCTATTATATGTTGTTAAAAAATTTAAGTTGCTTATAAATAATTTTATGTATTTTTATAATTAACTTGACATTGTGTATAAAAAGGTTTATGTTATGAATGTTATAATATAAAAAATAAATATTTTTTCAATGTTTATTTGTCAGTTTAAAAGATGTGCGAATAATGTTGCAATCACTAATGATTAATTTTTTCTTGATGGTTAAAATAGATTGGTAACTAAATTTATCTATAATAAGTAAATTTATCATTGATTTCTTCTTGATAAGTAAATCAACATTTCATAAATTTATCTATAATTCTTATTAAAATTTTCTTAATTATGTTAAATTATATTTTATTAAATTGTTAAAAAATTTAAGTTTCTTATAAATAATTTTATGTGTTTTTTACAATTAACTTTATATTGTGTATACAAGGTTTAAGTTATGAATGCTATAATATTTTAAAAAAAAAAAAATTGTTTTCAATGTTTATTTATTAGTTTGATGTGAGAATAATGTTGCATAGTAATGATTAAATTTTTCTTGATTGGTTAAGTGATATTGTGAAATTATTCTATGTTAATTTAATGTTATGAATGCTATATAATATAAAGAAAATTATTTCTAATATATTTTTAATGCATCTTTTTATTTTATAAACAAACATCTAAAATAAAAATGTGATTGTAAAAAAATACAACTTAATGAGTGAACATACATTTAAAGTTAAAAGTGAAATTATAAAAGAAATTGTAAATTTATTTTATTTTTCTTCTATAAATATAATTTTTTATTTTTCTTTTATTAAGAATAATCTTTTAATATTATAAATGTTAGTCTACAAATCTCTAATAAAATTTATAACTATTAAAAATGATTACACACAATAAATTATAAATTCTCAAATCAAATTGAATTATAAATATAAAAAAATCATAATAAAATATTTTAAACAAATATTTTACTAATAAATGTTTTATTTTTATTTTTGAACTTTTTAAATTTTATAACTATGATATGGATGCTAATAAAAATAAATAAACATTCATTAAAAAATTATAAACTCTCATTAATAAATTATAATTGAATTATATTTTAGAATAAAAGACTTTGAACTAATATTTTACTCATAATTTTTTTTAATTTTTGTTAAAAAAATATTAAATTTTATAATTATATATAATTGAATTATATTTTAGAATAAAAGACTTTGAACTAATATTTTACTCATAATTTTTTATTTTTTTTTAAATACTAAATTTTATAATTATAATATAGAAGCAAAATAAATGTTAAAAAATCATTAAAAAGTAAATCATTATTTCGTTTCAATGTAAAGCAATGAGAAATCCTTAAAAGATTATTGTAATCAATGGTTGAGGTGACTATAAACTCAATCGAATAAATATGATATAAGGAATGAAAGTAAGAATGACTCATTGAAAATTATCTATATGATATGCCAATTTAAATGCAAAAGGTTTTGAATATTTTTTATTACCCATCATTCCATAATAATCATTAATGGAAGTGATGGAAGCACCAAAATAGCTTATATTAGGTGAAAATTGTGTATCAATTAGATTGAAGAGAATTGATTTTTGAAATATATTTTTGATGAGGGTGCAACCCGAGACTTAGAAAATAACCCACAAAAAAGAGAATAATTTTATTATTTAGAAAAATAGAGCTTTTTATATGCAGAGGATCTCAAATCCCTAAGTTCTATAGCACATGCAAGTTACAGAAAGCTACAGAATAACCCTTTCGCAATATGTGAGCTTGTCCCCAAAAAGTTGCCCAAAAATTAGAAACTCGCCCATAAATAGAGCTTCTCTTTAGTTTGGAGCCAAAACAACATTCAAATTAGAGTTTAGGCGGTTTGGCACCAAAAAATTACAACTCGAAGTTCAAATTTTAAAAGAACATTTGCGATTGTATCTTCTAGAAAGTATGCCAACTTCTCGGGGCCATAACTTTTGATTCGGGACTCCGATTCGCGAACTGTTTGAACAGTTGGAAAAGTCTTGAAGTCAACAACGCGCTCAAAATTTTCTATGACAATTTTGGCAAGTTTTGGGGCCGATCCGGGAACTCTAAGTGCCTCAAATCTAACCTGAAAGATTTTCAGGTGCAAATATGAGAAACTAAAACTGCAATATCTTTCAACCCATGAATAGAAAATAAAAAACCATAAATTGCAAATTTCATTATGACAAAAAGGGTATCCAAAAATGTAAAAACATCTAAAAACTAAGAAACTTGAAATTTAACTATTTTTGGGTGATGCAAGATTGCCCTTACACCACTAGATGCTCTTGCATCAGACACCCACGGTAATTTGAGAAGTGACCCTGTCACGTCTCAGATGGTGGAGGAAAACCCAAATGGTTGACCTCTGCCTTAGGCAACTAGGATGAATCTTCAACAGGCTTTCCTTTCCATTTCACCAGATATTCTTCATACTGCCTATTCCTAGTACTCCTTCCCACACGACTATCTAGGATTTCTTCAATCTCCTCCTTTTCTGAAGTAGGTGCTGGAATCCCACACTGTTCCATCATTGGTACTTCCTCTGTGCCACCTTCATGATACTCTGTCAAATCAAAAATGTTGAACACAGGGGAAATGTTGAATCCATCTGGCAACTCTACCTCATATGCATTCCCTGAATCATGCCTCTTCAAAATTTTATAGGGACCAAACTTCTTCATCTTCAATTTGTTATATGTTCCCACTGGAAACCTTTCTTTCCTCAAGTGGACCATCACTTCATCACCAATCTGAAACTCCTTATAACTCCTCTTTTGATTTTCCTTAGCCTTATACTGCATATTCATCTTGTTAATATGTTCTCTTACCTTCTCATGTATATCCTTGATGTGTTCTACAAAATCTTCGGCTTCAACACTTATTTTCTTCTCTTAGTCCATCTTCCTCAATTCTGGAGCTATTTTGGGGCTACCTCCATACACAATCTAGAATGGTGATCTACCAGTGCCTCTATTGATAGAATTGTTGTAAGAAAATTCTGTCTAGGGTAAGATCAAGTCCCATCCCTTGGGTTTATCTCCTACCAAACATCTCAGTAGGTTACCCAAACTCATGTTAACAACCTCTATCTGCCCATCTATTTGTGGATGGTGTGCAGAACTGAACTTCAACTCTGTCTTCAGCTTCTTCCACATGGTCCTCCAAAAGTACCCCACAAATTTAGTGTCACGATCTGAAACAATACTCTTTGGCAGACCATATAGCCTCACCACCTCTTTGAAGAACAAGTTAGCAATGTGGACTACATCATGGGTCTTCTGACATGGAATGAAATGTGTCATCTTCAAAAACCTATCAACCACCACAAAGACTAAATCATTTCCTCGTTGCATTATTGGCAAACCAAGAACAAAGTTCATACTTATATCCTCACATGGCCTCTCTGGTATAGGTAAGGGCTGATATAAGCCTGTATTCTGGCTCACTCCTTTAGCCATCTAACATACCCTATAGCTTTGTACAAACTTCTTCACATCTTATGACAACTGAGGCCAATAATAATGCTCACTGATAATGGCAATGGTCTTATCCCACCCAAAATGTCCTACCATTCCTCCACTATACTTCTCCTCTATCAGGTTCTCTCTCATGGAACTCCTCAGGATACACAATTGACTTCCCTTAAATATCATGCCATCATGGATTATGAAATCCAACCACCTTATCCTGTCCACTATAACAGGTTCCTTGCAAGCTTTCCAAGCCTTTGCAAAATTAGGATCTTTTGCATACAGGGTCTTGAGTTCATTGAATCCAACCACTTCAATCTGCATCTTTGTCATCAATGTATGCCTCCTACTTAAGGCATCTATAACCCTATTTGACTTCTCACTCCTATGTTTCAAAACAAAGGTATAACTGTGCAAAAACTCTACTCATTTCATATGCCTATGATTTAATTTTCCCTGACTATTTAGGTATTGCAAGGCCTGATGATCAATATATAGAACAAATTCCTTCGGCAACAAATAATGTCTCCATTTCTTTAAGGCTTGAACTATTGCATAAAATTCTTGATCATATACATAATACTTTCTCTTGGCATCATGTAACTTTTCACTGAAATAGGCAATGGGCTTACCTTCTTGGCTCAACACTGCTCCAATGGCACAACCACTGGCATCACAATCCGCCTTAAACACCTTGTTGAAATTTGGTAGGGCTAGAATAGGTTGCTCTGTTACCTTTTGCTTCAACAGTTCAAAACTCTTTGCCGCTCCAGTGCTCTACTTGAATTATTTTCTATTCCCTCTCATTGTTTCAATCAAGGGTCCATAAATACTACTGAAGTTTCTAATGAACTTTCTATAAAAACTAGCCAAACCATGGAAAGCTCTCACCTCAGTAGCAGTTCTTAGGTTAGGCCATTCCAGAATAGCCTTCACCTTCTCTGGGTCCATCTTGAGACCTTCTACTGAGACAACAAACCCTAAGTACACTAACTCCCTCTTCACAAAACTGCACTTTTTTAGATTATTCAACAATTTCTCTTCTCTTAACTTCTCAAAGGCTCTTCGAATATGCATCAAATGCTCATCCAACGTCTTACTAGAAATCAAAATATCATCTAAATAGATAATAACAAAACTTCCTAGAAATTCTTTTAGTACCTCATTCATGAACTGCATGAATGTTCTCGGTGCATTGATTAGCCCAAAAGACATGACTAACCACTCGTACAGGCCCTCTTTGGTCTTGAAGGCAGTCTTCCATTCATCTCCCTCTCGAATCTGGATCTGGTGATATCCTCTCTTTAGATCAATCTTTGTGAAGTATTGAGCTCCACTCAAACAGTCCATCAGGTCATCCATCCTTGGTAGGGGAAATTTGTACTTGATTGTTATATTGTTTATGGCTCAAGAATCTGTACACATTCTCCACTCCCTATCCTTCTTTGGTGCTAATACTGCAGGTATTGCACATGGACTCAAACTCTCTCGTATCAAACCCTTTCTCAACAACTCTTGAACTTGTCTGTTCAACTCCTCATTTTCTGTTGGAGTCATTCTATGAGCTACCTTATTTGGAAAACTGGCTCCAAGATTCAAGTCAATCTGATGACTGATCTTCCTTATTGGTAGTAGACCCTCAGGTACATTATTAGAAACAATATCCTGAAACTCATCCAACATCCCAAAAACTTCTTCTAGAACCTTCTCACTATCCTCCTTACTCTAGGAATCAATACATAACACACACTCATGCTTCATATATTCTAAAAAATTTCTTCCATCTATATAATAAATTCTAGCACTACTGCATACCTTTTTTTTGGTCTCCTTCAAGGGTTTTAGCTTGTGATGAACCCCATCCTTTGTCAAGGAATAAGTGTTTGCATAGCCATCATGTATAGCTCATCTATCGAACTACCACGGCCTCCCCAACATGTGACATGCATCCATGGGGATGATATCACAGAGTACCTCATCATGGTAGCTCCCGATCTTAACTTTACTAGGCACTGCTCATTGACCAAAACTTTGTGGTCTTTCTGCAACTAGGCAATATGATACGGATGCGGGTGTCTTTCTCTCTTCAGCTTCAACTTTGTGACCATCTCTTCTAACACTAGATTATCGATGCTTCCACTGTCAATAATGACATCACAACATTTTCCTTCACACTTGCGCCTTGTGCGAAACAGATTCTTCCTCTGTTCTGGTTCTTTTTCCTCTGTCACTAGAGCTCTCCTAATCACTAGGGCTTCTCCCCTTTCAGCATCATCTAGATGTTCGGATTGTGCCTCCTCATCTGCATGCGCAACCCTTCCATGACCTTCTGGCCTCTTGTCTGCTCTTCCTTGGTGTTGTGGACATTCATAGGATCGATTCCCTTCTTCACCACACTAGAAGCACGTTCCTTTGAAACCACCTCTTCCAGATCCTTGTCCATATCTCCCTCGTCCTCTACCTCTTTAATCACCACTGTTTTGATCACAAGGGTGGTAGAAGTTGTCATTCTTTTGCATTTGGCTGGTATCCACATCTTCACTTTTCTTTTCATCATTATTTCGGCCTCCTGAAGGTCTTCCACTTCCCCTTCCACTTTGACCTCCTCATCCTTTTTGCTTGCCATCAAATATTTTGTTCAGCTTCTCTTCCACCTTCAAAGAAAACTGATACATATCCTCAATGGTGGTCATTATGACTAGGCTTAACTCCTCCTGAATGCTCGGTCATAACCCATTAAGATATCAGGCTACCTTCTCCTTATTGGCCTCTGTGTGTCCTGTTTTGATGATTATCTTGTAAAAATCTTTAGTATATTCTTTCACAGATCTGCTTGCTTGCTTCAACCCTTGCAATTTCTTCAACAGATCTAACTCGTAGTCCACTGGTATGAATTGTTTCTCCAGTTTCTCTACCATGTGATCCCATCTGGTGATATTTCCTTTTCCTCTTCGATTTCTTTCCAACTGGACCTCTTTCCACCAAATAATGGCATGGCCCTTTAGCTTCATTTTCACAAACTTAACTCGATCTAGGTCCTCTATTTCCTCATACTCAAAATATTCTTCTAGCTCGTTGATCCAGTCGATCAACTCTTCCAGGTTCAGACTTCCAAAATAACTGGGGACTTCTGCTCTAGGTCTTTTCCCGATCTTCGAAATGGCCCTTATTAGCCGCATTTGGTCTTGATCAATTACTTCTTCTTCCTCTTCTGCATTTGAACCTTCTTCCTCTCCTTCATCCTCACTTTCCTCCCTCAGGTTTAACCATCTTCTCAACTGCTCTTGCAACGCATCAATTTGTCTTTGGAGGGCTACCAGTGCATCTTTTCCACCAGCATTTCTCTCGCCTTGACCACCTTTGGCACCACCATGCCTACTATGAATCACTCTTGGAGGCATCTTTCTTGACCTCAACCCACAACCATGGTCCTAATGTGAATTGCCTCATGATCAACAATCTGTCCACACTCTCAAGAAAACCCGCACTGATACCACTTGATGAGGGTGCAACCCGAGACTTAGAAAATAACCCACAAACAAGAGAATAATTTTATTATTCAGAAAAATAGAGCTTCTTATATGCAGAGGATCTCAAATCCCCAAGTTCTACAGCACATGCAAGTTACAAAAAGCTAAAGAATAACCCTTTCACAATATGCGAGCTTGTCCCCAAAAAGTTTCCAAAAAATTAGAAACCCGCCCATAAATAGAGCTCCTCTTTAGTTTGGAGCAAAAACAACATTCAAATTAGAGTTTAGGTGGTTTTGCGCCAAAAAATTACAACTTGAAGTTCAAATTTCAAAAGAACATTTGCGATTGTATCTTCTAAAAAGTGCGCCAAATTCCCGGGGCCATAACTTTTGATCCGAGACTCTGATCTGCAAACTGTTTGAACTGTTGGAAAGGCCTTGAAGTCAACAACATGCACAAAATTTTCTATTTCAATTTTGACAAGTTTTGGGGCCGATCTGGGAAATCTAAGTGTCTCAAATCTAACTAGAAGATTTTCAGGTGCAAATTTGGGAAACTAAAATTGCAATATCTTTCAACCCAGGAATAGAAAATAAAAACTATAAATTGGGAATTTTATTATGACAAGAAGGGTATCCAAAAATGTAAAAATATCTAAAAATAGAGAAACTTAAAATTTAACTATTTTTGGGTGACGCAAGATTGTCGTTAGACCATTGGATGCTCCTGCATCAATTTTGTTATATAATTTGCATCTATCCATTGATAATAGATTGAAAAATTCAAATAGAAATATTACTCAATTTCTCATTGGTTAAAATAAGAGTTATTAATAATTAGTTAAATTTTGGTGTTGCATATAGTTCCCTGGCAAGAACTAAAAAACAACTTATGTTATTATTTGTCATCCACCTAGTAATGCCCACTTCCCCTTTTAATGAATGTTTTATTTTGCAAGGGTTGATTTAGTATTGTCGTTGATCTATTTCCTACAAGTATCAATGGTGTCTGCCATCCCATGATCAAGAATTGAAGGATCACAAAATCACAAGGGGGCCCCACTTGTCTTATTTGGGGGACCAAATTTATGCTATTGCTGACCAACTACCATTTGATCTGAGTCATTCCCCACCATCCCACAATGGTATTGTGTTTGATTGAAAAATCATGGGCGCGTGCCACATGTCTCATCTGATGAAGCCTAAAGAGTAAAAGAAACACTAGTCAGCTTTAAATATATTAATGGGCATATTACTAAAGTGTTCTAGAGATGCACATGTTCTAAATCAATGGATATGTTATAATGTCATTAGAAAAGCTGCTCAAAGGTTAATGACATGGTTGGCGACTGTGTTAAAGGAACGAGATCAATGATGCTTAGGATCAACAGTTGTTTGCCATTGCGTGATCAAAAGTTCAGGATTGTGATATAGTGGGCAACTACTAGGTGGACTTCCTTCATAGTGTATGGTAAGGTGGGCCCCTTATCACCATGTTGGAAATTGTGTCAACTTGTTTTGAAGGTGGTCATCGATGATTTGATTAAGCTAAAGAATCATAGGCTTGAATTTAAATTTGCATCAAATATGGTTAGAGCCATTCGTGCATCACAAAATTGAGCTTTAATGGTGGATGAGACACTTGCTGATTTAATTTGATCAAAAATAAAATCAATCTTTTTGCTTGGTTTATAACACAAAGCATTCAACTATTTCATGGAGCAGTTTCAGAGCCGAAGGTAGAATTGTAATTTTTGCAGCCAGAATTTGGGAGTTCTGTTAACAAAGCCGTGAGTTTATTTTTTGTGCCTCCCAGTCATTTTGCATTTGAATTTGGGAAGGGATTAGTTGGATGTGTTGTGAGCTTGTTGATGAATGTGTTAGGAATATAGTTGAATTATAGTTGTGATAAATTGTAGTGTTTTGTCATGTAATTTTCTATCTCTAGTTAGTCCTGGCTATCTGAATTATAACATTGTAAAGAAGCCCTAGTTTGTCTGAGATGGCATCACCCAAGCAACATTCTCGCCAGACTAAATATTTGAAACCAAACCTATATGATGATTTCTTGGATCAATTTCCCTTGTCAATGAATGATAGGAGGTAGGGATTGGTCCTAATGCTAGCGAAAATCTTGGGGAAAGGGTTAGTGTATAATTGCTCCAACATTGTTAATGCTAGGGTTCCCCTAACTGGCTTGGAATTGTTTAGGTGGTGGTATGGACAAAGGAATTTTGCTCACCCTTTTTCAAATAGATGGATGTATGATATGGGGAAGCTGGTGGTACCAAATGTATTCCTTGATGTAGACCTTCTTAGGACAGTGGCTGTAAGATATGATCCTATTATGCAGATAATCAGGGATAGTGATGGAAAGGTTCTATTGAGCATTAATAGAGAAGAGGTCCAACATATTTTGACTTGAGTGAACCAAGCAAAGACTTGGTTCCTATCAAACTTGAGGAAATGAAGCAGGAGTATGAAAATTTAAAATATTTTTTAAGAGCGAGGTTGCTTCCATGTCATTTGGGTAAGGAAAGAGGTTCAAAATTTCATATCAGCCCTAGTGACTAGCAACTTTTCAAATTAAATTATTTTGCAAACCATTTCCTAGCCACTTTCTATTCTTTATGTCATATTTTGGGTTTCAATCCTAGTACGTTAATGCCCATTGCTTATATGTTCATGGGGGTGTAAATACAACACTTTAACTTCTTTGTGACCTATGACTTTGCTTCTTTCTTGGTTGAGAGGATGCATGAAGGATTGTAAAAGCTACAAAAAAATGATACCGACACTCAATTATTTTGGTATTCTATGCTAATGCATATGTTTTTGTTTAAGAATGCTAAATTTTTCTCTAAGAGGATGAAATTAAGGCAATTAGTTGATGGAGAAAGATTGGAATCAATTGCTGGAGAAATATTTATAGTACAAATATGGGATACAAATTTATCTTGTAATAAGGAAAGCACTAGTTATGTGAAATTTGATATTTTTTTACTTCCAAATTAAGGGCTAGATTAATGGTGAATATACCTAAGATCCTTGAGTAATTACATGATTTCCTCGGGCCAAAGGAGAGGTAGCCAAAATTGAAGGTTTACCATAACTAGGGTGACATTATCCCATACCCAGTCAACAATGTCTTAAGAGTATATGGCTTTCAAGGAGCCCCTCATATACTTCCATACAATGTGCAACCAAGATTGGGATTTGCAAAAGTTATGTTGCAGATAGGTTGTATTCATGAGGACAACCTCACTAGAAGGGGTAAGGGAAAAAATTTCCCAGATTATACAGTGGTGTCTGATTTTGTATTTTAAAAGTGATGCTAGACACATTTTGATAATTTCTTTAATTATTACCATTTGAAGTATAGACCAAAGTAGTAGCATGATCCTGAGGGTTTCTTTGCTCTTTTCAGACAAAGAATAAAAGATAAAAAGTTTTTGGATGAGTTCAATTTCCCTAAAGACTTGATTAGAAATGAATTTGATTTTAATAGATAGGAGTTGAACAAGGAGAAATGGATAGCTTGTGGTAAGCTACTAGATGTTGTGCACAAAATGGATCTGAAATATGGTTTACTATTGGAGTTCAGTGCCCACCATAAGAAAATTGATTTTCTGATGGGAAACTTCAAGGAAATTATGGGCACATTGACGAAAAAAAGAGATAAATTTAGAATTGAGTCTAGGTGTACAAGAGCAAGGTGCTAGACCAATTGAAACAAGGCCATCATACTAGCCTATGGAAAGGTGGTCCATTTATAAGAGTTAAAAGGATAGTAGCAGTGATGAAAAAGAAGTGGACAAAAAAATAAAATAGATTATGAAAGTTCCTCCACAACCAAGTCCAAAATTCAAAGTGCCTGGGGCAATCAAAATTATTGACTTAGAATCACCATTGAAATACAATCCCTCATCACCACCATCCAAGCCAAGCCCTAAAAGGAAAATAATTGATCAACCATAGGAGGATCTGATGGATGAGATTATTGTTACTGATCAAGATATGGAAATTGACATGCCTTCCCCTCATAGGCTAGCTGAATTAGTTCTATTTAATTTACATATGAAAGGTAAAAGTGTAGAAGATGCAAGAATGGAGGCATGCAAGGAGTTTCTAGATAACAATGCATTTGTAAAAACTTTTTTATTCTTGCCATTGATATAGAGGATGAAGTTTGAAGAGTATCAAGATAAAGGTAGGCATACAAGAGAACTAAGGCCTAACAGGTCAGACTAGGAGAATGATGAGGACGTAAAAGCTAAATTAATGGAAGGATTTAAGAAAATCACTCCTGAAGAAGGAAGAAAACTGGTGAGTCAGGTTGGTGTATTAATTTTTCCTAAATGAAACATTGTAGATGCAGTAGCCTTTAATGATATTATGAAGTCTAAGAATCCCTTTCAAGACTCTGAAGAAGAGGTCAAGGCAACATTGCAAAACTCTGCTTTCAGTGAGGAATATGAAACTCTGGCAATTTGGGGATTGGCCCCACAAAGGAGAAAACTAGATGTTTCTTATATTAATCCAAATTTCAAGGGAGGATTGATAATAAGGAGAGATTTAGAGATCTCAACCACTGAGGCCACTAATTTGACTGTGAATGTGGCCAAATTGGCCCAAAAGACTACTGAAAGGGAGGAAGCTGAACGAAGAGCTTAATGGAAAAATATAAACTTTTGATTGAGGAGTACAACAATATGCAGCAGAAAAATGTTGAGTTGCAAACTAAAGTGGAGAGGTTTAGGCATAAGTAGATTGTGGAGACATCAAGCGCTCCAAGAACTAGTACATTGCCTTCCATAGTAGCGTCAATGCCTCCTACTTCTCCAGTTGTTTCCACACCAAGATCTCACAGTTAGAATCATGTCCTCACCCTTTCTTTAGAGGAAGTTGAAGAAGAAACATAGTGCTCTATTGATCCTACAAAGAAGCAACTCTTGCAAAAAAAATGATAAATTGTAGGTATCATTAAACAAAAGTGAGGAGGGATCTCTCTTAAAGAAAAATGAAATTGTTACTACTATTTTGAGGCATTTAAATGAAAAGGTTGATAGCAAATTGCTATATATACATTCTTTATATTCTTTGTTGTTAAAAGCAATAAAGAATTGATAGGAATCGTGAAGTAGTGATACCAATAATTGAAAATTGGTTCCCTAGGGCTAGTGATTTGGATATCATGTATAAGGCCTTAAGGTTTGATATAAATAATATGCCCCAATCATTAAAGCCTACTCAAGTTTTAGTAAAATCATTGCAAGGTTTTCAGACCTTACCAAATGAATTGAGTAGGAAGATTAGGGAGCTGGTAAAGAATTTCAATGATTGGGGTAACACATTGTTACCTGATACAATTGATGAGTAGGGGAAAATCAGGTCATTTCAACAATGGCAGGCTCAAGCAAGTGAGACCATCAATGATCAAATCAATTCAATTTGTGATGAGTCAGACTATGATTTGTTGGTGAGTTGTATAGAAAAATTTATTAGTACCAGCTCATTTTTTGAATCTTTTCAAAGGGATACGAATCAAGTAGTAGTAAAATACATACATTATAATACCAAGGTGGATGAGGTAGTTAATTTTAACTAGTTGATTGATGATGAACACCATAATTGGGTAACTAAATATTTGAATGAGGAGTAAAAGGAGTGAACTACTAATAGGTGGCAGATCAGATGTTGTGGTTGGAACAGTTCCAGTTTTGTGTTGATGACTTTCTCAGTGTAGTTTTCTTGTGGTTTTTTGCATCAATGTTCCTCAGTTGATATGATGAACAAGAATATTTTCAAAGTGGTGGTTGTTGTAACAAATTTTGGAATATCATCAGGTGCTCCAATTAACTGGTGACAGGTGTATTTTCTGGCCCGGTACTTGTTTTCTCTCCTTCATTTTCTATAAGAAGGATTTCAAGGCCAAAAGTACGAGTTAGCAAGGTAGATGTTTTTTTTAGAGTCTAGGTGAAGTTGTAGAGCAAATTGTAAAGTCTGATGGTTTTAGAGAAATGCAATTTAGGTTTTGAGTCATTATGTAATAGATTTTTCATTCATAGATATTTAATGTTGCATAACAGTACTAGCATTTGAGTTGAAATAAAAATTCGAGCTCATGTATCTTCATTGTACATGCATATCTAAAATTTTAATGAAATAACTAAAGGTTGTTTTATCCATTTCACTATTGGGGTGTGTATGACTCTATTTTATCTTTAATTCAAGGAATTAATCAAAATTCTGGAATGGGATTATAGGCAGATATGTGTTGTATAAGGATTTGATAAGTAGTCCTGGGTTAGAATGCATACTGATGAAATTGTTATGAAATATTGTCAGGGATCTTATATGTGATGTATTAAATATGTTATAAACTTCTAGATGCTTATGAATTTTACTCCTACAATTGAAATATGGCACTAATCTAAGTTGTAATTATTAACTTGTAGTTTAGTGTTTGTTTTTTTTTCCTAGAGCTTGGTACAAACTGCAAATCATTGAATATATTATACAATGGATTGTGTTTAGTTATCTCATACTCGAGATAGTTGATATCGTCTATGAACAACCAATTCTAGTTGATATTATCTTATTGTATTGAGATATTAAGTGAGATCATCTACTATTGTTAATAATGGTGCATAGGTTGTAAACACATTAAGGGATCACCCTCCCGAGTCTTGCAGAGTCTGAAGTGTAGGAGGCTTTTAAAGTCCTTGTCAGTTGGTCCAGGTCCTTCGAGTTGCCTTCGATTGGAATTCAAAATTCCATAGGTAGATTAGAAGTAAAACCTAGTTACATTTTAAAAAGAACCAACATACACGTCAACCACATAAAACAAACTAATTTCAACTAAATTTTTAATCTTTTATGATCACATGAAACATAAAACAGACTAATTTCAAGGTTGTTAACATCATTATTGAATTTTTTTAATTTTTTGACCTTTCAAACATTAAAAAGTACATCATTAAATTAATTAGGTAATGGCATAAAAATTAAAAACATCATGAATTAATTATGTAACCACATAAGTCAAATATAATTTTATCAAGAAATTAATATCAAATAGATAATATAATAGCATAACTTATACATTTGAATTTCATTGATTTTCTTCTTCATCCAACTCTTTGTCTATATCATCCAATCTAGATTTGACATTGTAAGGATTAGTCATATCATCATCATCATCATTGATATCAGTTTCAATAATGTCACCATCCACACAGATATCATCTTCATGAACATTAACTCCTACATCATCATGATCTAGTTCCTCTTCTTCGACATCTTCATTAGGGACATCATCAACTAACTATTGATCCTAATCATCATCTACATCATCTTCTAGTTTTTTGGTATCTTCTTCTTTCACCACATTATACTTTATTGGCCTTCCTCTTGGATCATTTCTAACAAAAAATGACCAACCTAGTTTACCTAGAACCTCAAAGTAAAATACTTGCTCACATTGGCTTGGAAGAACATAGGACTCATTTTCAACTCGCTTGATCAACCTTGTATTAACCATGGTAAATCCATTATCATGTTAAATAATAGTTCTTTTAGGATCATTTTCATTCAATCATAGCCTATTCCATAGGACGATGAACATAATTAATCTGAAGTACTTAAAGTCACACTCAAGTATATCATCCAAAATCCCATAGTATCGATTTTCTGAGACTTCTAGATGTATGTCGCTTCTAGATGAAATATTAGTTACCTGAAAGACTGCAGTTATACTAGAATCACAAGTTTTCTTCATGTCATCCAACATTTTGATTCGAAATTTATGACCATTGCACCACATAGCCTTGTGGTGCTTCACCTACAATATGTTAAACATGTAAAAATTATTGCAATATCATTATTTGATAAACATATTTATTCTTGGCTGAATGTATGCAAAGACAAGAATGTCCACATAGATATACACCAATATACTTGAAAATAATTAAATAATATGGGTGATTAATATATTTATACATACTTGTTTATCTCTTAAACCATATGCTAAATCAATTTCCCTTTGTATAACATTGAAATCTCTATTATGATGAGCTTCTTTAACCAATGAAGCCACACCTTCCCATGTTAATGCATGACCAGATTGTTGACATCATTCAATCCATACCATCATTCAATCAAATTTTTTGGTGGTGTACAAATGTGTTGCATCCCACTCTCGACTAATTGTACCAAAAAAATTTGAAATTCACAAATGATGTATAATTAGTTAAATACTACAGTATACGACCTTAATTTATAATTGACGTATATTGAAGATTAAAAATTAAATAAGTACAATATACATAAAAACCATATGTAAAATGTATTCCAATTAATCTCCATAACCATCTTATAATTACCTCACTTTCCTCAATCTACCTTTCTCCAACAGGTACTCCCCTTCAAATTTGTTAATGGAGTTGGGATCCCAAATGTGATCTACATGGATCTTTGTTGCAAACTTAGGAAAATATTCACTAATGTACACCATGGTCTGGTATACCATATATCCCTCCACCATAGAACCCTAAGGATGTGCTCTTTGTCTAACCAAATCCTTCAAAAATTTTAGATGCCTCTCAACCATCCACATTGACTTTGTGTGTACAATTCCACAGAATTCAATCTCTTCAACTTGGTGTATGAGGTAGTGTTCTTGTCATTGAAAATTTTGAAGGTAGACACTTTTGTATTTCACACATTAGATGAGGAATTTTTCTCTTCTAATAATTTATATCTTCTTTATAGATTTCTTTAGATGACATCAATCTACAGGTGATTCAAGGTACAAATATATTAATGAGATTTAACAAAAATATATAGTATATTAAATAACAATTAAAACAAATGAAAATTATTAGATGTATATAGTGAATTGAACAAATATCGCTACTTACCTCATGAATTTTCCAAGATCATATATAACTTGCTTGACATTGTTGTCAAAGTTGTCTAGGAGAGATAGAGGTAGAATGTACTGCAACAATTTGATATTTTCATTATTTTTCCAAAAGTAGTAAACACAATACACTGAAAATTACATGCATTATACAAGTGTATATAATATACCAGAATAATTACCTTAATAAAGGTATGCCAATCATGCATTTTCATCCCTAACCTAAATTCACCTTTCTTTGTTATTATATTGTTTATGTTTGTAGCAAATCTTGTGGGAAATCAATTTTTTTGTATGACTTAATTTATAGCATTGCTTTGTTGCTCTGTTAATAACCAAGGAAGGGCACTTATATTAATTTGGTCTACATCGCTATTTAATTGAATGACATTTTTCATTGCATGATTGGCTTCCTGAATGTCACTACAAATTTTGATAATTTTTTCTTTGTCATGCCTTCCATCCAATATTTTCCATAACATTTTTGCTATATTTTTTTTGATATGCATTGTATCAAACAAATGCACAATTTGTAGCTGCTCATAGTAGGGTAACCTACTAAATTTTCTGCAATAATTTTTCAGTCCCTATGGAAGCCAACCATTGATACCTTGATGACCTTCATGAAGCATATAAGTTAAAAAAATAAAAAATGACAATCATTGTCAATTACAACATGAGTAAACACAACACAATATAAAAATATAAATTCAAAACATATCATATATGATAGATAAACAATTTGATCCAATGTATAACCTTGACGATTAATTCTATTATATTCCAACTTCCATAGGCGAGGTGACATTCTTCATGGTTTTGATGTAGTCTCCTCTTTCCCATTGAAAAGATGTTTTTCAATAGTTTGATACTTATGATTTCTATGGAGAAATTGTCTATACTCATCAAACACCTACTTTCATAAACTTGTTGAATGATGAGATTTCATCTTTGGACAACAAATTGGACATGCAAATTTTTCCTTTGTTTGAAGACCTCCAAGATGATATATAATTGGATTAAATATGTCAATTTTTTTAATTATATATAATAAATATATTATTTTGAAAACATGCATGATATCTACTTCATGAAATTAAATATTGTTAAAGTGTAGTCAAATGTTATAACATACCACAAAAATGTGTTAGCCCTGGGGCATCATGAATTTTCCATAGAAGCATTGCATGGAATTGAAATTGTATTTGTCCTATTGGTCTGGAGACGTCATACATAGTGATGTCATTCCATAACTTTAGTAACTCATTGAGAAGAGGCTCAATATATACATTCATATCTTTAACTTGGTACTTACCTAGTTGAATGAACATAAACATTACATAATTATTATAACCATCTTACTGCAATATTATATATATAAATTAATGTACATGACTATTGAATGAAAAAAATATAAGACATTATGCAACAAATAAAACAAATGAGATGCTACTATATTAAATAAAACTGATGTAAACAAATACCTGGAACAATTATTGACAACATTATGTGCTCTCTATTTATTGACATCCATGGAGGAATGTTATTATTGATAATAAAAATAGGCCACAATGAGTAAATAGATCTCAACTCTCCAAATGGATTGACACCATCAACTCCCAATGAAAGCCTAAGATTACAAGGTTCTTCTTTAAAGTGTGGCCATTTTTCCTCCATGCCCCTAAATGCAGAACCATCTATAGGAATTTGAAGAATGTCATCTCCACTTCTATTTTGTGCATGGTAATCCATAAATTGTGCTAAGCTTTCACACCTAAATAATCATTGCATAGGTGGAATAATGGGAATATAGCTAAGAACCTTGTGAGGCACCTTTTTTGTTAGTTTATCTATTCAATATCTACTGATATGACATTTTAGGTATTTTGTTGCAAGTTCTTGTTGTTTATGATATATAATATGATCATTGGGACATGCATCTATTTTTTGATACTTCATTATGATATCTTTCATAATGGTACATAAATCTTGGTATGAGCAAGGTAAAATATTTTATGGTGGTAACAAAAATTCACCAATCAATCTACAACAAAAAATATTTTTTTCATATAAAAAATATTAATGGTACATATTTCATCCTTTATTTACTAGTGATGAACTAACAAAAATTAAAATAGATGAAAAAAGATGACATATATGACATACCTTAACATCTATGAGATTGCTATGTTTGATAAACCATTCATAACCTTCAAGTTTGAAAGCAACAATATAGCAGAGAGAAGAGTTGCTTGAGAGCCTTCATAAAGGGGCTTGTATGCCTTATCAAGTACAAGTAAATCATGAACATCATCAAAGTCATCTTGATCACCATGATCAGCTTTGCCACTAAATGTGTTATGGATCAATGTATTCGTACCATCATCTTCAACTATGTTTCCTGGCGCATGATCAGTTTCTTCCATAGGATCATTAACCTCATCTTCAATATTTATAGCTCCATGTTCATTTTCTTGCAAAACCTCATTCTTCAGGCCGTGATAATCCGTATCATCTACCCTAGGGTGCCCCACCTTTATAATAATGATAAACACAAATAAACCATGATCATGATCAAGTGATTATATATATAATGTTAAAACGATATAAACATTTACAAATTCAATCAATATAAACACATTATATGAACAACTTACTAATGGATGATAATCATGCCCCCCTTCAATGTGACCATGCTACCTACAATGTTTCTAGCTGTTATAATTAAAAGTCCTCTCATCTTTAAGCCCTTGCAATTATTGCAAGGACAATAACATTTCCCATCACCCTTTCTTTTCAATCTAGCCCACAATCTATCAAGTGTCTCTTCATTTTGTTCTTGACTAATGTTATCTCACATGGTTTTCCTTTACCAAGCTTGATTATTTAGATCTTCAAAAAATATCAAACTCACACTCCAATATTTTTTATTCATAGACAGGTAACATAGTCTAATAATTATGATATTTTACACCAAAAAAATTTGGCATGCAACCACCCCTGCAAAAGAGAAAATAGTTTGAAGTTAATGACCCCAAAAAACACTTTAAAATGCTAATTTCAAAACTTATTAAATTCTGATTTTACTATGATTTCCAACCATTAAGACTCCTAAAATCAGAATATTGAACTTGATCACAAACTTCCTAAAAAATGGAGGTAGTGAGCTAGTAAGAGCAAGACACATTTCTAAGGAGCAACAAGTCAGAATCAGCATTGCTAATCTCAATACAGATTTATCTTTTTAGTTAAAGATGCAATGTGTCACTTCTTATGACAAACTTATCCCTAGGGCCTTCAACATTGAGAGAGCCCTAATAGAAAACAACAAAAGCATTGGTAAGATCATGATTAAGGTACAAACCCTAGGCCTCCATAGAAACATAAAGAATAACTATAGCATACTAGTGAGGTTGTAATATCAGAAAGGTTGAGACATTGTAGGTAATAACAAAATATTGCAATCTAAAGATAGTAGGCAATAACAAGCACACTATGTAGCTTAGTGACATTTATAAATGCAATCTACAGTAAGAAGAATGACAGTCACTTGAGATGTGACAGTCAAAAAGAGGCTGAGTAGTGACAAGATAATAAAGCTCAAACCTTGCATAGTAAAGTGGAGATTTTAACAATGAGTTTCCTTACCCCCTCGTTGACTTTAAGGGTTTTTCAAATGCTTTTGGTAGTGTTAGACAAGGAAAATGCAATTAGGGAATGGCTATCCAAATGAAGTAAAAGTGGTAATCATAAGTTCAATGTTTCTTCTTAGCCATTAATATATAATGGAGGTAGTGGATTGCATGTTTGAGCAGTGTTTTAAGACTCATCAAAGATGGGAGAATAGTGAATAATACCTTGTGGACTATGAAGTAGTGTCAATAAGGTTGAAGGATCTTAAGAACTACAATACAATGAAACAAGGAGTCCCCTATAGTAAGTAGGGAGTCTATAGGGCATAGTTTGATTTTATAAAAGGATGCTTATGAAAGGAATCTTCAAGTGATAGTGAGTGAGTTGTTTAAGATTGTAGCTGAGGGTGCAATGCCTAGTCTTAGAGGAAGTTAGCAAATCAATAAATGTGCATGAAAATCAAATCATACAGAACAAAAAATTCACAATGTTATCTTCCATAATGCCTTTATTTTGAAGACAAAAATCTCATTCTATCTTCATGATGAAGGGGGTGACATTAATAGTCAATCACTGGAAACCATGATTTTAAAACACGATATTATGCTTATGAAGGAAACATTTTAAGCAAGGTAGTGAGTGGTGGTTTGGAACAATGGTAGGTATGAAGGACTTGTTTTATATGGATACTATGCAGTCTAGCTTAAGACAACGTTCTCAGAAGAGATTTAAGGTGGATTATGGAACTCAAGGGTTACCGTGAAAATGATTAAAGCAGAGACTGAGATCTATTTAAAAACCACAGTCATGAAGATATTAAAGATGTCACATGCAAAACCCTAGTAGCTAGATTAATGAATACAATGCCAAAGAGGATAGTGTGTTGGGGAAAATTTAGGAGATCTCCACACTATCTAATTATAGGGAAATACATTATTTATTTATTTTTTTAATTAAAAGAAATCATTCTAAACCCTATATAAGATACATTAATATTTCAAAAGACTCTGAAGGAATTTGAGATTATGCAAATATATGTCAAGTAACATTCATAAGGTTTAGAAAATCTTGATCACTCTCTAGAATAGCCCATTAAAGATGGGTTGTTCTTGAATGCACTACATAATTGATATAAGACAACCACTCTGCATATCAACCAGAGTTATAGGCTCTTTATTGTAGCAAGAGGTAATCACTCTTCAACCATGCTATAATTACATCCTAACCTGTTAAACTTGAGACAACTTGAATGCACCCAATGATGATTGAAACCTACATTATACAACTTGAATTAACTACATTATATGAGTGCCTCCATTTCTATCATAACATAGCCACATTAAACTTGGGTCACACATGAATGCATCCTGTATTTTTTATAGCACAACTGTTGCACATGACCAATAGAGTTATTGATCACATAATTATAGTCACAAGAATTTGTTCCTTGGTTGTGATCTTATGGTGATTCCACACAACAAAATCTATACATGAAATTCTCAAAACCCTTAACCTCTAAAAATGAAATCTAATGAGATGTTGCTTTAAAATATGATTTTCAAACCTGGAACTACAAATCTAACTTCACAATTGAATTCTACAAAAAGAAAATGACTACCCTCAACCTGACGATATCTTGTTGAATTTTTTGTATTTTTTCCTAAGAAAATCATCCTTAGTTCTCCACAAATTGTCTTAAGTAGAGGAAATCATTGTCACAATAAATCAGGCATGAACTCACTTTTCTTTATGTTGGCCACAATTTGATTTTTTTCTATTTTTCATATTTGTTGAAAATTCGACGAAAATGATAGCCAACATTTCAACAAACCCTAGGTTTTTCAAAATTTTGACGAATGTCGACGATAAACTTTCAAAAAATTGAAAATTACACATCAAATTTTACAAGCACCCAACAAACATCAAATTTTACATATTTCGTTGAACAGTTTCATCAAATTTTGCAGTCAAATGAGTTAGTGTAAGGATTTATTGGAGTGGGAAAAGATGGGATATGATTTTGAGTATTGCATTGTGGATATGCCAACTGGTATTCTAGTTCTTGTACTCTCATATGGAAAGTCTACTTTTTGTTAATATTAGTTGAATGTAAGATATCATTAGAGGTCCAAAGAAACTAGAGACAACCATTATTACATAAAGCTATAATGGATTCTATAGATGTTTTTCATGTTGATGTTCTAGTAACTCCATCACTAGGAATTGAAACAACTAATGAACATATTGTTGGGAAAATGCAATAAAGAGTAGAACAAAAAAAGCTTGACAATACTCAATTTGATATAGAGAAGCATGTCATAGGTGTTTTACAAAATCAATGTCACAAGAGAAGCTAGAGTTTAGTCAATATTCTCTTGGTCTTGTAATTAAGTGGCAATGAGCTTGGAAAAGTAGGCATACAACTCTGTGCATTACAGTGTGTTTTGGACTTCATGTGAGAAATTGTTGATTATGAAGTCCAATTGTTGCCCCTTTGTCTTTTGCTTCTCATAGCTCTTCATTTTCCCTAAACAAAATCTTATATATATTTTTCTCTCTTCCATTTGAGATATATGAAGACATTGTATTCTAGCTGCTGCAAATAATAAGAACTATTTGGTTGGCTTTTCTTGTGGACATAACCATTCTTTGGTGAACCATGTAAATTGGTCTCCCTCTTCTTTATCTTTGTTTTGTGCATTTTATTGTTCTATTTTTATTAATTAATTGATATTTTATCTGCACTTAGAAAACTTTGGATTAAGATAATAGTACATCTCCTTATTCAAATCCTGTAGGGGGTAGGGTATGTACACCTCATATTGTGGAGCATGAGTTAGGTGTCTCCCCCATATTGGGGGAGTACGAGGGCCTCGTATTGTGGAGCACGAGTTAGGTGCCTCCCCCATATTTGGGGGAGTACGAGGAGTCCCATATACTCATGGTATCGTGGACGTAAAAAGGACCTTTCCTTTCCTTTTCTTTCAACTAAAACTGCCAAATAACTGGTGGCCGAACACTCCCTCACTCACGTGAAACGTTTGTCCATCTGAAATGTGGGACAAGCTAGGCAGTGGGATTAACAATCACGTGATATTAATCTCTTTCATATTTGTTCCGAACCTTCGAAATGTTGGCATCCATTTTACTAGGGATTTTCTTATGGGCTGCGCAGATGTTAAGACGAGGTATTCGTAAAAACAGTGAATTAATGCCTTTTCCCTTTACTATGTAACTCAATTCAATGTAAAAATGTAGTAAACTATGGATTAAGATAATAGTGAATGCCCTCAAATGTCAAAATTTTACGGCTTCAAGCGCCCGCATATATTACTAAACAATTTATGAAAAGCATATGTCAATATCTTCGACTCCCTCACTTACGTGAAACACTTTTCCATCTGAAACATGGGACAAGCTGGGCAGTGGGATTAGGGAATATCATACGGAGAGAGAACATTGTTACCGGTTTGAATGGTGTGCAAAAAATGCTATAAATAGGAAAAGCCATATTTGAGCTTCTCAAAGTTGGACGTTTTGTCTGTGAATGTTTGGAGTGAGAAATGGCATCCCGTACAAAGATAATATGCTATATTTTGTTAGGCCTTATCTTTGCGTCTATTCTGCTTGACGCTGCGGCGACGGAAAAGCGTGGTGGTGGAGAGCCAGGCGGAGGCCGTGGTGGTGGCGGTCCAGGACATGGTGGTGAAGGGCGTGGACTTAGTGAGGATTTTATGGGGCCTGTTCTCCTAGTACGCAACATCGTCAGCCTGGAAATGGTGGTGGAGGACGTGGACTCAATGAGGATTTTATAGGTCCTGTTCCTCCTGGTACGCGACATCCTCATCCTAGACATGGCAGTGAAGGACGTGGACTCAGTGAGGATTTCGTGGGTCCTGTTCCTCCTAGTATGCGACATCCTCATCCTGGACATGGTGGTGAAGGACGTGGACTCAGTGAGGATTTTGTGGGTCCTGTTCCTCCTAGTACGCGACATCCTCATCCTGGACATGGTGGTGAAGGGCGTGGACTCAGTGAGGATTTCGTGGGTCCTGTTCCTCCTAGTACGCGACATCCTCATCTTGGAGATGGTGGTGAAGGGCGTGGACTCAGTGAGGATTTCGTGGGTTCTGTTCCTCCTAGTACGCGACATCCTCATCCTGGACATGGTGGTGAAGGACGTGGACTCAGTGAGGATTTCGTGGGTCCTGTTCCTCCTAGTACACGACATCCTCATCCTGGACATGGTGGTGAAGGACGTGGACTCAGTGAGGATTTTGTGGGTCCTGTTCCTCCTAGTACGCGACATCCTCATCCTGGGCATGGTGGTGAAGGACGTGGACTCAGTGAGGATTTCGTGGGTCCTGTTCCTCCTAGTACGCGACATCCTCATCCTGGACATGGTGGTGAAGGGCGTGGACTCAGTGAGAATTTCGTGGGTCCTGTTCCTCCTAGTACGCGACATCCTCATCCTGGACATGGTGGTGAAGGGCGTGGACTCAGTGAGGATTTCGTGGGTCCTGTTCCTCCTAGTACGCGACATCCTCATCCTGGACATGGTGGTGAAGGACGTGGACTCAATGAGGACATGGCGATTATAGGTCCTCCTTTGCCACATCGTCATCCTGGCCATGGTAACTAAGGGGTTCTGGTTGGATATAGACCATCGGCATAAATAGTTTAGATATGGTGCTTAGTAGGAAGTATAAAATAAAGCTGATTTCGGTCACTGGTTGCCCCGTACCTGGCGGTGATGTACGTTTGTATGTGTGACACTTGTTGCTCAGTTCCTTGATAATAAAGCATTATTTTTGTCACTGCTCAAATGTTCAGAGCATATTTTCTATAAAACTGTCAAAAATCTTAATATAGATACGATAGAAAAGTTTCAGTAAAAACGTATCTTCTAATTTATAGTAAAATTTAATTATTGAATATGTAATATAGATAAAGATGCTCGAACAAAGTAGGGTGATTGTTTTGGTTTTCTTGTTTCTTTTAATATCTTAATTTTATATTAATATACAATTTAATTAAGATTTGTACATGTATAAAATTAATAAATTTTGATAAAAATAATTTAACTTTATCAATAATTGATAAATTTTTAAAATTATTTGTAAGAATTTAGCATATCATATAGTTCAAGATAATTAATTGTTGTGCAATGAAAAAAATATTGCAGCAAATAGAAATTTTATTTGACAACATTTTTATCTTCTCAAATCTTAAGGTGGCTAAAAGAAAAAAGTGTACATATAACAATTATATTTTCCCATTCTCATTACCAAATTATCAATCTTTCTAATAATTAAATTATCTTTAATTTGATCACAACTATTTCCCAAGCTCTATGATCCAATTTGAAAATATTTTATCCTCAAATAGTTGCTAGAAGGAAAAGAAATTGTGAAACCATCAGTTTCCTAATTTGCATCATTATGTTGTATGAAATTGCATGTAAATGAAGCACTAGTTTTGCAACCATTAGTCTTTGCAAGATTGTCTTAAATAAGACACTTTGAGCTTTGACTTGTTTAGGTGGCTCATCTAAAATCACATTAATAGGTGGGCCCTATTTGACAAGCTAGTATATGTTTAGATGAACCATCTAAGCGAGTCAAAATTTAGAATGTGCTCTTACCATTTTTGTAAATAATAATTTTGATATGCTTTACAAAGTTGGTTTTTTTTTTTTTCTATTGACCACTTTTTGAAATCTTCATTTTATTAAAGAAATTTTCTCTCTTCATACCTATGGTTAAATCAAATAAACTAGAAGTGAAGCTATTTTTCTCTTATAGATATAACCAAATATCAAATAATTGGTTAGTCATGTTTTTTAAAAATTTGAGATATATAGACCTTACATAAGGAGAATCATCACTAATAAAGGAAAGTGAGTTCACTCTAATTGGTATGAAAAAGTATCCACACAAAATTATGTAAGGAAAACAATCCAAGACTATATTTATAGAGCATAGATTCAATCAAAATAGTTTTTCAGAAACTATTTAGTGCCAATATTTGTGAATACCTTGCATTTATTATGCTTCTTATTAAAAAAATTGTTGAAATTATTTTTGAACACTTGACACATTTGTATTTCTCTCCTAACATCATTTGGAACAAATTATGTCATCTAATATATCTCAACATAAATTAATTGATAGTTATAGTTAAGTGGTTCTACTATCATGCACTAGCTCAATACAAAAATAGTAAATGACCATTTTTAAAGTACTAAAATGAGACTTAAACTTTTGGGATGAGAATAATTACACATTTATAACTTCTTCACTACCCATGTACATTCCTAATCTAATCAAAATGAGCTTCCTCTTTGGTCAAATAGATTCCAATAAGGAAAATGAATTATTAATTGACTACCATATATTTATCTATAACCTTACCCTTATAAAAATTAATTGTATAGATACACATATCCATTACCACACACCCAATGTTTTTGCCCCTTTCTTACTAACCATGTACTGAAAGATAGTCAAGAATTACCTTTTCTATATAACATTTTTTTGATGAAGAAAATACATTTTATCATTTCAATGTACACTTCAATAACAACATGCATACTTTAACAATATTTCCCTCGTAGGAGTACTATAATGAAAATAAATGATCCTTATAACAACTAAAGTCAAAAGGTTGATAAGTTAATCAATTGTAAGCAATCCTTAGATAAAAAAGTAGTTTATCTTTAGTATCATAATTACTATTTTTTATCCCTCAAGTACTAATTGAAGACATGTCAATAGTAATACTTTAATAGTAATTTACTAATTCAAATGCTACTCTACAACAAGGGATAAATAAATTTTATCTCCACATGTTCCATAACAATTATATATACTATCACAAAGAATAACTATATAAATGCCTTCCAATCAAGAAATTCCTCTAAATATATTTATCATTTTGATATATTGTTGAAAGTAACCTACAATTTATTTATAAAATTGATCAAGAACATTTTCAAATTTAAAGGTTCCCCAATCAAAATCACATAAATTAATTTTGAACCATGGCTTCCTAATTATAAAGAAAAACTTAAGGAAACTTCTTTCCTACATGTTCTTGAGATACCCATGTATCCTTATTTAAAAACTTCCCTTCCATACCAATTATCCATGCCTCCCACTCTCCTTACTTAATTTTCCTCATTTCTTGTTAAGCACATCTCCTTCCATGTAATCCATCTCCTTAGGTGAGAAATTATGTCATGAATTAAAAATAATTTCCTAATGTTCCTTATCTAATGTATAGATGGCTTGAGCAAGAAGAGTCGATTACCTTGGAGAACCAAAAGTATTTTAATATAATTTGATAAATAAATAAATTATTTTTTTTGCTACATGCTAGATAATCTATAATTGACTATACCACAAAGTTTTAATCTTTTATGGCATAATTTAATCATATATTTTATCGATATGTAGCCAAACCATATCATCAATATGAACTTGTGAGCAATATACATATATAAGACTCTATTTTCTATCCATTAAATTCACCAACCAAGGAAAATATAAAGTGGGTCTGGTGGCATAAAATAAAAACATGGACCAAAATAGGACATATGTAAATAAGAATGGATATCCATAATATAAGTCTATTGAACACACATTAAATATTTATCACATCTCTTAGACTACCTCAACTTATAACCACTTAATATGTATATAAATATTATTTTGAAAACTTGTTTTATTCTATTTATGGATGGAGGTAGTAAACTATTCGAGTTTCATGTGTATTCATTCCCATAACATGTACAAAAAAATCTCAAGAACCTATAGAATTAATAAAATATGATAGCTTCTAGGATACTAACATGAATCCATGTATGAATGAATAAATATTCAATACAACACTTCCTATCACTATCTTTCTATATGCAATCACCACACATATCTTACTCAAGCACTCCACAAAAATAAAATAAATTCATTATCACGCTTATTATCATAAATATCTCAAAAAAGGTATAAATTCTCTTTTCCATGGAACTTTATGCATGAACACTAGTTATAAAACCAACTATTAGCTTTTGGGAGTTACACTACACAGTTTATGAATCCATAGAAACATTTCAAGATTAGGTATTAAACATGTCTATTTTATGGAAGTGATTCTAGAAATTATAAACATTTTTATTATTCCTAACATGTATAGTTATACATTATGTATTTATATTTTACACTAGAAAAACTGCATGTCCCTTTAAACATAAAGTGCACATTCTTTATATAGGGGATCTTCTTGTAGGTGATATTCTTTATGATTTTCAATCCTAAAATATATTTCACTATGTCTAGTCTAATAGATCCTATTAAAAACTACCTAATGCACATTCTTCTACATTTATATTAAAATATAAAAATAATTTATCATAAATGAGATGCTTACAAAAATAAAAGAGGTTGTTTGGATCATGTATATAACTCACCTTTTTAGATATATTGTACCTATATTTGACTACAAGATGTAGTTGATTGAATAATTCCATATTTGTAATACCTATATTATTAAAGGAATATTTTTTTCTATTACAATAAGGGTTCATGGTTTGTGTGTACAAAATCCTCTCTTCCTGTGAGGTAAGACTTTTAGTTCTTCACATTAGAAAGTATAAGATAATTAATTATAATAGGTGCTATACATTTAAATGGGATGACAAATATTCCTACCTCCCTACAGTAGTCTCACACTTATTAGCCGATAGGCTATTATAGGTGAGAAATCGACCGGGAAAGTCTCATGTCTGATATTTTGGTTGGATTCTCACCCGAGACAAGCCGACGACATTTTTTTCCTACAGAAGGTCATTAAAGTTTCATTGTGCTCGCCGTCAGCAAATTGTCGTATCCACTGTCCTTGCCGTCAGCAAATTCTTGTATTTCACTGAGGCATGGCCATTCATCCTTTTTTGGCGTCACCAGGTATGGGTGGGATCCGTTCGCGCCGTTCTGCATCACTCCCCTAGTCTGCATGTGTTGCCTGGCATTTACAAAGTCACCAAATACTTGTTAGATAATAAATGCAGGCTACTTTAACATGCCTTCAAACTTTACAGTTTCTGTGCAGCGAACAAGCAGATTTGTTTCGTTGTTGTGGCTTGCGAGCATCTGGAGAGTGCCATTTTTTGTGTTGCTTCTGCCTAGACGGCTCATTTTATAGGAGATTCGAGTGTTAAAGAAGGCTGTGAGTATTGGCTCTTGCGTTGCTGGGCATCCTCTTCAAATTCAGGCTGAGATATCTACAACTTCCCAGTCATTTTGTGCTGCTAGCATATTACAACTGCAGATTTCAGAGTGTTACTTAGGTTACTAACTCCAAGTTCCTTTCTTGCACTTATGAGTTAGTTTGTGTAGTCCTACTCGTCATTTTTCAGTTGAATGTGTAGATGAATCTTCTTGTATTGAAAGTTATTAATCATGGTGCTACTGTTACTGTTACTGCTACTTTTACAGCTTGTATTCACTCTCATGATTTAAATGGATTATCTCACTCTACTTAAGATAGCCATTGTAACTCGCCTTTCCTTTTCAAGCCAACTATACAGCATCATTGATATTTATAGCCCATTGTTACTTTTACGTATCTTAGAGACTAGACCCATTTAACGTTTCTGCCTTAACAAGATGCCTGATGATTTGTATTACTTGTTGATTTAAAGTGCATTTGAATTTGTGGGGTAGTTTTTGGTATCTGGTTTAAATCAGAGCTGAATTTGGGATGGAATTACCTTCAAAACAGGCTGATAAAATTTGTAATCAGTTGTATCATCTTGCTATTTAGCTTAGTTACAATGCTTGTAATCATACCTATTATGCTCAGAAATCGATGTTTCAGTTATTGGTAGAGTTTCAATAATGCTGTTATGTATGAAATGCATAGTGTGTTGTGTTGTATGGCGCTTCTAGAATTGGTCGATTCATGAGCTTGAGATGTGACTTTCATCGTCCTTCTCACTGTTGCTTATTAATTTCCATCTAAAAGTAAATTAACAAATCTACAACCTAGAGCCAAAGTCCTTAGGGCTGCCAGAAATGGAGTTAACCGTTATTTCTGTGCGGCCTTAATTTCATCAGCTACTCTCGGGCCAAATTCTGCTGTCCAGGATGCCTACGATGATATCTTGGCCAAACCGAGAGATAGGCACAAGCCCATGGTTAGCGTTGAGTTCCAAAAAATTTAGGGCAATGCATGGTATCCAGTGTCCCCTCTGTAATCAGGGAAGGAATATAAATGCCCAGCCATGTCCTCCAGTGTTAGAACTTCAGAATCTGTCATCATCGAGCTAAAGCCATCCATGGCAGTGTCATAAACGTAGAGGAACAAATCATCCTCTATGTCTACTCCTTTCACTGTTTGTAGGATTGATTGATACCAATCCACATGTGAATTGAATTCAATAGGCATGGAAGCTTTGTCCATGTGCACAATGTAAATGGACGCACGCTCTCCTGCACTCAAGTCACAACAATCACAACCAGATCCAGCCCCAGCTACGAACATGATAATCAGAAAACAAAAAGTCCTAATTTCCATCTTTACTCTTATGGGTTACTCCAACTCAATATGCATTTCAATCATTGTAACTCAGTAGCATTTATAACATTTCCTAATTATTCAAACTCCACTTTTAAAGGAGTGATTGGATAAACAAGTTTTTTTCAAGGAATGATTGGTTAAGAAAGTTGTGCTATTGCAAATAAAGCAAATTACTATCTTTTTTAAGGAATGCTTTTTCATTTTTTTACTAGATTTGAAGGACAATTTACTTGCCAAATGTTATTAGTTCTCTATAAAAAAAAATAAAAGAGTATATGTCTACTTTCAGTTGTGAGTTCCTTTTATTTGTATCTATTATGAATCTAGATATTGATAAAATATTGTTTGTAGTTCAATTATTATTTTTAAAATATGTATTTAAATATAGGAGACCAATAATTTGAAACATCATCCCGAGACAAGTTTTAAATATTTTCAAAAATCAAAATCAAAGAGATTAAGAGGTTTGATGAAACAAAAAACCAAAAATCAACGAAACACAAAAAATCAGAACAAAGAGATTTGATGAACCAAAAAAAGCAAAACACAGAGATTTGATGAAACAAAAAAATCAAATCAAAGAGATTTGTTGAAATAAAAAAATAAAAATCAAAGAGATTTGCTCAAAAAAGAAATCAAAGATAAATCACAACAAAAAATAAAATATTTATTATAAATAACTTAAAAAATAAATCAAAAAAGATTTGATCAAAAGGAAAAATCAAACATAAATCACAAAGATATAAATATATATTTACCATAGAAAACCTAGAAATCAAGTAAATAAATAAGAATTACAAAGACAAATCAAAAAGATGAAATAAAAAACCTTATCATAAATAAATTAAAGATCGAATAAATAAATCAAAATAAAAGATAATTCAAATATTTGAATAAACTAAAAGATGAAATAAATAAATAAATAAAAAGATTTTATCACAAAGATTTGATTAACATATCAAATAAACTAATCAAATATTTAAACAAATTAAAAGACCAAATGTAAAAGATAATTCAAATATTTGAATAAAGTAAAGATGAATTAAATAAAGAGATAAACATATTTGATCAGAAAGATAAATCAATCAAAAAGGAAAATTAGAGATTTGATCTCAAAGCTTTGATTAAAATATCAAATAAACTAATCAAAGATAAATAAAAATATGACCCCATTTCCTTCAGTCATTTAAATAATGACAACAATAAATAAAAGAAGGATATGTTCCCGCATCCCGTGAAGAAGGGAAGTATCTAAACTAAAAAGGATTAATTTTGTTTTTTGAAAGAAAGGGTAAAGAATTAGGTAGAATCGAATTTTCTTTAAAAGAAAGGAAATTTCCCATTCTATAGTAAATAAATTTAAAAGATAGAAGTAAATACTGTTATTAATTAATTATAGTATTCATCATTGATGTAATTATATATATATATATATATATATATATATATATATAAGGGATGAATAAGTAGTTAGTTAAATAAATAAATACATTGTATATAGGAAAGAGATATTTTATTTTGAGTTTAACATTGTTAATATTAAGGAAATATTATTATAAAGAGAAGTATTAAGATATTAACATTGTCATTTTAAAGAGAGGATTAATAATTGTTAGTTGTATTTTTCTTGCCCTTTTGTAAAAATATGGATATTGCATATTCTCAACCCTCTTAACTATAATAGCTTTGTCGAATTTAAGCTAATTACCTTATCCAACTTTTTGGACTCATTGCTTAGTTAGTTTGCACATACCCTATAAAGTAATGTTTTGTGAAATAGTTATTTTATGTCACGCCCCGCCGTGCGAACCCCAAAGGAACTAATAACAACGAAACAATTTTCTTTTTTAAAGAATATAATAACATACTTAAGTATTACAACATAACACTGTATTATGAGGCACAACTAGTTCTAATGGGGTACACGAAGTGACATGACTACACTAACCCATAACAACGATAACAAGATAACAATAATTAATCTATTACGTAAATCTATTCATTCCCATTTCATCATTTAAAATATCCATCAACTATATCCATATTAATAACATATGCACATATGACAATACATGGAATTATAAAGATATAGAGTGTTACACATTTCGATAGAAACAACTCAACATAACCAACTATAACAAATGATCCTGAATAAATACATGGCCTGAATAAACATTACATCCAAATGATAGTAGAATACAATTGACTAAAAATACAACTCAATAACCACATCTACAATTTACAACAAGGTCATCCCAACACATGTGGGAGACAATACATCAATGAATATATTACATCAGGAGTATAACATACATCTGGTATAAAGAATTACTGGTTCACCAACATCTTCCAAAATCCTGTAGTAAAAGATACAGCTGCAACAGAAAGGGAAACCCAACGGGGTGCGAAGCACGTTCCACCCAACCACCCCCGTGCTGAGAGTAGACAAGGAAGGGTCCCCGACCAAGCACGCCTAACAATAACAAAGACTAACTCCAAATAGACAACTTAACATCAAAGACCACTTAGAACCTTAACAACGATAAATCCAAAGGCACAACAACAAACCACTTCAAAACATAACAAGTCACAATCACAACATCAATGAAGCTCAAGACACCACATCAAGACTATTTCCAACAATAGCCAAAGAGAAATCAATAAAACATTTAACCACTACAGACACAATATCACTTAACGATGACAATCACAAAGTCACATAACAACTACAAAAAATAATATCACTTAACACGAGGTTACAATGCTTCTAGAGAACAAAGATCATGTACATCGCACAATAACTTATTAACCATCGACATAGGAAGAGTGTCATGCATAAATTGCCATGAGTTACCCTGGCTCAACCTTCCTAGGCTATCGGACCCCCATCCTGGGTTACCCTGGCTTACCTCTACAGGCCGCCGGACCCTCACGCAAAACTATGCGTCCCATCTCATCTCGAGCCTTATCATTCACTTGCTTCATGAGGGAGACATCCTTTATCTTTATTAGTGTGAAAGCCCCCCATTAATTATTTTAGATTATCACTTAATTAAACTCTAGGTAGGTTATCCTGGCGCCCCTTTGTGTGTCGGACCCCCACAAAGAGCCACTCTCCTATCGACAACACACAAGGTACAATACCACAATTGGTAACTAGACAACATAAACTCTCCAATCCAAGGAGGAAACAAAAGAAGGAAACTCACTCCAAACACTAGAGGTAACCAATACGAATACACACTCCTTCCAAAGGAGGTACAAATCTCATTACCCACTCCTATTTCCTAGGAGGCACAAATCCCCGTTCGTGGAAACCGGGTATAACATCATAGTACAACTCTACACCATTTCCAAGACAATTCACAAACTGAACCTCTACACAAAATATCCCACCCTAGAGAACTTCTCTGGAAGACTTACATAGACCTTTAATCCCATTTTCCTGACATGGAGAACACAAGAAACATGATAGCAAGGCATCCCATCTCTGGAATCCTTAACAAAACTTAAACTCTTACGAAAGGTAAGGTAAACCTAGGGTTTTCCCATACGACACAATTAAACAAAGAAGAGAGTACCACAATAAACTTAACGAATAACCTCAAGAACAATTCCATAAAGAAATATTTCCAAACTCAACAATTTCATCAAACAAATAAATCAACAATTCGAGGTTACTCAATTCAAAACAAAACACACTGTTAAATTGAAATTCGCACAATTACATTATATCATCATACATTTAAATTTTAACTATTCGAATTAATTATAATCACACAGCTTATTTCCAATTTCCTCAATTAAACTATATCACTATATCAAGTAAAAATTATCATATTAAATTTTGATCAAAACATCACAAAATTAATATATAAATATATATCCAAACATAAAATATTTTTATTGAAAAAAATATTTTATATTAAAAAAACATATCATAAAATTAACAATTAATTTTTATTTTATTTTATTTTTTTATATATATATTAAATAATACATAATAAATTTATATTAAATAATATATATATATAATAAACTGAATATAAATAAAAATCGAATTATAAAAATTAATTTATAACCAAAAATCCGAATTAACACATAAAAATAAAAATTAATAACTAAATTTATTTTCATTAATACCCTGCCTGGGAGGCTGCAGCCCCACAGGCGATGGTACTGCGTACCACCCTGTGGTGGCCATAGCCCCCCACAGCCTGTGGTACGTACCATAGTCTGTGGTGGCCGCGGTCCCCATAGGCTATGGTACCGCGTACCACAGACTGTGGCGGCAACACCACAGTGGGGGCCGTGGGTGGTACAGCCTCGGCTGACCCCCACCCACCAATAATTAAAATTTTAATTAATTTTTATTTTATTTTATTTTATATACAACATTCATATTTTATAATATAAAACCACACGAATTTCGAAAGTTGAATTAGATCGGGCGTTCCCTTTTTTTGTTTTGTTTTTTTTAAAGAAAATATATAAATATTTTATTAATACACAGAAACCGAGGCCTGAAGCTTACAGGCATATGTATATTTATTTATTCATTTACTTTTGTTTGCCTAGAACATATTATTTAGATATATAAATATATATTTTTATATTAAAACTTAATTCAAAGGAAAAATACAGAGAAATTATAAAAGAGTTATGAAATTAATTAAATAAATTATATTTAGTATCCTCCATTTAAAGTCTACACTAGAGCTGACTTTTATTTGAATCTCATGAACTAATAAAAAAATACAGAGATACATAATAATTATAAAATGTATTTAAATAACCCAATAGTATTGACACACAAATATGTATATCAAATTCTGTTTAAACATATATAGGAATATATATATATATTTTTTCAACAGAGATTCAGAAGAATAATAATATAAGCAAATAGATTTTACGAGAGACCCAATATAACTTTGGCATTTAGTTTCAACAGTAACATGATTTTCATCTCAAACACAATAAATTTCACAACTAAGTTATATTGAAGAAATTTCGGATAGGTCCTACTAAAGTTTCCTACAGAAGATTTTGAAGGTTTTAATACAAACGAGTTTTCAAATCATAAAACTTCATTCCAACAATTTTCAAAAGCACAGCAACCAGATTTGTTTACAGATCTACAAAGTATTAAAAATTTAAAAGGAGAAAACCTGGAGTCCTCCGTCTGAAGAAGAAACTCTTCTGTAACATCCTCTCGATCTCCTCCTCTCGATCTCCTCCTGCGGCTCTCCTTTCTTGATCTTGTACCTTTGATGTTCTTCTGAACAATCTGTCTTTCCAAACTCACAATAATTTTACCCAGCAAAAACCCCCAAAAACTCCCAAAACTATCTTTCTTACTTTTCTTTTCTAGATCCAAAAACAACAGAGCAACCTTGTGTGAGAATCTTTCCCTCATAAAAATAATAAATCACTAATTAAAATCAATAATTCTTTTTCCGCTTTCTTTTCCAAAAAGCCTCTTTTCTTATTGGTCCTTTTTCAGCTTTTAAAAGCTCACACATATCTAAAATTTTAATTAAAATAATTTATTTAATTCAGGTATTATCCTCACCTGATTTTCTAATTTAATATTAATAAAAAAAATATATAATATATAATTATTCTCAACAATATTAATTTAATTTAATTTCTGAAATTTTAATTAATTAAATACTTTTTAATTTACAATATATTTAAATTTAATATTTTTCTAACTCGCAATTAAATCAAATATCAGTGCAACATTAATTAATTATTTTATGAAATACGATTAATTATTTAAACACTACCCAAGAATGAAAGAAATACTCAACAGTCAAACTACATAAAGACAAAGACAAAACTTCAGTCATAACACAACGACTCACAACAGACGACGGACTTGGGACGGGGACACTTCCAAACCTACTCCCTTTTTCAACATTTTACCCATTGGGTTAATTTATTGCTCGCCCTGTCCTGATGAAGCAGGTGGAATCGAGACTTATTCCTGCAATCTTGCATCCAAATAAACGTCAAGTAGCACGTGTATATATATAATCAACATCCTATCATGAGAAGGAATTGCAGTGTAGCAGGGCACTCGTGAATGAGTGATGCTACACTATCCTCTCACCTAATCTATTCTAACAATTATAATATCAATATCGAGCTAACATTTCTAATCAAATTGATCATAAGATAACATGATACCTAGCTACTGCATCATAACTAATTATTAAACATTTGCATCATAAAATAATACTGAATTAAATAACATCACCATAGAATCATCACTTTGACATATAAACATTAATGAAAAATCATTTAAATAAACAAATAATCCAAACAACACACAGAGTATCATAAATCATACTAATAATGTCATATCAAACGATCATGTCCACTAAAGGGATAACAACATCATCAAACTACAAACTAACCAAATCAAACCATAATAGTATCATCGTATCAAGTTAACACATAGAAATTAATAAGTCTAAACAGTCTGAGGGGTATTACATTTTACATGATTTTTTTAAATATGGTTTAGTAGCCTCTAGTAAAACACTTTATATTAAATCATCAACATGTTGTTGGGTAGAAACCCAGCCTAGAATAATTATTTAATCTACCTAGCCCATTATGCAATGACTTATATGCAAAGCCTAAATTATTCAATTAATAAATGTTATTTGGGGCTCACGCTAGATTTGAAAGATTTAATAATAAGTTGCACTCAAAAAGAACAAGTCAGTTACATCTAAGTATTTTGGATGTAGAGATTCTTAAGTTGCCCCCCCCCCCAACGCGAATATTAAAATAACTATTTTAGAGTCAACCATTCTTGTAGTAAACTAAATTGTCCAAACTTAGACATTTAAGTCATTGGAAGGAATTTGATTTTTACCCTCCAAGAAACTCGTCTATAAGGAGTCACCCAACATGAACCCATCGCTAATTAAACCTTGAGTTGTACCTCATTCAAATGTATTATTACCAATATAGTGATAGGCTTAGGAGCTGTGTTGTATAATGGTGGGCCGCTGCGAAAGTGTTAGGTTGCTAATGTATGTTGTGAAAAAAATAAAAAATTGTCGGGTTTGTAAATGAATAGTTCTAGAGTAAAAAAATGGTCCCCTAAATCACACAGCTAGGAATAAGTTAATAAGCTAAATGGGAGTTTGGGATTGATAGCCAATTCCAAATTGTGTTTATTATAAATATCAATTAAGAGGACTTCTGTGTTGATTGATAGGCTCCAACTAAAAAATCTTTCAAAAAACATTCAAATAACCTAAAACTGCCAACCTTTTTTTTATATAGATAGAAGTAATTTTAGTAAGCTAAATTGACATTAAACTCAGTTTAAACATTAGCATAAGTATAAGCTTAATGATTTAGCTATACTGTTTGGTGAGATAATTAATAATATTACCAGTGATTAAATTGGCTATTTTAAAGAGTATATGGTGGCCATTTTCAAAGAGTTATATGTTTGGGATAATATTATTTATGTTTAGACTGAGGTAAAGAAAAAAATACTATTACTGTACGTTGGGAATGTGAATACTCAAGGGGTTTTACCCCATGTATAAAAATAAAATAAAATAAAATGTGAAATCTTGGTATTAAGGAATATTTGACTTTTGAGTAAAATATTCGTACTATCGTAGAAAGAATTAATAATAATTATAGTGGTGAAATTTGTAATTAATACAAACAAAAAAAGGGTAGTATAGTAATGGGATACAATTAATGGTACACATTATATTTAGTAATATTATTTCATAAATAAAAAACATTGTTGTTAATTGGTGGTATACTAATAACATTACTATCAATAAATACTGTTATTGTTATTTGGTGGATTATGATCTAAGAAAAAAAATCAAAAAATCAAATACATAATTCAAAGATATATCTCTTTACCCTAACCCTAACTATATCTCTAGCATGTATATATATATATATATAGAGAGAGAGAGCATCAAACTTAGGGTTAGGGTTAGCATTAGGATTAGGGTTACATTTAGGTTTGCTGTCAAGTTTAGGGTTAATAGATATAGTTAGGGTTGGGGTAATAATTGGGGTTACTAGCATCAAACTTAGGGTTAGGGTTAGCATTAGGATTAGGTTTACATTTAGGTTTGTTGTCAAGTTTAGGGTTAATATTTGGTGAACTTGATTATGCATATAAGGGAATGTGTATGTTTCTTTATTGCTGTATGCTATTTTTAAAAAAATGTAGTTTAACTTTAAATCCATTCCTTAGATAGAATATTTTTTCCCCTTTTTTTAAAAATGCTAATTTTTATTTGTTGATCTAACTACAAATATATGACTAAGTGAACTAATAAAATAACTCCCTTCGTCAATTCCAAGCATGCTCATAAAGAGCATCATTATTTCATTTTCTAAGCATTTCTCGATGAAGATCTTGTTTCTATTATGGTTTTCATGTTCGCACCCCATTTCCAAATGTCCTTTTACAAATCACACACATGCAACTTTTATTGCTATCAAATACTAAAAGATGTTCCTCTTACGAAACTCCCCAGGTGATGGCAAACTAAAATAGAAGTACATTGTAAGATGGTTTAACTTCTTTTCCACCTCTTTTAGAACCATCAAACATGTAAGATCATTTTAATCATTTTTGCATCACTTTTTCCCATATTAGTGCATTGCTTGGTTTAATGGTTATTATTTGATGGCTTCAGGTAAATAGTATTATGGGAAATAGTGTAGTTGGTTATAAATATTTGTTCTATGGTCACTTGGTTGGTGCCTTACAAATGTTAAGCAAAGGGGCCTCCTCTAATATTCTCTATTGTGAAGATTGAATTCCTTGCCCTGGGTAGAGTACTTTCCCTTATTGTTTTCTCCCCAATGAAGTACCTTCGTAGGAGCACTTGTCGTATACCGACAGGTTGGCTCATGGTTTTTGGTCAGATATTTACTTGATGGATTACTAATTTCCTAAGTAGTATATTGTTATTCATGGTGTTTAGATATGTGTGGAAAAATTAGGTAAATGAACGATGCTCATAAACTTTTCACATGTTCAATTATTGGGTAGCCAATTCTTCTCCCATAAACTACATCACTTTATATCCTCTAGGTTTTAACAAAAAAAGAAATTATTGTGTATGAATTTTTAATAGTTATATATATGGATTTTGAATTTACTTTTAATCTATATTTATATTTGTTGAACTTGGTTATGCATATAAGGGAATTTGTATGTTTCTATATTGTTGTATGCTATTTTTTTAAAAATGTTGTTTAACTTTTAATCTTTTCCTTAGATAGAATGATTTTATTTCTGTTTAAAAATGCTAATTCTTATTTGTTCATCTAATTACAAATTTATGACTTGATTGAACTAATAAAATATCTCCCTTCATTGATTCCAAGCATGCTCATAAAGAGAATCATTATTTCATTTTCAAAGCATTTCTCGATGAAGATTTTCTTTCTACTATGGTTGTCATGTTCCCACCCCATTTCCAAATGTCCTTTTACAAATCACACACATGCAACTTTTATTGTTATCAACTACTTAAAGATGTTCCTGTTACGGAACTCCCCAGGTGATGGCAAACTTTCACCCACCAGCAGACATTATCATGATCTCTAGCAGCTCGTCTGAGGGAGACATTATAGGATCAAAAGCTAATGCTGGTCCTCCCTCACCTTCAGACTCTTCTTCTGTTATTTGGCCCGGCGTGTACCAAAGCAGCGTTGCAGTCCTCGCAGAGAACATTGTGAGAGGTTGTGAAGACACTATTGAAGATGCTAAGAAGACATGCGAAGAACCCTTCCAAGTGGAAAACCATGACATCGAGATGGTGCAATAGGCAGTCCAAAAATTCCATACAACTTATTTTGTTCTTGATGCGTACTGCGACTTCCTTCGAGCAATGAAGTATGATGCATTGTATGGAATGGGAAATGGTACTAGGATTAAGGAAGACTTTCTAAAACTCCTAGCAGACATAAAGTAGATTGTAAATAGCTTGCTTAAGATAGCTACTTGTTTTTTTTGTGGTGTTGGGGATAATGGTTTTGCTTTTGACACAACACGACAACATTGACTTACGATTTTTTGTAAAGATGGGCAGCATGGCTTTCCTCTCGATATATAATGTATACAATGGCTGCTAATCATCTGACCCCTTCTATTTTCCTAGCACAACAAAGTAGCTAAACCTTATATCTGGTGTTGGAAAATCTACTATGTAGTGGAAAGAATTTACAACTCCTTCCCCCCCCACTCTACTACTTTTTCCTTTGGTCCTTTCCATTGTACATATGCATCTACCAATATAGCAATTGACTCGATGTTTCTACGCATTAGTTCTTTTGTCTTCTTGGCTTCATGTACCTTCAATCTATTCTAATTGAACTATACAGATGCATCTTTGAGCTATTGCAATCAAAACTATACATATTCCATGTATGCAACTGACTAAAAATTAATATAGCTAATGGTAAATTGCATAGAGAGTGTCTATTTTCCCTTTCCTAGCTCCACATAATGAGGTAGATGTTTATAAAAAAAATGTGCATAGCTGACTTTCCCCTAGCTGTGTTGCTACTTGCACCCGTTTCAATTTAGTTCCTTGAATCTTTTTTTGACTGCTCGACTTTATCTACCAATAAGTTGATGTAGTTTGCTGGAAGGGTTGTTCTATTGACTTCTTCACACAATCGGCTTACATCCAATACATTTCTGCAGGATCCTCTCCTTTCCTTGCACCATGGCAAGCTTATTGACTCCAGATGCAATTATATTGATGCATGGAGGAAATGTCACTTTGGAACCTCATGTCCAAGTCATAGCTATCTCAAGTTTTGGCTTCGAATATACACACATCAATCGATATAGGTTGGAAATCTCTGATGGTGTGCACAAGCACAAAGCATCCTTACCAACTAAGTACAACTCCTTCATAGAATCCAATGTGCTTACACCTACCTCCATCGTGCAGTTGAAAAGATACAGTTGTCCTCAAACAGGTAGCACACGGTATGTTTATGAACTAATTTCTATATCGCACAAGAATAAGTGAGACCTACTCTCCTCTTAGATTTTGTTACTTATACTTTGTCTTGCTTTAAATATTAAGGTGGATTGTTATTGTCGACCTTGAAATTGTGCACACAACACATGCTATTGTTGGGGAGCCAGTTTTCCTATGCACAGAAGACCTTCAACAACTTGGGCGCTCAGCAGGAGAATCCTCTGGCTTGGCCACATCTTCAAAAAACCCTTGCCTTCCTGAAAGACTGCCTCCTCGACATCTCCTATTTGGTGTCAACCCGACCCTGCCGAAGGAGGCACCATTGACAATAACGCCTATCAAAAACTTGAATCCATTTCAGCCAAGGTGGACTGTTAAAGGTCGTGTAACTGTGAAATCTGAAATACGTAGCTACACCACACAGAAAGGAAGTGGCCATATCTTCACCTTTGATATCATAGATTGTGAAGGAACAGAGACACGTGTGACATGCTTCAATGAAGCAGCTCACACCCATTGTGATAAAATTATCGCAGGAGCTACATACACATTGTCTGGAGGCACGGTTCGACCTGCTAATAGAGTCTATAACAAGCTTAATAGTGGGTTGGAAATTTCTCTTAACCCTGACTCAAGGGTTTCCCTCTGTGAAGATGATGATTCCATCCCTAAAGAGCAATTCTCTTTCACACCGCTCAATGCATTGATGAGCAAAAGCAACAGTTCGAATGTTGATGCAATTGGAATTGTCACTTGTGTACATCCATGCACCACCATCAGGAGAAGAGATGGGACAGAGGTCACACGATGGACTTTAATAATTATTGACATGTCCAACACAAATATAAATGTTACTTTATGGGGCTTGTCTGCCGAAAAGGAGGGTGCATAGCTGCAAGAGAAATACCTCATGCGTGAAGCTCCAGTTCTCGCAATTAGGAATGGTCATGTGTCTGAATTCAATGGAAAGGTGATCAGCACCTCATCCACTACAAGACTATCGATAGACCTTCAAATAGAAGAGTCAGAACGAATTAAAACATGGTTCAAAGAAAAAGATAGTACAATTCAGGCTTTGTCTACTAGCTCCTTTCACATGCCCCCACCTACTAGAAGGCTTATGATCAATGTCATTCGTGAAGAGGCTCGAAATACAACACACCCTCTACAGTGCATGTTGGTGGCAACAACATGATTCATAAAAACTGACTCATTCTGTTATCCAGCATGCCCTTCCCGCTCAAGTAACAAGCCTTGTAAGAAAAGACTATCGCAGACAAATGATGGAAAGTGGTTTTGTGGAAAATGTAATGCAATAATTGACACCTGTGACTATAGATATATACTTCAAGTCAAGTTGCAGGACCACACAAATATAATATGGGCAATCGCATTCGACGAAGGGGCGACACAACTCATGGGCATGCCTGCAGACAAACTCTACAATCTACAATTTGAACAAGCTGCTGATAGAAATGTGGAGGAGGTGATTAAGAGTGTCTTGAACAAACATTATGTATTCACACTGCGTTGTAACCTTGAAATGTACAATGCAGAGGAACGCTTAAAAGCAACCATTGCTAGTGTCGAACAACTAGATTACATTGAAGAGAATAGCTTTTTGCTTAAAAATATCCAAGAAATGTGCAATGTAAAGGCTTCTCCCCCCATTGAACCCGATGTTGTACCAGAGCTGGTTGTGCAACTCTAAGGATCACTATAGCCATACTACATAGCCTAATATAGTTGCCACACTCTCTTTACAAGTGTAGTATGACTATGGATGGTATGCTTCGCAAAAAAAAACTCATGTTGTAAAGAACTATGTCAATTTATTTTTTATCAAAAAAACTACCATGTTAATGCCTTTAAATGGATACAAATATGTAAAATATTGTTTTCCTTTATTTAAAAAAAAAATGCCCATGTTCATTTACAAGCTTACAGATGCACCTTTGTCTACTACCTCCAAATTTTGTTCGTTCTCGTATTGCAACATGCATTCGTGAACCAATGAGGAGTATCTTTACATTTTCATCTACATTTTGGCTATGCAAGCATTTTGGTTTCATCTTTTTTTGCTATGCTCGTATTCCTGATCTACCCTACTATGTCCAGACCCGCATATGGCAGACTCCTCAATAGGGAACAATGCAAGTGACCCATATAATAAGGAGGTAAGAAGACAAAAAAACCGAGAAAGAAATCGGGCCTACTATGCTCGCCATAGAGAAGAGATAGCTACTCGAAGGTGACAAAAAAGATTGCATGAGAGTCAAAATAGCCCCCAACAAACAGAAGCCCGAAGAATGCAAGACTGTGAGAGAAGTCGAGCTTACTATAAGCGTCATAGAGAGGAAATAAATGCAGAAAAGCACAATAGCTCTTTACATAAACAAACATGCCTACATCAACATGGAACAATATGCAACGACAATGATAACTTCATGATGGCAATGAAAATTTTTTGTCAGAGAATAGATGCACTGTCCAACCGAAAAACATGCATTGTATGCAAGGAATGTTACCCAGGCATGCTTGTCCACTCATCAGGTTCTAATGCAACTTGTAAAAGATGTTTCACTGAGAGAGGCATCCATCAGTTCTCTGCACTCAACAACATGGACCCAGGAGAGCAACCATTTGTTTTGAAAAGACTCACCCAAGTGGAGGAAATTCTCATTACCAGAGTCAGCCCAGTACTACAAGTCACCCACACTCTTGGAGGCCAGTATAGATATAGTGGCCACACGATCAGCTTCCCACAAGATATCACTGACATTTCAAAAGTTCTTCCACGAAGAATACAAGAGTTGGATGTTCTCATAGTTCGAAGATTACATGTAGAAGGTCATTATTATGATTGTTATGTCAGTAGAAGTCATATCAGAGATGCGTTGCAATACAAAGTCAAATATGACCCGTACTATCATGATGTTGCAATTAATTTTGAGCACTTAGAGCAATTTCCTGAAGCAAGAACAAACATAATGAATATGCTACACACCGTTGAAACCAATGAAGACATGGTGGTTCAAAATAATGAAATTGACTCTGATGGGGATGATATTGAACGCAGCACAGTACACACATCGTCATTTATGGCTAGACTTCCAAATAGATGCCGTGAGTTAGAAATTATTAAGAAAACATTAGACCTTGACGACAACACTAACAACATTATAGACTGGCCTGAAATAAACTCATCACCAATAAATGAATACAATACTGAGGGGTTGCTTGATATGGAATTTCCAACACTCTTTCCAACTGGAGTTGCACTACAAATGCAACCACGAATTAGGGAAGTACAGATGCATGAGTATGCACTCCACTTAATGAGATTTCATGACCATAGATTTGGAAGGCATCCAAGGTTCTGATATTTCATGCTTAATCTTATGATGCGCCATCGTAGCCAGGGGCTTGCTGCAGTTTTCATTAAAAAAAATGTAGAAGAAAACATGCCAACCACTATTGAGGACCTCCGAGCACACTTGAAAAACTTACCTGACACACAATTAGCTCAAGAGCTCATGCACTTTGGCTCTTCAATGCGGGGTACAAGACCATATTGGAACAAGTGTCGTGCTGAGCTAACAAATATGATCAGCCAAATAGGGTCTCCCACTCTATTCTTCACATTAAGTGCAGCTGACACAAAGTGGCCGGACCTGCAATGTTTGATCTCAGATGGTGTACCGGTAGGAATGCAAACAAATAAACAGCATTTAGAAAATGTAGTCAACAACCCCCACACCACATCATTATACTTGCATCAACGATTCACAATGTTTCGTGAAGAGGTTATTGAGAAACTCCTCAACGCAAAAGATTACTGGTACAGGTATGAGTGGCAGCACCGCGGCACCGCACATGTACATGGTTTCCTTTGGCTCCATGATGCACCAAACATGGATATACTTGATTGGGATGATAGTGTTGCTATTGAACAGGCAAGGAAATTCTTTGACAAGTATGTCAGTGCTTGGAACCCCCGTTCTGCATCAGCAAGAGACAACTTGATTTTATGATCTTTCCAAGATGATCCTTGCCTACTCGACACAACAGGTATATTTGCTACAGACCCCTCTCATGACTACGAAGAGATCATCAATCGTGTCCAGAGGCACACAAAATGTAGAGAGGGGACATGCTTGCGAAAGAAAGGGAAAAAACTAGAGTGTCGATACAAAGCTCCATGGAAAGAGAAACTTATATCTACACTATCATGTGACAATTGTGGGATGAAACAATATGAACCTGCACGGAATGATGATAGGCTAAACATACACAATCCAGAAATGAATTCAATATGGAGAGCCAACATAGATTGTCAGCCTATCATTTCGCGAGCAGTTGTTTTGAAATACATTGCCAAATATGCATCAAAAGCAGAGAGAGCATCTGAGACTTGTACTTGTATGCTAGCACGAATATCTGCAACCCAAAAAATAGATGTCCCGGCCCTTGCAACATACCGAAAGTTCATGGCAGAAATCGTGGCAGAGCGTGATATTGGAGCACAAGAAACATGCCATATGCTTCAAAAACTTTTGCTTATTGTTTGTAATCGGTCGTTTATGTCTTTGAATGTTGGCTAAAAAATGTTCCATCGAATAGCAAGAGGACCACATGAAAGCCATCTACAGCCTAGCTACCTTCATTCGTACATTAATCGACCTCTAGATTTGGAAACAACAACGCTACTTGAATCTGCACGGTCTTTCACGTACTCTGCGAGTCGCAAGGGATGCAAGTGGAAAGAAAGAAAGGTCAAAGCGATTGTCAATGTTTTCCCAAAGTTCTACACCATCCCAAACGAGGAGTCAGACTAGTTTGAAACATTTTGTTGGAGTGAGCTTCTACTGTACAAGCACTTCCGAAGCTTTGAAATTGACATAGGGATAACTAAGGATACAATACTTGCAAATTGGAAGCAAATGAATGCATCCAAATATGATGTATGGCATGTCCCCCGCACTGCCCCCTCAGACGAAAACACCAGCGATGCAGAATCAGATAGCGAAATTGAGGTGGACACAAGGGGCATACTTGAAATGAATGAATGGGAATTTTTTTCGCAAATGGGCCCCTCAAACAATATCAACGTACATGAGCTTGACCTGCTTGGCAGGCGTGAGTTTGATAGCAGCTATAAATGGGAACAACATGCAGTGCCCTAGGAACTTCACGAAATCGCCACACAATTCATAAACATGAAAAAAAACATGTAGCCATGAAAGGCATGCTCCAAGTAAGTATTTTGTCCCAGACTATACATTATCTTCCAAACAAAAACTAGCACTCACACATATTATCAACCATAGCAAGCTTCACTCAAATAAACCATTGCACATGATTATTCAAGGGACAGCAGGTAGAGGGAAATCATACTTGATTGCTCGAATAAGAAAAGCACTTGATAGTTACAATATGCACCAGCAAAGCCAACTACTCACATTGGCTCCTACTGGGGTTGCTACATTTAATATACATGCATCAACTATACATTCAATGCTTTGAATCCCTGTCAAAGAAATGCACCCACTACAAGGACAATCATTAATAACATTTCAAGAAGAGATGAAACACATAAGATATATATTGATTGATGAGATGAGCTTCATAGGACCAAAGTTGCTACTGAAGATAGATGCAAGACTACGTGAGGCCTTCCCGCATCGACAACATCTTTATTTCGGTGGGGTGTCAATAATCCTGATTGGTGACCTTGCACAGCTCCCGCCTATAATGGACAAGCCTATTTACACATCACACTCAAATGCAAAAACACTATGGGACCTATTCACGACCGTTGTCACCTTAGACACAATGTTTCCTCAACAAGGTGAGACTCCAGAACAATGGCAATTCTGTCAACTATTGCAAAACATATGCAATGCAAAAGCATCACAAGAGGATTGGGAACTTTTACAAACACGCACAGACAAGCATCTCACCTCTACCGAAAAAGAAATGTTCGACAATTCAATGCACTTATTTGCTACCAATGATTTAGTTCGACTTCACAATAGAAGAATGTTAAAATTGTTAAACCGTCCAATTGCAATAAGTGCTGCAACTACCAGCAGGACTGAAGCAGATAATGCAACTACTGATGAACAACTTGAAAAGCATGTATTGCTTTGTAGAGGGCAGCGCATCATGCTGACAACCAACATATGGACACATGCAGGCCTTGTAAATGGAGCTCTAGGTGAAGTTGTTGAGATAGTTTACAGCCTTGGTTCCAGACCACCAGATGTTCCACTTTATGTAGTGGCAAGGATCGATCATTATAGTGGGCCAGCATGGAATGAAAAGGACCCCAAAAGTTTACCAATAGTACCTGTATCATTGGGCAGCCGTAGACAAATTCCGCTCACAATGGCATGGGCTATTACCATACACAAATCCCAAGGCCTTACGCTTGCCAGAGCAACTGTCGACATTGGAAAAATAGAACGACAAGGACTAACATTTATAGCTATATCAAGAGTGAAATCGTTGAACAACCTTCGTATTCAGCCAATGTTCTCCTTTGAGAGATACTCAAAAATGCATAACCACCCATACACAATTATGAGAAAAGAAGAGGAAGCCCGATTACAACAACTATCTCTAAAAAGCCAAGGTACACAACTCTTTACCCTTTCTCCCTCATGTCGCTCCTACTTATTCTTATATCAACAATTTCTCTTTTACAAAACTAAACATGCCGTCAACAATGTGCATGTCCTTTGAGTAGCTTTTTAATTTTATTGGCAAAAAAAAATAATTCCCCCTTATTAGTGTTATAATAAATTGCACATGGAGCAATCATTGTACATGTCAAAAAAAAAAATTCCCAGCTAACCATTCCATTCCTTTTTCTTTGTAGGCATTGAAGCCAAATGGCATATATTGTAGCCCCTCACCCTCAACCATCAACAATTGTACTGTATATTTTTTCAAAAACAAAAAAGTTCCACTGCAAAATTGCTCACCAACATTTTGACTTTTCATAGCATGCATTTTGTATATCATGAACTAAATTGTGTTGGCCATACACTACCATAGTATACCCTCCTATCGGCGTAACCCTTGCGCCTTGCTAAGGTGCAAGCGCTAGTATATTAATAGTTGGCATCTATCTTCACTTAAAATATATATTCAAAATAGGCTAAATCAAGGATCAATTCCATACTTATCTATTTGAAATCCTCAAATTATTAATTCTATTTATTACCCTAATGGAATATACTTCCTTTACTCATGACCTTATGTAATACAGTAATAATATATGAGATTTATTTTAAGAATTTATGGAAGTATTGGATTAAGCCTATAAAGATCCATGTTTCATTTACAATAATAATATTTTTCTTATGAAAAAATGCCTCAAAATCAGATTAATATATCATTATCTCAAGTTGCAAACTATGTAGCTAAGGTATACCAAATTTTTTTTGGTATTCTCTTATTTATTAGCATTCAATACTAAAATTTTATTTGAAAATCCAAAAAAAAAAAAAAATGAGTGAAAAATCTTTGCGTTAACCACTAAAACCTAATATAACATTGAACTAAAGGAAATAGGTTTCCACCTTTTAGGAGATGTAACTAGGGTTATATCCTTTTTCACTCTTAATTCATTCAGAAACCAAGTATCTTAATTGAGGGAAGGGCACACACACAAGGGGGTGGTGTGGTTTCATTAGGTCTGATTAAAAGAAAGGGTGTTCACCATTAAAATGAAGCTTTAAAGGAGAAATGAAAACCCTAATGCACTAAACCTTAGAATCTTAAGAACATTAAATTAAACTAAGAAATATAAATTAGACAAAAAAGGAACCTAGAAAATTGATGGATTCCAAGCAAGGTATGCAACTCTTAATTTTTATTTTCAAGTGCAAGAAGACTCATATGTTGGGATGGTAAATTTAGTCTTACTATTGAAATTTGGGTAGATTCTTGAATCTTTTACTAGCAAACTAGAATATACAAAAAATTGCTAAAAATGGGTATACAGGGACTCATAGGCCCAGAGGGGTGATTTAGTCACAATATTAGGGTTTGACTAAAACTTTTGTAGACTCTAGTGATCTTTTGTATCTTTTATCTTGTCTAATCTTCAATTTTGAAATTATGAATTCTAGCTTGTAGGTGAATTTTCATGAAGATGACAACTTTAACAACTTTCTTCAATCTTGCAACTTTTACTTCAAAAGGATCCTCAAGGTACAAAACACCTAGATCTGCAATCACACATGAAGAGAGAAATTTTTTGTTATGGAATAGGGTTTTTCCTTGGTCAAACCTCATTTTGGTAATGGATATGTGCATAATCATCATGGAAAAAACAAGCCCTTAAGTGGTAAAAAATTCATAAATATCAATTTTAGGTAACTTGACATAAAATTTGAATAATTTATCTATATTATTTCAAAAATATGTAAGAAATGAATCTATATAAAATTGAATTTAGTTTCTAAACTACTAGGTTTATTTTATTTTTTAAAATTTATTTGGTGAAAATTTGAAATTTCAATGCAATAGTACCTAAATTTTAGGGGAAAAATAATAAGGTGTTTGTTTGACCACCCTAACCACAATAAAATGATAATATTTTTTGTAAGATTTTAGATATAAGTAGAAGACTCATGTATCAATGTGATGCATATTTTTTTGTAATTTCTTTCCAAGTAAATAATGAATTATGAATTTTTTATTACAAATTTTAAGAAATATAAAAACTTGTATGTTTGACCACCTTAACTTGGTCAAAACTTCATGAAATTCATTTCTTTTAATCCTATAGTATGTGAAGCATAGAATGTGACACATGTTTTGGATTCAAAAAATGTGATACTGTTTGAAAGCTATAGATGTTTTTCAATCAACCTATCAATCAATACTTTAGTCATAATTCAAATAGAAAATGAATAATAATTTATATTTAAAAACCCTTTCGTTTCATCAATTTTTGGGTAAAAAAAAAAATTTCTTTAAAAAAACCTTTTGTTTCATCAATTTTGAGTAAAAAAAGAATTGTTAGCCACATACCCATCATATCACCACTTTTGGGCCCATCATGATCCTACACATACCCTAATCAAACCTTGAAATGAAATGAAATAGAATGAAGGAATGATGATTGAACAATATGCAATGTCACAACTCATTAAACCCTTGTAATAAAGGTTGCAAACTTGTATGAAATGGCTCTAATGGATGTGGATCTTGAATCTTGAATGTTGATGTTAGATAATGTATTTGAATGGTTACTTAAATCATGAAAACCTACATCACAAATGTTTTCTCAAATGTGCACATGATGCATGACGACTTTGACATGATTCTTGAATCTTGAATGCTAATCCAAATGCTTGATAAATTACTGTCGAATGCTCTTGAATTTTCTGTTGATCAAAAATTTTCTATAATTGATGCAGGAGCATCCAGTGGTGTGAGGGAAATTTTGCATCACCCAAAAAGATGCTTTCCATTTACGTTCCTATTGTTTTGCTTTTTGTACATTTTTGGATACCCTTTTCGTCGAATAAGTGTTTTCAATGTTTAGAACTGCTTTTCTACTTTTTCTGCTCAACTGCTATTTTTAGCAGGTGGGAATTTTAAGGCATAGGAAGACAAAAAAATTATGGGAAGATTCATGATGGAAAAATAAGCACTTTTGTGAAAGAATCAGGTCAAGATCATTACTGGTTTGAAAGTTATTAAAGTTCTAGTTTCTGCTTTTTTCCCTTAAAACCTTCTAAGTCAGTTTGAGGCACTAAACGGTCCCATATGGGCTCAAAAATTGTCAGAACTAGCAAAGTGGGTTCTTAGTGCATTCTTCACTCAAAGACCTTTCCAACGGTGCAAACGGTTTGAAAAACAGTCCCAGATCAAAAGTTATGGCTTTCGAAAGTTGGCCAAGTTTTAGAAAATTGTCAATTTTTGAATTAGGACTTAGTTTTGAATTTCAAATTGTAATTTTGGTGCCAAACCATCAAAAATCTTATCTCGAATGATGTTTTTGGTTCCAAACTGAAAGGGGTCTATTTATGAGCTATTTTCTGATTTTTAAGTAACTTTTTGGCAAAAGAGTTCGCATGCTGCAAAAAGGGGATTTTCTGTAATTCTGTAATTTTTCCTGAAACTTCTATAGCTTGCATGTATCTCAGAGCTCAAGGATTTGAGATCCTCTGGATGTAAGAGTTCCATATTTTTGAATAAAAATATTGATGAGGGTGCAGCCCAAGACTTAGAAAATAACCCACAAACAAGAGAATAATTTCATTATTCAGAAAATTGAACTTCTTACATGCAGAGGATCTCTAATCCCCAAGTTCTACAACACATGCAAGTTACAGAAAGCTACAGAAACACCCTTTCACAATATGCGAGCTTGTCCCCAAAAAGTTACCAAGCCAAAACAACATTCAAATTTGAGTTTAGGCGGTTTGGCACTGAAAATTTAGAAATTGAAGTTCAAATTTCAAAAGAACATTTGCAATTGTATCTTCTAGAAAGTGCGCCAACTTCCTGGGGCCATAACTTTTGATCCGGGACTCTGATTCATGAACCGTTTGAACCGTTGGAAAGGTTTCAAAGTCAAGAACGTGTTCAAAATTGGCTACACCAATTCTGGCAAGTTTTGGGGCTGATCTGGGAACTCTAAGTGCCTCAAATCTAACTCAAAAAAATTTTAGGTGCAAATATGGGAAACTAAAACTGCAATATCTTTCAACCCAGCAATAGAAAATAAAAACCATAAATTGGGAATTTCATTATGACAAAATGGGTATCCAAAAATGTAAAAACATCTAAAAACCTAGAAAATTTTAATTTAACTATTTTTGGGTGATGCAAGATTGCCCTTACACCATTGGATGCTCTTGCATCAAATATTATTCTCTATTTTGTGAGTATTTTTCTATGTCTTGAGTTTGCTTTCTCATCAATAATGCTTGAGTACTTGAAAGCTTAGGTCTTCTAGGATTAAACTATATGAAATAACCTTGTGTTTATACTTGTTTATGTCAAATTTCTCAAAATTACAACACTACAAGCCAAAATCAGATCTAGGAGGATGAAATCCCACCAAGAATTGAATTCAAAATAGGTTTTGGTTAAAAACAAGACTCATATGCCAGTTGGGGGCATATGATTCCCAATTTCTTAAACACGTGACACAAACTTCAAGAAATGTTAAGTTCAAGGAAATGTTTAATATCAAGCCCCAAGACCTAGGTGGGACCCATATTCCTAAGGTGGAGTATGATTCCCAAATCACTAGATCAAGAACACATTACCAATAAACATTGAATCATGATTGGTCATTAGTTAAGCGTCTAGATTATCCTCAAAAATATGCATTGAATAAGACTTGTGGATGCAAAGTAGGACCAAATAAGCAGTAAAGACGCCCAATTTTAGCAAGGACGAACCAAACAAGTGTGAAATGTAAAGGGATACAATTTTCTACACTACAATCATTTATATAAATAGTAATATAAGATTCAATTAATGTCCAACCCATAGTAATGTGTCCCCACCTTTCAGCCAATGTAAGACATTCAAATCAACATTTTTTCACCAAATTTTTACTTTATGAAACCTATAGAAACTAACCCAATAATAATATGAAGATGATGAGAACTAGTGATTTGTGAGGATTTGTGTGAAGATTCAAAACATATTTTTTAAAACTAGAAATAAATTTTGAATTTTTTAAATAACCTATATGAGGTTCAATTAAATTTTTGAATACCTCATTCATAAGATAAATAAATATTATTATGCATTACATAAACTAGATGTTAAAACTAGACATTCAAAGATCCATTTTTCATTTATAGTAGTAGTATTTTTACAATAAAAAACCACTTGAAGCTTGGATTAATAATGAATAATGGGAAAATGGATGCTTTATAAACTAGGTCATAGAACACCACTTTTTTCCAATTATCATTCAAGGATGTCCTAAGAGTCCTAATTAGATTCACTATTAACCTCACAGGGTGAGTCAATTCTCAACAAAAAAAGACCTAGGAAGGGGTTCTTTAAGCTTTTAGTGGTTCACCACCAAGTAAATTCTTGGAAAAAACACTTTAACATTCAACCTACAAAAACTAGTAATGCAAACTAAATGAAGGTTGAAAATTATGAAATAATGCAAAAAATTAGGATGTGTGTACCTAGGAAGTCTAGAAATCTAACAAGGATTCAAGAAATGCAAAGAAGTTGTCAAAATGTATTATGGAGGACTAAGATGCCCTTACTATTGTGTTAGTCCCATTGCTATTTGTTTTGGGCAGATGCAAAATCTTTAGATGTAGGAACCAAATTTGGAAGAATTTTTAGAAAATACCTTTAGGGGGACTAAGATACACTAGGTGGTGACTTATTCCCATTTGGAATTTTTGGATTCTCAAAATGTGGTCTTGAGGCTTGATGTCTGCACTTCCTTCTTCTCTAATCTTAGGTTCTAAAAAATTTGGATTTTTCTTGTAGGTGAGTTTCTATGAAGATGACAACTTTGCAATGAAACTTTTCACTTCAAATGATCTTCAAGTCTTCAACCTTATTCTATAATCACAAACATGAAAGAGGGGAAAAACTTGTTGATTGTTAGTGAATGGGTGTTTTGCTTGGTCAAAGCCTTGTTGGTAGTCAAACCTTTAAATAAAATAGAATAATGAAAGGAAATCATGAATGAACAACATGAAATAATAAAACTTACAAAACCCTTGTTATAAAGTTTGCAAACTTCTGTGAAATGACTAGCTTAGATATGGATCTTGAATCAAAGAAATGCTTGATAGATATGGACTTGAGTTTCTTGCTTGAATCAAAACCCTATATCATAAATGTTAGCACAAAAACACATATGATGCAAGAAGATATTTGATTATATGATGCTTGAATCTTGATGATGGCTCCAAATGCTTGATGAAATGCTCATGAATGCTTGAATGCTTGGATGCTTAGATTGCTTGCTATCTTCTTATATGAAAATGAGAAGGAACCTTATATTTATACTTCTCCATGTTTAATATCCTGAAATTACACCACACCAAACCGACATATGAATTCATAAATTAAAGGAGGTTAAATATCACTAGAATTTGAAATTGAATACCAAAAATAATTGAAGGGTGATTAAGATGCCCTTGGTGGCGTCTTAGTGCACCGAGGAATGAAACTCAGGGCACAGACTCTAAAAGGGGACCTATTTAGGTGATTTAAAAATTAGGGTCCCAAAACCTTTGGGGAACAAAGACACCCTAGGTAGCATCTTAGTCCTAACCCCAAAATCAGGGACACTCAGATAAAATCATTAGATTATCATTTACCCTTTGGTGTTTGTCGGGATTACCTAGAAAAAGATATAATTCATTGGGCTTATGGATTCAAAATAGGACCAACTAAGAAATAAATAAGGATAAATAAAGCAAGGAAGACCCAAAAAAGTGTTAAAATGAAAGGGTATGCATTTTCCTACACTACATTTAACCACCATTCTAGTGAGAGGATGAACTTGCTTGAAACTCCCACTAAAGTAGCCAACCACACAATCAAGAGGGGTCTAAATGAAAAAACTCTAGTAAGATAGGATGAAAATAATCAAGAAGTTGGCCAAGACCCAAGGATCAAGATCCTATGACAAACTAACAAAATAACAACATGATAGACATGTGGATTACATATGAATCCATAACCATATCACAAGAATACACAAAAAAAGATAGATAAAGCATAAAGGAAAAAGGAAAAATAAAACATGCAATGGATCAAGCTTCTATTGGCTATCCAATGCACTATGGATCGGGTCTAGGTTGTTTTTCCAAAAGAGGTTTAGAAGTGGAACACACTATCCATTATGAAAATAAAATGCATGCTCACACAAGCTAATGAAGTAGTTGTTCACTAGGTGAGCCTAAAGAGGTCCATATATAAGTCATACCCCTATGACTATGATAAGGAAAAAAGATAAAATGCACTCTCACAAGGGCTAGTGAACCTAGGTTTTCACTAGTTGAGATATATAGGACCATATCAAAGCCACACCTCCATGACTTTAATAAGGCACAAAAAGGAAATGCTTGCTCACAATGGCTAGTGAAGCTAGTTGTTCACTAGGTGAGCCCCAAGAGACCATATCAAATCCATGCCTCTATGACTTTAATAAGGAAAGAAAAGGAAATGCACACTCATAAGGGCTAGTGAAGCTAGTTTTTCACTGGGTGAGCACTAAGGACCATATCAAAGCCATACCTCCATGGCTTTAATAAGGAAAAAAAGTAAATACAGTAGGAAATAAGAATGTTCAAAGGATTTTTCTTCATATTCATGTGATATCTCTTCTAATGGAACATTGTTCTTACTGTCTCTAAGAGAGGATAAATATAAGGTCTCTTCATAGGGAACATTGTACCTAATTTTTCCAAGTGAGGACAAGGAAATATCACACTCTTAGAGGAAATCAAATGTAATCAAACCACCAAGAAAGGATACATCGCAAGGAGGACAATCACACAAGGAATATGAAAAAAAATGCCAATGTATGCCCCCACTTTAAAGAAGTTGCTAACACCATGTTGTGAGCAATTACTTTAACACATAGAGTCATCAACAAGTTCGAATTTAGTATTTTAGACTCGAAAACAAAGTGTGGAAGAAAGAGCAGACATAGGAAAAAAGATTTTGATCTTGAGCTTCTAAAAAAGGAAGAATGGGACTAATATGCCACTTGCAGCTTATGAGTCCTAATATAATTTTTTTTCTAGATTTTAGAGGTTCTAGACTTGTCATTGCTAGATTCTAGTCTCTCCCTAAAAAATCCTAATTTAGGATTGATATTCCATGTGTGGTGTATGAGTCCTAGCGAGCATTAAACAATATAATTTTAGGGTTTTGGAGCTTATTTTGATGTTATCTTTCTCCCAGGTGCACCTATGTTCATTCTTAGTTTGTTATCCTAAATTTTACTTTCATTTACTATGTCATTTAGTTAGATTTTGCATGTTTCATTCATTTCTTGTCTTTACAAGCCTTTTCTTTGTTGTGAACCCCCTTTAGTCTTTAATCACACACTAGGACACCTTATTATAGATCTGTTTCCCTTATTTCCATCTTTGGATTGAGATCTCTAAGGTTTCCTTGAATGAAACTTAAATGGTAATCAGTTGCTCTATCTCCCTAAGCAAAGATTAGCTATGGTTTTTCCTTGTTTCATTGTAGTGAACCCAACATAAACAATTTAATTTTTTATTTTGAGTGCATAATATTCCTACATCTATATTACATTAACTTTGCATTCTAGGTTTGGGTATGTGCAGGATCATCATGCAAAAAATAGGCCATTAAGTGGCAAAAAATTTAGAAAAATTAGTGTTAGGAAACTTGACGTAAATATTTGAATAAATTATCTATATTATTTCAAAAATATGTAAGAATAGAATTTGTAGGAAATTGAATGTAGTTTCTAAAATACTAGGTTTATTTAAAAATAAATAAAATCTATTTGGTGAAAATTTGAAATTTCATTGCAGTACTTAAATTTCAGGGAAAAAAGAAGTAGGTGTATCGACCACCCTAACCATAATAAAATGATAATATTTTTTGTAAGATTTTATATATAAGTAGAGGACTCATGTATGGATGTGATGCATATTTTTTGTAATTTTTTTCCAAGTAAATAATTAATTATGAATTTTTTATTACAACTCTTAGAAAATATAAAAACTCGTCTGACCACCTTAACTTGGTCAAAACTTCATGAAATTTAATTTTTATTTTTTTAATCCTATAGTATGTGAAGCATAGAATGTGATGCATGTTTTGGATTCAAAAAATATGATACCGTTTGAAAGTTATAGATGTTTTTCAATCAGCCTATCGATCAGGACTTTAGTCATAATTCTAATAGAAAATGAATAATAATTATTTATTAAATTCAAATTAAATCATAATTTATATTTTTGGAAAGCTGAGAATATCATCTAAAAACCATTTTCGTTTCATTAATTTTGGGTGAAAAAAAGTCATTAGCCACATACCCTACAAATACGCATAATATTACCACTTTTTGGCGCACCATGATCCTGCACATACTCGTTTTGTAGTAGTTAATTTGCATCTAGGGTTTCTAAATCTTGCATAGTTAAAGTGAATATAGGTTGCATTTTTTATCTTGCAACATTGAATTTCATATGAAATATATAATGGCAATCAATCTAGACATCATACAAACAATAACCCTTAACATCCACTCAAAAATTGTTGAATTGGGTGCAAAAACCCTAATATGGGACTCATACACCCCTCTAGGTGGTTTAGTCCCAATACAAGTTGTTTCTCTTGATTTTTGGGGATTTTGTGTTATGTGTTTTTTAGCATTTGAAGCTTGAAAAAACCCTAATTGGGACTAATACACCCTTTGGGATATTTTTCCTAGATCAGGCCTAAAATTTCCTTTTATAGCATTAAAAACCTTGTTATTGAACTTCTTAAGCTTGCTGGTAACATATAGTATTAGTCTAGAAAGTTTTAGGAACTTCTATTATATGAATCTAGGTCAAAAACATCAATTTAGGGTAGTCTTTTTTAAATAATTTCAATAAAAAAATCATTAGATCTAAAAATGTTCACATTTCTAAAATTTTGGATAATATGGATAAAAGTACATTTCACTTTTTCATACATAACGTTTACATGCATGAATCTTTGCATAAGTTTGATAAAAGTTCTTTTCATTTTTGGATACGCATTTTTTGTATTCTTAAATTTTTGCATACATTGGATAAAATTAAGTTATATACACCTAAAAATGGTCTGGATAATCCAATTAATTATATACAAATTATTTGATTAATTAACCTTTTAATTCATCTACTTATAAATAAATGCTAAATTTATTTTTATAGTTCACTTTTCTAGTTCTTCTATCTTAAATCACATTCTTCAAATCTTAATTAAATAAACAAATTCAATAGTTTTTTTTATTTAATTAACTCTTCTTCTAATTAAATTTAAATACTAAATTTGAATTTAGTCACATGTCTACAACTTTTTCCTCTTTCCACCTCATCATGTGTCTCAACAAAATTTAATATGTCAAATATTTAATTAAGCTTTATCTTCAATAGATTCTGAAAAAAACTTGGGACACTTGGCTATCTTCCTCCATCTATTCTTCCTAAACACTTGGCAGATTGTTTTACTAAAGGGAACACTTTCCTTGATTCTCTCTAGTTTCTTCATTCTCCACCATTTATCTCTCTAGACTAAATTTGGACCATTGTTTATTGCCAAATAAGAATATGCTTTGGAAAAAGTTATAAATACAACCTCATTCTACAACAAAAGGATCCTAGCTTTGACCAATCTTACTTTGCAAAATTCTCATTTGATCATTTAGCAATTAGAAAATTAAAAGAATATTAGTTTAGAATCATGGATTTATCACTAGCTACATCTTGATTTATTTAGTTTCATTACATCATTTGCATATCATTTTCATACAACATCATTATCATAGCATCATTATCATATCAATCACATAGCTTAGCAATCAATCATGTAGGAATTTTTTTATTGCATTTTCTAGCATCTCATTCTTCAAGTTGTCATTCTAACAGTCATAGTGCATACACAATCTAAGAGCCATTATGATTTAATGAATCTTTGAAGATAGAGAGCAATGGGACAACTTTAAGAGATTTATTGCTATGATTTGATTATTATATTTGAATATCTTAACATAATGTTTCATTGATTGTGTTCTATTACTTTCTTTTGTAGTCACACACTTTACAATACATATCTAATATTATTTTGGTGCCCACTATGGGGCTTGACCACATTTCTTAACAATTCGAGGGTAGTGTGCAAGAAAACCATCCCAAAATTCTTTGTTCTAAAGGTTGTGATGTCTCCTAGGGGTGTTTATCATTTGTTTCACCAAATGGAAACCCTTACTAGAAACTTTAAGTGTAGAAGAGAGCTGAATCAATTTTTGAACATTTGTAATATTACAATGCAAGGGGAGCAAATAATATGCCCCCAAGATACTCACCATATAACTATTAGGGATTACTAGCCAAAAGTGGAGGATTCAACTTTGGTTAAGACCTAGGAAAGGAAAAAGCATGGGCACCCTCTAGGGGGTGACATGGCTATGTGAGATGACATAGTTCTAAGATGTGGCATGTGATATTATGAATATTGACATTGAAAAAGTGTTTGATCTATTTCCTATTTTTAAATATCTGTGGAAATCAAAGGAATTAGATGATATTATTGAACATACACTTAATGTTTTAGTTCCTAGGCTTGAAACATCAATTTAATAACTTGTTGTGTTTGAAGTCATTATTTAAGAAATCATCCATTTAAAGAGATTAACTCACCTAATCCAAAGACCAGACAACCATATAAAAATCATTGCTTAGAATATTATCCCTTGAAAATATATAAATTCACAAATTCAAAACAAGAAAACTAGACAGATTATCAAAATAGTGAACAATTTCTAGTTTAGTGCATGCATTCCCTATTCTGGCACATACTCAACATATTATAGCACATCTGAGTCATTTTCCAGCACATTTAGTACATCTTGGTGCTTTTCTAGTGCATTTGTTCCATCTAGCACATTTCCAAATTTGTTTAGCATATTTACCTGATAATTGAATAGGGAGTTAACTTGAAATCACATTTAGGTGTAGTATAACACATCGTTGGCTTGTTTTGATGCATTTGACCCATTTTCTATCATATTTGAGTCATTTTTCAATGCATTTAGTTCATATTTCAATGTATCTAGGGCATTCTCTAGTGCATTTGCACCATCTTTCAGCACATTGAATCCATTTTCTGGTGCATCTAGGGGACAACCTAGCACATTTAGGCCATATTTTAGTGCATCTATTTCCTTTTCTAACACTCCATACCTAATTTTAGCGCATCTAGTTAATTCACAAACAAAGAGCGAAATTTGTTAGTGTATGTTTTTTAATATTATTTGTCCTACACATTATTAAGCATACCTTAGGTTATAGGAGATGTGGTTTATGTGAGGACACATGGCGTAATCCATCAATTACATGTGTTGCTCCCACTCACACTTGGGTAGTTGAGTTTCACACCCTCTTTTGGCTTTATATGCCACCTCACAAAACCACTCATCTGTCTCTTTCTAAGTAGGTTATGCCACATGTTTGGCATTTTCCAAGTAGGCATAACTCCCACCTAATTTGGTTATTTGGGAGTTATTGCCCCTCTTGGAATTATTTTCCCATATTCTACTATATATTTTGCACTCACCTCTCCCTCCTATCTAGTCCAGATCAAGTCCAAATGAGCTCATATCAGCTTGATCAATTCAAGGGAGAGTTGAGGCATATTGTATCATTTAGTGTGTGATAATAACATCATTTTGTTATTGCACTATATTCTAGCATTTTATCTCTTTCTGCTCTCATGTGGAAGGCTTATCTTGGTGTTGCAAGTGATCCTGGGTGCTTGAGTTCATCAACAACTCTTACATGGTATCAGAGCGTCAGATTTGCAAGCCCCTTCTCAAATTTGAGATATTTGTGAGTGTTTTAATCAGAATTGTAGGTTGCAGCATTCCTTTCCTTGTCTTAAGTAGGTGATTCTACCTTTTCATGTCATTTTTTGATTGTTTGGGTCATTTTATGTTGCTAAAGGCATTTTTTTTGCACTAGATCCATATTTTCTATATATTTTAAAGAGAATCCTCCATTTGGGTTTTGTTTGTAGTTGAAAAAAACCATCTGGGTCATTGGTAGTTTCTGTATACATGTTATATATTTTGTAAAAAATAAATTGGAACATTTCATCAGACCCCCTCTCTAATTGCATTTTTGATTTCGCATTCAATCTTTGGAGGGCCATAATTCAGTCATACGAGCTCTTTTTTCAGAGACTTTTTTTTCGATTTGGGGTAGAATTTCGTAGGCTTTGCAGTGGTGTGATCCATTTTTTCTCAAGTGATCTGTATTTTCTAGAAAATAAGTTTTATCAGTAGATTTGAAGGACAGTTCTCATGTTTGGAACTTCAAATGGCTATAAATTTCCAATATGACCTAGGATTGAGGTGATTATTTTTTTGAAAGTTGATATTTTCTTTAGCACTATACATTAGTGCTATTTTTTAGGTTCTTATTTTGAGATTATTTTAAAATTTTAGTATTTGGGTCCAATTTTGGAGATTGTAAAACATTAGAAAATAACTCTAGCATTGTAAATGCACTAATTATAAAGTGCCACCATTATATTGTTCTGGGGGGTCATGATTGAGTGAATTTTGGAGGGTAATCTTGTAGTTGATTCTTTTGTGTTGACCATTTGAGGAGGTATCAGGGGTTTTTCTATTCATCCTTCTATGGTAATGTTGAATAAGGATAATTATGAGTCTTGGAAGAATGGAATCCTGACACATCTCAGGTGGCTTAAGCTCTTGCCATACCTTTATGGGCTCATACCTGAACCAGACACACCTTGGAAGCAATCAGTTTGGGGTAATAATAATGATCACATTATAGGATTAATTGGTACATATATTGGTGTTGATATTTATGTGGAGATCTCACATATTGAGTGCCCACACACACTTTGGACAAAGATTTGGGAAATTTTTGGAGACCATCATATCTTTCCATTCCCAGATCATCCTATTATAGATTGTTTAATTCCCCTTGATGATGTTGATAATATACCCTATGATGATACTTTAGAGGAGCTTGAGGATAATAAATTTCTTGAATGTCTAGTTGACAAAGAGACTTCTCTTCTTGCTTCTCCTCCTCCTATTGAGATCACATCCTCATCTACTGTTGCATTTGAAGATACTTGTGTTGCTACATTCATGGCTTCTTATGATTCAGTGCAACAGGATACACATTTTCTTCTAGATATAGCTACTTCAGATGACTACTTGAGAGACATTGCGGGTTTATTTATGGAGTCTCATGTTTCAAACTTGGGAGACACTATTCATGACATCCATCTCCTCTTTGATGAAGTTGATTCTTCTTCAGTTGTTGTGGAGGAACCTTTGGATCCTCTTGTTCATTCTCCACATGATCATTCATCACAATTTGGCATGATTGTGGATACTTTTGAGCAACATTTGGAGGAGTCACATTTGTCTTCAGATGAGATATATTTTTCTTCATATTTTGTTCTACATCCATCTCCACTAGGTACTGGATTTTCATCTTTTGTAGTGTGGCCTAGAACACCTGATTTGATGGTGACAACTTTTGGCATTGACATGGGGACACTTGAACAAAATTCAGAGACATCATACATTCTTCCTTCATATTCGTTTTAGGAATGGGAAGATATCCTGCATACATCCTTGGTTTTCTTTCTTCCTAAGGGGAGAAATAGTGTTCAATGATCTTGGACAATCTTCAGCTTCTTGTGTCGAGCATTCACCAACAATGCAGGAGATTCTACATTGGGGGACTATATGGTGTCTCTTCTTCTCTCTTGGGAGAGATTTTTTTCCTATGGTTTTTCTCTTTCTCATGTTCTGAGAGGTTTCATCATTGTACATGGGTACCTTACATGGCCTTGTAGCGAGGACCGATCTTTGCATTATGTCATCCTTTCACCCACCTAAGTTATGCTTAAGGGGGGGTGTTAGTGTAGGTTTTTTTATATTATTTTTCCTACACATTATTAAGCATACCATAGGTTATAGGAGATGTGGTTTATGCGAGGACACATGGCATAATCCATCAACTACATGTGTTGCTCCCACTCACACTTGGGTGGTTGAGTTTCACACCCTCTTTTGGCTTTATATGTCACCTCACGAAACCACTCATCTATCTCTTCCTGAGTAGGTTATGCCACATGTTTGTAATTTTCCAAGTAGGCATAACCCCCACCTAATTTTGTTATTTGGGAGTTATTGCCCCTCTTGGAATTATTTTCCCATATTCTACTATATATTTTACACTCACCTCTCCCTCCTATCTAGTCCAGATCAAGTCCAAATGAGCTCATACCAGCTCAATCAATTCAAGGGAGAGTTGAGGCATATTGTATCATTAAGTGTGTGATAATAACATCATTTTGTTATTGCACTATATTCCAACATTTTATCTCCTGATGCTCTTGTGTGGAAGGCTTATCTTGGTTTTCCAGGTGATCTTGGGTGCTCGAGTTCATCAACAACTCTTACAAAATTTGTCATCTATCTAAAAATTAAAGCCACATTCAAGGATCCTTATTAGAATTAAATCATTCGTCAGTCACAATAGTGATTTAAATTTGAAGAAACTAGACTTTACAAGTAAAATCTTTTAAACTAAACTAAGATCTACAATCTTAAAGTTCCTAATCATCAAACATACCACTAATTGTTAAGCTAAGTTTCCTCGTCAAGATCTATCATCCTTCATCATGAAAAAAAATTGCATAATCATATTTAACGTAGTCTTATCAATATAATTTTTCATTTTATTTGACTTAGTTATCATCCTTAGCACTCCTCCAAATAGAGATCAAAGTTTAGTGAAAACTATAAAACTTGTATGCCCATTTTAACAAGATCACAAAGGAAAAAACTTAAGGAACAATAATTTGAGACTCAAAACACCATGGCTAAAGGAGAGGAAATTCCCTTTCATAGATTCCACCAACCTGAAAGTGATGAAATAACTAAGGAAGACATCCAAAATTCTCAAAAAGACCCCAAGTTCCACAAATTCATGGAGAAAATTCTAGAAAAAGATGGGGGAAAATACCTTTTATTGCTAGCTAATCTAGGTGTGAAACTTCTAAATGACTTTGATGTTAATCAATTGAAACTGATCCACCAAACACAAATCCAATGGCTACCATAACTCATCAAATGAAAATTTTGCAATAGCAACTCCTTGAAATGCAAAGAGCAACCACTAAGAGATAGTTGTTGCAAGACATTTTCCCATATCCTTTTGATCAAAGTGTAAACATGATTCCTTTTCCCAAACATGGTGAATTTCCAAAATATGAGAAATATAATGGAAAAATTGATCCTATAGATCATGTAGGAGAATTTTTAACCATGAGCTTGGAGTTTGCACACAAAGAGACTTATTTGATGAGATTGTTTCCACAAAGTTTAGGTGGAAAATGTATGGAGTGGTTCTCTAAATTACCTCTAGGTATTAGGTCCTTTGAACAGTTAGTTAATAGATTCATCACTCAATACTCTTACAACATCCAACATGAGATAACCATGAAGGAAATTTGCAAAGTAAAATAGAAAAAGGGTGATCATTCCTCATATTTTTACAAAGATGGAGTAGATTGTTTGCTAGGTATGCTCGTCCCATACCTAAAAAGGAAAAGATGGAAATATTCATTGATAATCTAAATGATGAGATGAGCTATAGAATTGAATTGTAATGCTCACCCTTCTTTGAGAAAATGATTAAAAATGGACTCAAAATAAAAGAAGCCTTGGTTAAGAGAGGAGTCATAAAAATATAAAATGAAGGAAAAAACTCATCCAACTCATCCAATCATTATAACAACAATGATAAACCAAAATTTTGGAAAAGAAATAAAAAATGCCAGTAAGAATGATGCTATAGCTGAAACAAAAAATAAAAAACTAGTCTTTAATTTAATAGTAGTTGCCACCAAGATCAATCAAAACACCAACCAAAATACCAATCAAAATACCAAACAAAACAACAATCAAAACAATGTTGAATCTAAACCACTACCACATCAAAAACCATCAAATCGAAGAATATTCACACCTTTGGGATAATCACTTGAATCATCATTAAGATAACTTCTTGCACATAGACTTAAATATTACTAGATGCATGAGATTGTGAACCAAGAGTTAAACCATCTTGGTAGAATGAAGCATACTATTGTGATTTTCATTGAAACAAAGGACACAAAAAAAATAACTACATGGAATTGAAACATGTGGTACAAGATTATATTGATAACAAGACAATATTTGTAGGACCAGAAATGAAAAATGATTATGGAGCATTCAAAAATCCTTTACAAAATTATGAAAAGGGAGAATATTCTTCTACAAACAACAAAGGTAAAAATGTGAACTATGTTTATGAAACCACTATCCTTCATATTTCTGTAGTTGAAGATAAAAACAATTACATCGAAATTAATGACAAACAAGACATTGTTTCTATTGGTAATCGAGCTAATGGTATTACATTGTAGTTGATTATCAAACCAATGACATTGAGATTAATGAAAAAAATGACCTTATTGCAGCCAATAATCAAAACAAAGACATTGTTACAACTCAAAATAAATTAAGTGACATCAACATCAATATCAAATCAAATCAAATCAATGATATCATAGAAATAAATTTGATCACAAACATTGCTACGATTGATAATAAGATTAATGTCATTAAAATTAGAGAAAACAAGATTACCAACTAGTCAATGCAACCACAAAGGGGTAGGTAAAAGTAATATTGAAATGAGCTACATCTAAAACACCCACTGCCCCTTCAACTCAGTACAACATAGTTGATCAACTGCAAAAAATCCCATCTCAAATATCCATATTTGAACTACTAAAAATTTCACCGGCTCACAAGGAGATTCTGGAATAAGCTCTCATAGCCACTGTGCAGTACCAAATAATCTTGAAGTTTTCTAATTTCAAGCTATGGTAGGGAACTTGACCACACCTCATTTCCTATCATTTTTAGAAAATGATGATGCTTCACTTTTTCATCCACATAATGCACCACATCACATTGAGGTCTTAATTCACAGACATCGAGTCAAACATGTCTTAATAGATGGTGGAGCTAGAATAAATATATTCACTTTAAAACTTATTCATGCACTAAGATATTTATAGAATGCAATTGATGCTAGAAGATCACAATAAAAGCCTATGATGATGAAGAAAGATCCTCCCATGGACTGATCATGTTACCTATTCAAGTGGGACCAATTGTAAAGGATATAGTTTTCCAAGTGTTAGAAATTACTTTACATACAATATACTCTTGGGACATCCTTGGATTCATGAAATGTAAGCAATACTATCAATGTATCACCAATTCCTAAAGTTTCCTTTCAATAGACAAGAAATAACCATCTCAGTTGATTCCAATATTCCTCAATATTGTAACACACTCAAAAAAATCCAAGATACTTTTGTGCCACATAAAAAAGAGGTGCAAACTCCTAGTTCATCAATTAATGAAAGATAATTAAACTTTGTGTCAAAGTGTGTTCAGAAAAAGGTTCAGTCAAAAGATAAGGGCATCAATGATTCTACTCCATCAAATAATGAAATTCAACTAAATTCCTTATCAAATAAGTTTGAGGAAAATATAATTAACAGACAAAGGAATTGATGAATATTCAATAAATAAATCCTTGTTTGTATCATAGTTACTTCCTTCACCAAGATCCTATGGACAACAATCAACATCAAGCCAATAATCTTCACAACATACTGATGGAACTTTCAAATTTTTGCAAAATTTTAAGTGCTCATATTAAAACCCTCAAAATTTTTACCTAAAATTTTGTTACATATAATTCATAGTTCTTATGTGAGGTTCAAGGTATGTAACATAGATTTTTGGCACCTACTAGCTTTCTATCCCTCCTAGGGTTTTGCACCTAGAAGGAGAAAGGTGGGCCAAAATTGCTTATGTTAACACTAGAATAAATGGGGGAAAGAGGTGTGAAGTGTGTGTAGATGTATCTAAATTCTTTAAAATCAATGAAAATGTAAATCAAATAATGCAAACTAGTCCAATTCAAAAGTGTTGGAAAACACATTGAGTATTCAAACAAAGGACCTAGAATTAAGAGCAAACTGTAATATAACTTAACAAAACTTGAGATATGTAACTAGAATCTAGATGAGGATGGACTAAGGCTTCAAAAAATTGATGATACTAAAATTTAGGCCTGGTGGGACTCATTTTCCATTGCGGGCAAATCAATCCTAGTTCAGGATAACTATTTTGAAGCTCATTTAAAAAAAAAGGGTATCAAGAAATGAAAAAAACCAAAATTTGACCCTATAATGGGAATAATTCTCCACCCATGGTGAATGAATCCAATTTTTTCTTTCTATAAATTCAAAAATGCAATTTGTAGCTTTCAGATAGCTCAATTTGCACCTCCAAGTGTCTAGATCTGAATCTATCAAATTTGGGTTTGAAACTAACTTTTTATTTATAATTTGGATTGAATGAAGAGGATAAATCTTGGATGACTGAGAAAAACAATCCTAAATTACCCTTACTCTCCCAAAATACCTAAATCTGCAAACAAACAACAGAAGAAGACAAAAACATTGATTGTTAAAGCATGGGGGTTTTCCTTGGTCAAACCCCTTTTAGGAAATTAATCCAAAATGATGAGAAAAATGAATGAAACATGAAAAAATGGAGTATTTTACCTTATGATGATGAGTGATCTTGTTTTTCTATAGCAATACATGAAGAATCAACTCTTGGATGCTTAAGAATGTTATCTTGAATAATAAACCCTAGTTTGTTTGACTTGAATGGAAGAATAGATGATAAAATGAAGGTGAGAGATGTAATAATAAATATGATATGTAAAAATGAGGTTATAAATACTTATTTATAGAAAAAAATTCTTTAGTACCCAATTATACTACATCAGAGGTTGACATAAAGTGAAACTAAACTTTAAATTTCACTTTATCCCCTCTCAAAGATCAAAATGGGGTCCAAATTGGACTCATTTGGAACACATGGTGAAAATCTCCCACTTGGATAGGACTCATCCACCAAGCATGTAAAATGGGTCCCACATGGGCCATTCTTACACTTAAGAGGCCAAGGAATGAGGAAATATGGTTTAAATTGCAACAATATCAAGGGTTTGATCAATTAAAGCCTTAGAATGCACAATATAGATTGAAATAAGTCTAATAGTGATGATGTAAATATAAAATAGGGCACGGGACATATAAATCAATGTGAAAGTGTAATTAAATACACTTTACAACACTAAAATGAGGTCCACGGAGCCTAGGAAGGCACAAAATCCAATGTGAATGTGCAAGACACATTACAACACTTGGTTAAATTTAAATTTACTTTACAAGCCTTATAAATTCATGTGATGATGTATTAAAATATGTTTTATAATATTGAATAGGCTCATTAAGCCTAGAAAAGCGTGAAAGTCCTTTACAAGACTCCACAACACCTTTATAAAACATTAATAAACACATTTTATTTAATGTAGAAAGGTCCAAGACCTAGTGTGGACACATAAAATGCCTCACAACACCTAAATCAAGGCCTAATTAAGTCTATTTATCATGAATTATCCCATGTCAAGCAAAGGGTTCTATTTTCTATGGCAAAAGGTTTTGTTTATTTTTAGTTGCTTGGCATTCTATTTTGCAGTTAGTTGCACAATGTATGTTGACAATCATAAAAGGGGAGGGAATTTTAATATTTATGTTATCATTTGACTATCACCATGCAACTGGTCTTTCTCTTGAGTAGGTCTAAATTTCTCATTTCTATAGGGTTAGGGAAAGGATATTTTTGATCATTACATCCTTTGTTCCATGTGATTCCAAAGTTGTGAGCCTACTATTCTTGTGTTGCCCTAGAGAAATCCCCTCTTTTAGAACAACTTATGAGTACAAGCCTAAAAATTTCACTTAAGTCCTGATGACCCTTGTAAATGTATCACTCATCACTGATTTATTCTTAGGTTTACACCTTGAATTAGTGATGAGCGGTGAATAGTCTCTTCCTTTGATATAACTCATCGCTAATGGTTTTTATCCCTCAAATTTGTAATAGTGATGAGTGATGTTCTTAGCCTTATGTACTTATCACTCTTCATAGTTGGGTTGGTATGAAATTGAGTTCTCTGGTCTACTTAGGATTTTTATTATTTGACCTAGTTGTTATCACTAGGATTGGGGTGTTCTTCTTTAGTGTATTGAACCAAAAGGTCTTTTAATTCTCATTCTATTAGCTCTAAAAAATGGGAAAAATTGGTGAGGCAACTCTGGCTATTAGTAGGTCTAGTTGGTTAAGTATGTCTAAATGCCATGAGGAGGTAGTTGATCAGGAAATAATGGTTTCTCTTGAAATTGCAAAGGGAAAAAGGATGGGTAGAGGCCATAAAAAGAAGACAATTGTGCAAAGAACCTACCGCTTGAGGAATAGGACCATTCTAGGAGAGGCGACTGAGCTCAAAGGAAAGGAACTAGCATTGCTAGTTAAGAAGGCCAGAAAGAAGGAGAAAAGCTACCAAACTAGCTTGGGAAAGCACAGTTCTCTTATTGTGCTTTGTGATACTCATTTGAATGTTGAAGCCGATACAAACTCAGACTATGGCTAGTACATCCATTCTATTGTGCCATACGATAGTTCTGATGATGATGTGCTAATAATAACTCCAATTGCAACAAGGAATAGGAGTGTTTGGGAATTTTTCAAATGCTGACAACTCTGAATAGGGTCATTACTTAGTTTTAGTTTTTGATGACACCATGGTCATTGCATAGGAGGTGTTTGTTTTCATGTGTCCATGGTTTTTCTTTTTGTTTCCCTTGTTGATGTGGAGGTCTTTGTTATGATGTGGTTGAAATATGTTTTGTTCCAAACAAAAGGATGCTATAATAATGACTCCTTGTGATTTACACATGTTTTTTTTCCATTTTTTCCTCCCATGTTCTCAAATGAATACTTATGAAACTTCCTAGGGAGTTCTTTGAGGAGTTAATTAAATTAGCTTTTTAAATGAACTTAAATGTAAATAAAATTGTGATTCAGCTAATTGCTTGTCACTTGCTTTCTTATATAAATGGAATTTCATGGCTGAGAAGGGAGAGTTCAAATATTTTTGAGTCCAAGTATCATCACTATAGGTATTATGCTCTAGAAGAAAAATAGAACGTGAATAGATATTCTAGTAAATATATCAGAAAAAAGGTTTAAGATGAAAGTTATATTGTATATGAATTTTAAATATGGTTATACAAGGAAACATTAGAAATGGGAAAGAAGCTTAGTTTTCAAAATATTTATCTCCTATATATTTTCTATCAAAGTTATAAATAAAAATGTTAATGGAAATTTCATTTGTCTTTTTGTCATTTGCACAAAATATATGCATTCATTTTATGCTTCAATTTAATGGACTGATTAAACACTAAAAGGAGCTCATGAGTTTGTAAGAAAATGATATATGATTAAATAAGGAAGTGATGTCTTGCAAACATAGCACGTTGGGTGTTACAAAGTGACATTTTGATATCTCATCAATTTCTAAAATTCAATTAATATTGTATTACTAATTTCTTACATGTCATAACTCTTTTCCTCTCTTAGATAAGGCACTGATTGTTTCATTAGTATATCTTGTAGTCAGCTGAGCCAATATTGAGTTGGGCCTAGGATTCAAGACAAATAATGATACATGAAATACTTTAAACCACATTGTCCAAATTTTAAGTATGTATTTTAACTCCTCAATATAATTAATACTTCTATCTAAGGCCTACCAGTACTCTAATAAGGTATTTTTTTTGAGATAGTGCATCTATGATAAGAAATACTTTTGAATTATAGTAATATATTATGAGTATGCATGGGATTACCCTCTCGGGTCTCACAAATCCAAAAGAGAAGAATTAAATTATTAATCACTTTACTTAGGTGTTGGCCAATCCTCAATCTCACTAATAATTAATTTGTGGCATGCCCATAGGTTAGGATTGAGACTAATTTTGGTTCAAAAAAATAACCAACATAAATGGCGACTTTGGTGGGGAACAATTTTTCTATCTCTTATGGAAAATTGATTTAAGACCATTTAAAAATAGTCAAAGAAAAATTAACATTTGGTTCAGACATTGAAGAAGTTTTAAATCTGTAAATTGAGGTGTAGCAGCCCTAATTTCATAAGTTGTGAAGTGACTTTGTTGGGAGAACTCAAAGAAAGATATCCTTTCTTCTAAGGTTTTCCCCTTGTTTAAGAGATGGTGACTCTAATCTAAATTTTATCGTATGAAGGTTTTTTTTCTCTATATTATAACGTGAAAGTTCTTTATTCAAAATTGCAACAACTAGTGGTACATAGCTCTTTGTATATTTCAATTTGTTGAACATGTCATATTAAGAGTTATTGTAGTTCCATTCAAAATTTTCTTAGAGTGAAGTTGTATATCATAAGAATAACCATTCATTTTCAATATCACATGTTAAAGGCTCTAGTTACTATTGTGTTAGAAACTATCTCATTGATCCTTCATGTTGTCATAGTTGTGATTGTGCACCATTAGTTAAAATAGTATTTGTTTACATCCATGGATTATCAAAGAGAAATAACCATGCGACTAGAAACTTGGATGCATATTGTCAAGAAGCCTCATAATTTTGAGAATCCTCAACTATTTGATATCAAAAAGTGCATGCATTCAAGTGTGAACAAGCCTAGGATAAGGTTAGAATGGAAAACTGTGTTCAAAATACGAGTTAAAGAGATGAATAAAAGGAACGTAATGGATATGCAAGCATAGTTAAGAGATAATCATACTAGATCTGTTAGCCAAAATGATGCACCTTTTTTCAATTCTTTTGACCCATTATATAGTCAATTAGATTTGCCATGGATTGATTACAAGGTTAAAGTATGACCTCTTGAGTCTATAAGAAAATTCCTAGATTTAATGGATACAATGTGTTTGAAGGAGATCCACATGTCCAAAGTTTCTATAGCTTCATGGTAAAATATTTATTTAGAGATCAGGATATGTGGATGAGATGTTTTGTCAGATCTCTTGAAGCTAGGGCTAGGGACTGGAACTTAATTTTTCTTGAGAAGTCCTCTCTTTGTTGGGATAATCTAGTGGATACTTATGGGAAAGAATTTGCAAAAGAACCCTTTGATTTTGTCACAAAGTTAAAAAAATTGAAGAAGTAGGATAATGAGTCAAGTATTTTCTTTAGTCATAGATTTGCTACTACTCTTGTACTAATCCCTTAAATTTTGGGACCTAGTACATCAGATTTCATTCATTTATAGTTTGAAGATTTTGAGGAGGGATATAGTGCATTGATTAAGGATTTCAAAATATTGAATATTTAGATGGCCTACACATGTCTAGATAGTATGGAAAAGATGAGGAATGAATATGTTCAAGGTTTACTGTCTTCAATTGTGGATAAATATGTTGATGAAACCAACCATTGTGTGGATAAAAATGATCAAACACATGCAGTTTCATATACAAATAAGTGCATGCTTGAGAAGGAGGAAGTTAAAAGAACTACAATGTTCACCATTGGTACTCATAATGGTGAAAATTATTTTCTTTACCTTTAAAAATATATAAATGATTAACCCAATGATGAAACCCAATCCATGAAGTTTCTAGATTTCAATGATGGTAATATCTTAGTATGTCCTAAATTACAACTTGGTAAATCGTGCATTTTTACTGGAGGTCAAGAGAAAGAAATGGTTGAAAGAGTGGATCAAGACTATGGTCTACTAAATTGTGAACAAATTTCAAATTTGGTAACTATTAAATATAAGAAGCATGCACATATGGATAGCCCTTAGTTATTGTGTAATATTCCTATTAATTTTAACAATGTTGATAGTCTTTATTATCTATAATATGAAACATGGGTATTTGATATTCCTAACTAATTGATCAGCATTGTGATAATAATTAGCAATTGGTTGATTTTAATAATGCTTTTAATGATGAACATAAGAGTGCACAGACTGATGAAAGTTCAAAAGCTTGTGTCAATGATTTAAGAATAGTAGACCACCATGAAGTTTGTACATCTGATAAGTCAGGTTGTGAAAATTATTAAGCATATTTAGATAAGTACCTATATTTTTTTTTGGATGAGCCTAGTTATGAATTTTTTTGTATGGCTATGGGGGCTAATTCAAAAGAAAAAATAGAATATATTTTTAAATCAAAATTGCTCACTTTTCAACAAATTTGAATGCTAATGATGTTAAAATGTTGCATTTAGAAGGTATCAAAGTGAGCAAGAATAAGGATAGGGTACAGATTCTTTATAATTCTCTATACCAACATGTTGAGGCACAGTTACAATATGTTCCAATGTATTAATGTGTTTCTTTACAAAAACTTGGAGGTAGTTTGCATGGTGTGCATGATATTTTGATTAATCCTTATAGCTATTTTACTTTTAACATGAAAACTACTATGAAGATTAAGCCTAAAAGTACCAACTACTTGGTAGAATATGAGTGCTAGATTTTTCAACTGGATGAAAATTCCTTGCATTGTGGTAATGGGAAAAAAAATTGAGGAAAGGTGTTTTGAATGATAAAAATTATGAGTTACTTCCACATGCAATACAATATTTTAAGGGTATGCCTAATTCTTAGATACACAATAGTTACAAATTTGTTACAAATGCTAGCATAATTTATTGGGCATATTCTACTGATGCTTTTAGGATGGATTTAGTAAGGTGTGATGAAATTTTTTTATATGATAGAGCTAAGAAAATTCCTACAATTTTTGTGGCCTTGGGCCATCATATGTGGTTTGACTTGGCAAACCAAAACAACAAGAGCAGAGATGGTCTTATGACTCTATTCCCCAATGGAGTAGGAACTTTGTCTACTTCTCTAGAGGATCTAAATTCTCTCTCTATTCACTGAGGAACAAACATCCCTAGAAAGAGCCACTAATGGCACTTTCAAAATTTTCCAAAATTTTAAGTGCTCATATTAAAACCCTAGAAATTTTAACCTAAAATTTTGTTAGATCTTATGCAGGGTTCCTATATGAGGGTTAGGGCTTTGTTTATTTTAGTTGCATGGCATTCTATTTTGCTGTTAGTTGTATAATGTTTGTTGATAGTCACAAAAGAGGAGGGAATTTTCATATTTATGTCATCATGTGACTATCACCATGTGACTAGTATTTCTCTTGCATATGTCTGAATTGCCCATTTCTATAGGGTTAGGGAAAGGATATTTTTTATCATTATATCCTTTGTTCCATGTGATTCCAAAGTTGTGAGCCTACTATTCTTGTGTCTCCCTAGAGAATTACCTTCTTTTAGAACAACTTATGAGCACGTGCCTAAAACTTTCACTTAAGTCCCAATGGCCCTTGTAAATGTATCGCTCATCACTGATTTATTCTTGGGTTTACAACTTGAATTAGTGATGAGCAGTGAATACTATCTTCCTTTGATATAAATCATCACTAATGGTTTTTGATCCCTCAAATTTGTAATAGTGATGAGTGATGTTCTTAGCCTTATGTACTTATCACTCATCATGAATGGCCATTGAAAAGAATATTTGTAATAGTGATGAGTGATATTAGGTCACACTGTGTGATTGCGGATATGTTGTAAAAGGTAATTCTCACATTAGTGATGTGCAATGAACCCTATAAATGAACCATTCATTGCTAATGGTTTGCAAAATATATGTGGAGAATTAGCAATGAACGGGGACCTTATCACTCATTATGATTTCATCTTAGAAATTAAGTTATAAATTAGCAATAAGGAATGGGTGCCTTCTAAAAGGTTTTTCCTTTTGCTAATTTTATATGATCTTATGGGAGATATATTTGGTGCTATTTGTTTTATGCATGTGCATGTGTCCAAGATTTGGTGTTTCTACAATATCTCTCATCATTGATGGGATCTTAGGCATGAAATTTGAATTGGCGATGCATAATAAAGGGAAAAATGTGACTGAGGGTCAGGCCATAGAATAAGGGTCTAAAGGCCATCACAAGAATGTTTTCATTATTGATAGAGCCAAGTGATGATTAAGTGAATCAATGACAAGTGATGATCATTAATGAAAGGGGCAATCTGGTAGCATCCTGGGGATCTCGTGCAAAGAAGAAAAGGGATCAATTAAAGAACTAGAGGACTGTTGATAAAGTTTTAAATAGGATGATTCAATGGATAGGAAATATTTGCATAAGAAACTTCATTTCTAATGAGAATTCTAGGCATGAAGAAAAATCAGCAATGAAACATACAAAGAAAATTTATCTCTAAACTGGCATTATGTACTTCATCAATATTAATGAAGAGCATGGATGAGTTTGGCGATACATGGTAATTGTTAGGACACATATGATTAAATAAAGGTTAGGGAATAATGTGTCAATTTTTGAGATAGGATCATTTTTTCATGAAGCAAGTTGAAAATAGTCGAAAAATGATGCTCATGGCCATCGTAGATGAGATTTTAATTTCTCTCAAATGAACGGTCTAGATTCAGAGCCAAATTGATAGTCCACTAATTTTCTTGTGCAAAGAGTTATGCATCATTACTTGTGCATGCTCAAAATCTCTACTTGATGTAGGATGATTGATGTTTATTCTCACTCTCTTTTTGGTCTACAGTGTATGTTAGGTAAAGTGTGAAGGGTTGTTGGTCTATTTTTAGTAGAATTTTATTTTCCTGGTTGGGTTGGTATGAAATTTAGTTCTTTGGTCTAATTAGGACTTTTATTGCTTGAACTAGTTGTTATTATTGTGATTGGGGTTTTTTTCTTATGGGTATTGAACAAAAGGGACTTTTAATTATCATTCTATTAGCTTTGAAAAAATGAGAAAAACTAGTGATGTAACTTCACTTGTTAGGAGTTCTATTCGATTAAGTATGTCTAAATTCCTTGAATAGGTAATTGAGCAGGAAACCACAGTTTCCCTTGAAATTGCAAAGGGAAAAGGGAGGGCTAGAGGCCATAAAAAAAAAGAGAATTATTCAAAGTACTTACTGATTGAGGAATAGGACCCTTCCAAGAGAAGTGGCTGAGCTCAAAGGTAAGGAACTAGCATTTCCAATGAAGAAGGCTAGAAAGAAGGAGAAAAACTACCAAACCAACCTAGGTAAGCACAATTCTCTTATTGTGCTTTCCGATACTCCTTCAAATGTTGAAGCTCACACAAACTTAGATTATGGCTAGTACATCCTTTCACTAGTGCAATAAAATAGCTCTAAAAATGATGTGCTAATAATATCTCCAATTGCAACAAGGAATAGGAGTGTTTGGGCATTTTTGGATGTCAACGACTCTAAATAGGGTCATTACTTAGTCTTAGTTTTTAATGACACCATGGTAATTGCATAGGAGGTACTTGTTTTCAAGTGTCCATTTTTCTTATTTTCTTTCCCTTGTTGATGTGGATGTCTTCATGATGATGTGGTTGAAATCATTTTGTTCCAAACAAAAGGATGCTATGATAGTGAATCCTTGTGTTCGACACATGTTTTTTTCCTTGTTTTGAAATGATTAATTATGAAATTGCCTCGAGATTTCTTCAAGGATTCAATTGAAATTAGGTTTTGAAATGAACTTAAATGTAAATGAAATTGTAATTTAGCCAATTGCTTTTGGTTGCCCTGGTTATATAAATTAGATTTCATGGCTGAAAATGGAGAGTTAAGAGCTTTTTGAGTCCAAGTATGGTCACTGTAGGTATTATGATCTAGAAGTAAAATAGAACATGAAAAAATATTCTAGTAAATATATCAAACAAAATGTTTAAGATGAAATTTATACTATATATGAATTTTAAATATGGTTATACAAGGAAATATTAGAAATGGAAAAGAAGCTTAGTTTTCAAAATATTGCTCTCCTATATATTTTCTATCAAAGTTATAAATGAATGTGTTAATGGAAGTTTCATTTGTCTTTTTGTCATTTGCACAAAATGTATGAATTCATTTTATGCTTTAGTTTAATGAACTAATTAAATGTTAAAAGGATCTCATGAGTTTGTAAGAAAATGAGATAGGATTAAATAAGGAAGTGATGTCTTGTAGAAACAGTGAGTTGGGTGTTACAAAGTGACATTCTGATAGTCCATCAATTTTTGAAATTCAATTAACATTGTATTACTGATTTCTTACATGTCATAATTATTTTCCTCTCTTAGATAAGGAACTAATTATTTCATTAGTATATCTTGTAGTCAGCTGAGACAATATTGAATTGGGCATAGGATTCAAGACAAAGAATGATACATGAAATACATTAAGCCACATTAAAACTTACCAATTTTAAGTATATATTAGCACTCCTCAAAATAATTAGGACATCTATCTAAGGCTTGCCAATCCTCTGATAAGGTAATTTTTCTGAGACAATGCATCTGCGAGAAGAAATACTCTGGAATGAGAGTAATATATTATGATCATGCATGGGATTACCCTCCCGGGTCTCACAAATCTTGAATAGAATAATTCAAGTATTAATCACATTACCTAGGTTCTGGCCAATCCTCAACCTCGCTAATAATTGAGTTGTGGCATGGTCATAGGTTAGGATTGAGATTAAGTTTGGTTCAAAAAAGAATAACCAACACCTACCACACTTTTTGATTTTAAATTTGTCAAGGAAAGAACTTTAGTTGATGAATCCAAAGATAATAATATTCTCAATTAGCTCTACAACAATGAAGAACCATCCACATCAACAACTACTAGCATACAAATAGATGAATATTGAAAATGGAAAAAAATATTAGAAAGAATGAGGTATGAAGGAAAAGGACCCATCATTAAAAGAAAAGATGGTATAGTGGAACATATACAACCTATCACACTCAATGTAAAGGACAAGACTGGACTAGGATATAAAGAAGAAACCAAAGAGTAAACAAAAGGGAAAATCTATGAATGAATCTTACAACTAAAAGCTAGTTATGAGACTGATTCAAATGAGTATGAATGGGATTCATTGTCTGAAGAATCTTGTCATGATAAAGAAGTTGATGTGATACAAAGGTATACACCCACATGTACGAAGCAACAAAGCTTTGGGTCTAGAACTCTTGAATTTAGATCACAACATATCAACAACTCAAGTGAGGAAAAGAAAAAATTGAGTGAGATAGATGACTTGGAGGAGAGTAACATCATAGACCTTGATATCGCTACCAAACACCATGAAAATGTTGCCATTAAGACCCTCACTGCTATTAACCTTGACCAATCTGATGACCCTTTACCTCTAATACATCCTAAACTTATTTACTAGGAGAAAAATGAGCCTCTTAATGTCCCTATCTTTTCAAATGATGATGCCATTGTTAACTTCCTTTGTTCTAACAACCCCAAAAAAAGTTCCAAACATGAATCTCATAACAAAGCTTCAAGCTAGGGGAGTGCCATATCTCTTAGCTACAAAATGGAAAATATGAAAATTGATTGAATGGTGAAAACCATTTAATGGAAATATTAGATCAAGAACAAGTAAAAATAAAGAGTGTATCCAATGGTGAAAACCTCTCGGAGGAACCAAAGTATGGGAAATTTGACACTCTTCCTAATACTATCATGAAGGATCATCATTATTGGTTGAGCCAACACAATCTATCAACATAGACACAACAAAGAAAGTGAAGACCTTGCATCTAGCAATATCCATGACATAATAGGAAAAGCTTGATTTCACCAAGTTCTTTGAGGAAAGACAAATCAACTTTGCTTGGTCCTACTCTAATATGCTAGGCATAAATCCAGATCTTATAATGCATCACTTATCTCTACCACCTGGAGTGAATCCCGTTAAAAAGAAATTAAGTAAGATGCATCCACATATCACCTTGTTGGTAAAAGAAAAATTGAAGAAATTGTTAGATGCAAGATTCATCTGATTAATTGATTATACTGATTGGATTTCTAACATTGTACCAATTTCTAAACCACATGGTAGCATCAAGATATGTACTAATTTCAAAGATCTTAACAAGAAATTCCCAAAGGATGATTTTCCTTTCCCTAAAGTTGACATCATTGTGGATCTAACAACATGACATGCCATGTTATCACTCATCGATGGGTTTTTAGGATACAACCAGATAAAAATATCATGAAAAGATCAAGAGAAAATAGTGTTCACATGTCCATGGGATACATTTTGTTGGATTGTCATGTCTTTTGGGTTGAAGAATGTAGGAGTCACTTATCAATGGGAAATGACCACCATCTTTCATGAAATGATGCATACATTAATGGAGGATTATGTGGATGACCTGATAGCAAAATAATTCACTAGGGAGGGAGACCTTGAAATCATAGATAAAATCTTCACTCGGGTGGAAAATTCAATGTATGCTTAAGCCCAAAGAAATGTGTGTTTAGAGTTACATCAAAAAAAATCCTAGGGTACATAGTATCAAAAAAGGGAATTGAAGTGGATCTGACTAAAGTCAAGGCCATCATGGAAAATCCACCACCAAAGAAAATAAGTCAACTAATATCTCTACAAGGAAGGTTTCAATCTATCAGGTGGTTCATTACACAACTAGTAGATAAAAATCATCCTTTTAGTCATATGCTACCTAAAAATGTTTCTTTCAAATGGGTTGAAAAATGTGAAGTATTCAATCAACTAAAATTGTATCTGATGTCTCCATCCATATTGGTTCCACCTATAGAAGGAAGACCATGGTTTCTCTACATAGCAACAACTAAGGTCTCTTTGGGCACTCTCCTAGCATAGGAAGATTCTGTGGGAAAAGAAAGGGCTATTTATTATATCAAAAAAACATTGAATAGCTATAAAATCAACTACACCTTCATTAAAAAATATGGTTTGGTGGTAGTGTTTTCTACTCAACAAATCTAACACTACATGTTAACTTATACTATCAAACTCATAGCTAAGGTTGATGCACTAAAGTATCTACTAAGAAAAGTTTCCCTAATAGGAAGACTAGCCAAATGGGTAATGATTTTAAGTGAATTTGACATTCAATATGTGGATTAAAGAGCCATCGAGGTTAGGTAATATACAATCAATTAGTTGAACCACCACTGCATTATGACCATCCAATGCATATTGAGTTTCTAGATGCAGACCTCTTTACCATGACACCACAACAATGGATGTTATATTTTGATGGGTCTTACACACAACATCAGTCAGGTGCTAGAATCCTATTTTTAATGCCTCAAAGACATACCATCCCAAAATATTATAGGCTAATGTTCCCATGCACAAATAACATGGTTGAGTATGTAGCACTCATCATTGGTATCAAAGTAGCAATCAAATGGAGAATCTCAAAGTTGCAAGTTTATGGAGATTCACTACTGGTCATTAATCAAGTGAGTGATTATTATAAAAAAAAAGATGACAATTTGAACATATTCTAAGAATGGATAGTAAATATGCTAATGCAATGGTAGCAATCACTTCTCTTCTGTAGATACCTAAGAAATGAAGTCATTATGAGTTCATGGTAGAACAAGTGTTTAATATTTCTTATGATAATCCTGAATTCCAAGTCATATGCCACTTAGTTGATTCTAATACTTCAATTTATGGGAAGATCTATACTTATTTGAAAGACAACACCCTTCCACCTGATCTTTCTCAAAAACAAAAAAGTAAATTCATCCACCAAACCACTTGATACACTTTATTTCCAATTCACTTTATTGCCAAGGTCTTGATGGTACTCTCCTTCGGTGTGTAGAATGTAATGAATATAAGATGACCTTATGTGAGGTTCACGAAGGTATCTATGGAGCTCATTCAAGTGGACTAACTCTCAATAAGAAACTCCTACGTTTGGGGTATTACTAGTTGAATATGGAGAATGAGTCTTTTCAATTTGTCAAGAAATACAAAAAGTGTCACATCAATGGTAGCCTCATGCATGCACCAACATATGATCTAAAACATTTGGCAAAAAAACAACCTTTATGTCAATGGGGACTGAACCTTGTAGGTAGGAATCATCCATCATCTTAAAATGGAAACAAATTCATCATCACAACCATTAAGTATTTTACAAAAGGGATCGAAGTTGTTCCCTTGACTGCAATCACTAGAAAATAAATTGCTTCCTTTATCCTAAAGTACATCATTTGTTAGTACAACATTCCTTAGTCCATTGTCACTAACAATGGAAGAGATTTAAAGAATAAATATGTCCAAGAACATTGTGAATGGTTCTATATCTAGCATCAATTTTCTACACCATACTAACTTTAGGGAAATGGATAGGTAGAGGCCTCAAACAAAACAATTTTGAAAATATTGAAGAAAACTATCAATGATGCTAGATGTGACTAGCACATTCAATTGAATCCTACTTTATGAGCATACAAAACTAGCATCTGTACACCTATAGGAGCCACACAATATGCTCTTGTATATGGAACAAAAGTAATTTTACATATTGAGGTTGAGTTTCCATCACTCTGTGTATCACTATAGGGAATCATTTCATATGAAAACTATGAAGTTTTCAGGCTATAAGAGTCAGAACTATTGGATGAGTGCTATCAACATGTTGTGGGTCATTTGAAAGGCTATCAAAAAAATATATCCAAAAGTTATAATCACAAATTAAAACCAAAAATTTTTTAGGTTGTGATTTGGTCTTAAAAGAGAATCCTTGGAATCTACAGGATCGAGAAAAGAAGGGGAAGTTTGAACCTAACTGGCTAGATCCATTTTTTGTTGTATAAGTCTATTGATCTAGAGCCTATCAACTATCTAAAGCTGAGGGATATTTTTTTGAGGAACCCATCAATAGTACGCATCTCAAGAGGTTCTACAAATAACTCATCTAGTGCATGGTAAAAGTATTGAAAAAATACAAAAAAAAGAGAAAATTGCTTGAAAAATGATCACCCTAATGAAAACCTAAAAAAGAGGCATCTTGGTGACAACAAAAAATCAAAAGGGAAAAAATACAAAAAAGGTGAAAAATAAAAAATTTCAAAAAATTCATAAAATCTAAAAATGTGCAAGAAAAAACAAGTAGTCTAAACATGAGGATAGGTTCTATTTCTGATAAATTATCTTTTCCATCTATTTTGATGCATGTCTTGGTTGTTCGCTTTTGCCATCATTTTTCCTATCATCATAAAACCTCATGTACATATACTGGCATTGTGGTTGTGTCTCACTCTAGCTTGGGGGAAAAATCCTGAACTCATTGTGGGCAATAAAATTTGAGCTTTAACCAACAAGAAAATAGTAGTACAACAACATCAAACAAAATTATCGTAGACAAACTCAAACATTAAACATACATCAGCCTTTCAATAATCAACCATCCATATAAAATAGCTAAAATCAATCAATCAAAATAAATTTAAATGGATGATGTTCTTTTGAATCATGATTCTATCACCTTAGCATGAATGTTCAACTATTGTACTTTGATTTTTGTTATCATTTCTCTAGAGCAACTCAAGGATGTAATGAACTAGACGTGCCAAGATGAAGTATGATATTTTCTTTGTTTTTTGTCTATGAGTTGATCATTATTACTATGTGAATTATTGTGATATGTGCTCTACAAAGTATCCATGATGACATTCTGAATTTTCATAGGAAAAATATTAAATCTTCTCTATTTTATGCAAGAAATGCTTAGGTCATCTCAGTTCAATTATACCTAGATGCTTGTGTTAACTTGCAATATCAAAAATCATGGAAGTAGTGCTTAGGTCATCATGGTCTAATTATACCATAGATTTTTGTACTTGCTTTCAACAATTCAAAGGCTTAATGATGATAAAACTATGACAAATTGACTAATACGATGAAAACATTTGCATGTTTAGATTTACATGGTTAAGTTAGTTTACATCCATATTAGTTTTGCATCTACATTTATAGATTTTCCAAGGTTAGAATTTTTTTAAAATGATGTTATCTCTATCATTAAAATATTGAGTACATTGGACATTGACATAAAAAAAATCATTCTCATATAGTTGTATAATCATTTACATATTAGGCATACATTAGAAAGCATTGTCATATCATACATCCATCCATTCATTATATCATATAACTGCTTCAGAAAAATATAAAAAACTAAATTGCATCACATTTCATTTGCATAATAAAATCCATCTCATATAGCATAAAAACATAATCCATAAAGCATATAGAATCATAATCTAAGCATTATAATTTTACCTTTGCATCCATACACATCCATAGCATCATGTTAAAACATCACATAACATATAGAATAGAAATAAACCGCATCCATCATATGCATCCATCATAAAATCATATAAACACATATAGATCAAAAGCATATCTGCTACATATCATATCATATCAAAATCATAATATCAATCATACAATGATATCATGAAATTTCAAGAGATACATCAATAAAGTGTCGAAGTAAATCATAATATTTGAACTCAATCAGAGTATACATCATGTCCAAAGTAGACCAAATGTCATCAAATCATGGATCTATATGCTACTCCCCCCAAGCACTGTTGGCCCCACTAAACCTCTTATTGCACCACTTGATGGCCTTGCACTTGGATCTCTATGATGTGGCCCTATAACACCCCTACTAGTGGTCCAAGAATGACTGCATCTTGATCTAGAATCAGTAGACTAAGCATACTTGACCCATTGCTCTATGAGAACTATCTTATTATACAATCCCTAGTAATACTTGACCTCAATGGTAACTTGTGTGACCTCTCTGAGCATATTTTTCATGGAGGTACCCTAAGCTACTCTCTTTAGTCTCTTAGCTAGGGTCTCTTCCTATTTGAATCCTTGTCTCGTTGTATATCTCTCAACCATCAAGGTGGCAGTCTATGCATGTGCTTGTGCTTGTGCCTATGTGTCTGTAATTGTGCGTATACATGTGCTAGCTAACCTTGCAAAGTATGTACCTAAGCCTATAAGGAAACCATCTATGTCTTCTATTGTTGTGAGGGAAAATGAATTTGAACATGCTATTGTGTTGCAACCACTATCAATCTCCTCCTCTAAGGCACACTAAGAAATAACACTAGACTATCACCACCATCACCTCCACAACATCTTTGCCACCATCAACATCTTGGCCATCTCTTCCATCCCCATCTCCATCATCACTGCTCTCTCCAACCTCCTCCCCATCATCTCCTCCATCTCTCCTCCACCTAAGTTCATGTGGTGGTGCCCTCTCATCATCATCTAATGTGGGTATTGGCTCATCTAGACTTGATATCCTAAGGAATGGGTGTGCAAAGAAATAATGAGCATACCCCTATGATACCACAACCTCTATAATATTTGGATGATACTCCTAGATAACAAGCTACAATCCCCTATACTCTTGATACCCTGCATCATATGATAGGGAGGGCCCCCACTCAGGAATGTCCACTCATCGACATGCATACAAAGCCACTCTCTGGGGAATACCTTATACTTTTCCATACTTTTAGAGCACTCACATTAGCATAAATATCTCTATAACAAACTAATTCCTCCCAACTAGGTATTTAGCTATGTACACATAAGGAATCTTAGTGTCATCCTCTAGCCACTATTCATAGTCTAAATAAGGTCTCCATGTAAGAGAATCCAGATCATCCAACACACATTGATAGTACTCTAGTTTTCCCAACTTATGTTGGATAATTGGACCTCTATATCCATTAACATATGGTTGACCAGCTAGCTGCTATCTCTCAACAACAAGATGGGTGACAAATATGTATTCCCACACCCACATCTACATCAATGTAACACCAACAAACAAACTAGATGCTCTAAGGTAGACCACCTAGTGAAGATTGTGGTACAAGTGTGCTAGCATGCAAGATCCCTAGGCATATCTAATTTACCCCCAATCAACTGAGAGTCCCTTCAACCTATAGTCGAGACATAGAAAACCTCTAATAAACCCAACAAGAACACATGGAAGTGCTGCATATGCATTAACCATCTCATGCCATGGAATATTAAATCCACAAATATGATCATCCTCAAAGACTCTCCACAATGTATCGATACCTCCCTACTCTGTGGAATCATACACAACTAGCTCACCAACAAAAAGAATCCTCAAAATATAAAAAAGTCCTCTAGTGTCACTGTCATCTCACTAGTGGCCAAGTGAAAGGTGTTTTGGTCACTGTTCCACCTCTCTACCAAAGGGTTAGACGTCCCCTGTTAATCCTATGCTAGGGAATATCTATTAGATAATTCAATCCATAACATCCAATCACATCCAGATCAACCTGCACCAGATGTGGAATCAAATCCTAGCTCTTTAGGAATCGCTCCCAAGACTAAAGGATGATTCAAGGCTCCTATCATCATAACATATCACAAATCAACAATCTTATCAATGAACATCAAATGACCTATCAATCTAATCAGCTCTAATGATATTTTCATCATATCTCATGAATGTCTATCATTGATCCTTACCTATCATGAGGTCAATCATCATTATCCTATTATTGACTCTCACCTATCACGAGGTCAATCATCATTATCCTATCATTGATCCTCATCTATTATGAGATTGATCGTCATCTTATCTATCAACATTAGCTGACATGATCAAAACTCATGAAAATCAAGGAGTCTAATCAAAATAACATCATTCTGGTCCAAATGTGCTAAAATAGTGCTTCTATGTGCCAAAAACATGGATGTGCTAGAAAACATCACCACTACACCAAAATAGGGTTTCTATGTGCTAACATTCTCAATGTGCCAAAACATCCTAACAATGCACTAAATTAACCTATGCTCTAGAAAAGTCAACAAAGGCACTAATTCATGACCACTATGCACCAAAAATCTACATGTGCTACATCATTCCACATTTGCACAGTTTTACCCTATGCACTACAATTTTAACCTAATGTGCTACAAAATTGACTCTATGCTCTAAAATGCTATATGTGCCAAAACAATGACTAGATGTGCTATATCAGGTTCCTAATGCGATAAAAAGTTAAAAACTAAATTTTAAACATGAAAAGCATGTGAAAATGAGATTTAAAATTCACAAGAAGGTTCTTTGGTGTACATATTGGAGGTCCATATGGATTCGAGTCGTTGTAACATTAAACTCTCTCGATTTGATGTGTGTGGTAGGGAATCACTATCTTGCCAAATTTGCATAAGGTTGCTCAATCACTCTAATCTCTCAAAATACAAATGACACAAATGAGCTCAAATCACATCTTTTTCACCTTTTAAAGGGTATTTAAGTGGGAATTAAGTGGGGTTGTTTAATTTTTTTTAACAAAGTCCTTAATTAGGAAACTAATCACCTAGCAGGTTCAACATTATTTTTTGAGAGATAAATCATTAAGAGATCATAAAATCAAAAAATCATTCAATTTTTTATATAAAAAAAAATCCTAAAAATTCAAAAATTCAAAAATTCATTGATTTATCTCCAAAGGGGGCATTATCCATCATCACTTGAAAATCAATGTTTGGGGCATATCAACAAAATTTTGTCAGCACTAGCAGTAAATTTTTCTTTGAATCAATGTGTAAACACATCACTTCAAAGAGGAGTAAAATGTATACACTTAAAAATGGTCTGGATAATCTAATTAATGAAATACATGTTATTTAATTAATTAACCTTTTAATTCATCTATTGATAAATAAATGCTAAATTTATTTATATATTTCACTTTTCTAATTCTTCTATCTTAAATCACATTTTTCTAATCTTAATTAAATAAACAAATTCAATAATTTGTTTTAGTTAATTAACTCTTCTATTTAAATTTGGATTTAGTTGCATGTCTACAACTTTTTCCTTTTTCCACCTCATCATTTGTCTCAACTAAATTGAATATGTCAAATATTTAATCAAGCTTTATCTTCAACGAATTCTAAACAAACTTTGCACACTTGGCTTTCTTCCTCCATTTATTCTTCCTAAACGCTTGGTAGATTATTTTACTAAAGGAAACACTCTCCTTGATTCTCTCTAACTTCTTCATTCTCAACCGTTTATCTCTCCAAATTAAATCCATATTGTTGCTTGCTACAAAAATAGAGTATGGTTTAGAAAATTTATAAATATAGCCTCATTCTATAGCAAAAGGATCCCAAATTTGAGCAATCTTACTATATAGAATTTTTATTTGAGCATTTAGCAATTAGAAAATTAGAAGCATATTAGTTTATAATCATGGCTTTGTCACTAGCTACATCTTGATTTCTATAGTTTCATTACATCATTATCATATCAATCACATAGCTTAGCAATCAATCATGTAGGAATATAATTATTGCATTTTCCAGCATCTCGTTCATTAGGTTGTCATTCTAACAATCATAGTGCATACATAGTCTAAGAGCCATTATGATTTAATGAATACTTGAAGTTATAGAACAATGGGACAACTTTGAGAGATTTCTTGCTTTCATTTTATTATTGTATTTGAATATCTTAATATAATGTTTCATTGATTATGTTGTATTACTTGCTTTTTCACTCACACACTTTACAATATATACATGATACAATTACTTTTCATGTTTGGATATGCATTTTTTATATGTTTGAAGCATTGCATAAGATGGTTAGAAGTGATTTTCAGTTTTATTCAATCAATTTTAGTATCTTACATATATAGGCATGCTAAGAAACATTTCATATCCCCCGTTATGAGAATGATTTAGTGAAAGAGAATAAAACCTTGGGAAATCATAACAATCATATTTGGTATTATCCTAATATATCTCCTATTAGTGAAGAAGATATTTTTGTGTTAGAGGAACCAATCAATGAGATTTTTGAGATTCCTAGTTGTTTCTCTCCTCCTACATCTCTTATTGGAAAAGACATTGATGAACAAAAGGACACAACCGTACGAAATCATGATGATCACATAATGCATCATGAGACCATTGAAACCTACCTAAATAGCACTTTAACTACTCTACATTCATATCCCACCATCTTCCTCTCTTGTGATAATGCTGTAAATGATGAGGATATGTTTGTGTTAGATAATCAAACATTTAAAATCTATAATGACCCTTTTTATATTTCTTCCCCTACCTATCTTATTTTGGAAAACCTTATGGGGAAAAGGAATAAAATTATGAATAATCATGACAATCACATTTGTTCTTTTCCTAGTATCTCTCCTAGTTGTGAAGAAGATACTTTGATGTTAGAAAATCTAATCGATGAAAATCATGAGAATTTTATTTTTCCCCCTTCCCTTAGGAAAAAAATAATTGAAAAATAAAATTTCATCATTCATAAACAATAAAATCTAACTATTGATGACTCCCTTACTTTTGATGAAGATATTTTAGAAGAAGCAACCTTTAAGTGTCATGAACATTTAGTTTGTAGTTCTCCTAAAAACTCTCCTCCTAGGGAGGATATCATGGTGCAAGAAAATGACATGGAAAAAATTATTTCAAATAATAGTGATGTGGCCTCCTTAGATGATGGTGAAAACATGACACTAGACTCCCCTTTATTAAAAAGACATCAAATTGAAACCATTGAGGTTATGAATGCACACGTGTTGATTAGATTCATCTTAATTAATGGACTTCCTACATACCTTGTGGGACATCCTAAGAATCCTCTAATTCCTTACCTACCATCACAATGACCACAAACTAAAAACAAACTTGAACTTATCCTTTACCTAGAGTAAGTGGAGGAAGTTGGGTTCACATTTAAGGAAAATATCATTTTTCAACTTTAAAACAAATACACATTCATTTTTAAGAATAGGTACCTATTTTGAAGTGGGTACTTGTTGCAAAAGGTTTGAAATTACAAGACATGTTTTTTAGTTGGATTTATGATTACAAAATTCATTGCAACCAAATACTTAGGCTTAGACCTGCAAGTACAAGGTCATGGAAATTTCAAGAGAAAAAACTTTGGCAATATAGCTCTAATGATGTTTTTTTCAAAATTGTCTTATGAAATTAAAACCCATTATGTATGACAATGTATAATTTCAAAATATGTAATATTGTTATGATTTGATTATTTTTTCTATTTTTTAATTAATTTATGAGGAAACATGCTGATAAACTTGAATTGTCAAGTTTTCATATTTTTTTAATAACTTTTTAATTTGTTAATTATTATTATTTTTGCATCAATCTAAAATAAATTATTTACACAATGAAACAAAATGATAACTTTAGGTCAAGTTATGGTGTCTGCATAGAAGGGTTTTAAAAATTAGAAATTAGGGCCAATCCAACATTAATAAATAAAAATATATTTTGAAAAAAATAATAAAAAATGTCTTTATCAATCCTCATTATAATAGACACCTTTATGTAAAATAAATTAGAAAAATAATATTATTTATGTCAAATTATGGTGTCTATATATGTGCATGGTATGGTCCTAAAAAAGTGAATTTTAAAAAGTGGTTTTTAAACATGCGTATTAAAAATTATTTTATATCATTTGGCCATTAAAATAAGTTACATATTTTAAAACTAGACTCAAAATACTAAATTTCATATTAGTAAACTCAAATTTTAATTCCAATAGTGATAAATTATGAAAATCAAGAGAAACACTTCCACTTTTTGAACAATTTGTGGACCCAACTTGTTGCACCTACCCCCACCTAAGAATAATTTCATAGAAATCAAATTGTAATACTATTTCTCACACATATAACACTAGAAAAAATTTTCAACCAAGACAAATACCTTCAACATCCTTCCCATTTTGTAGCCCTATCTTTCTTAGTGTCACTTGTTTGCCTCCACATAATGAAAAGCAGTACAACACTATTGAAAAAATAAAGAATACCCCTAGTAAGATATCCTTATGTGACCTTATTCAAGCCTCCCCTCATTATCATAACATTATTTAGAATGATTTACAATAAGTTCCTATCCTTTCTAATGTGAAACCAAATGACATAGCAACCATGATTCAGGGAATGAACATTGACATTGCTTTCCACTAAAGTGAGCTCCCTTCTTTGGAAGTGAAAAAATAAAATAAGGCTTTCATGATAATAGCTAGATACAATAGGACTGGGATAAAGTGAACCCTTGTTGACAATGGATCAGCCCTTAATGCATGTAGTGTAGCCCTTTTGGATAGGCCTTGTGTGGAGAAATAAAAAATTCAACTAGCCTCTTTATCTATTAGAGGATTTAAAAATGTAGGAAAACAACCACTTGGTGTGATCACTTTTCCTATCACAGTTGAAAAGGAAACATAAGAAAAACTGATCCATGTTATGCATCATGATATTTCATATAAACTTCTTTTAGGTAGACTATGGATTCATGAAATGCAAGCTACACTCTCAAATTTTCATCATAAAATGAAGTATGTCTACAAAAAAAAAGTACATATGATCAAAGCTGAGAATGAGCCTTACAATGTTTTACAACTTGAAAAAGACAAGGAAAATCATTTGAAAATATTAACAACAATTACACAAGGGGAACCTGTGCAAGAAAAACATACTGAGGAAGTCACAAAAATATTAGAAGATGATTGGGGTTTCTTAGATTTAACAAAATTCATGGGAGAATACAAGATCATAAATAAAGAAAATGAAAATGAAAAAAGTCTAATCTTTGTGGATGACATTGGGTGTAATTTCCTTCATAAGTGTGAACTTTCCCAACATTTTACATTCCTCTTGGTGGTTGATGTGATGCACTACATCCCATAAGTTGAAAATTTACTACTCTTTGATTGGTCCTCTCTTGGAGATATTAAACACAATGTTACCTAAGTGATTGAACTTACATAAACTGAAAAAGGTTCATTTGAACAAATATTTCACATTACATTTTTACATTTTACATTTTTTGCACTTTCCTTTGCCACCTTGCATAACAAAACCTGCATGCTTGTGGAGCCATCTTACATGTTTGGCCACCTTGCATAACACAACTTGCATGCTTGTGGTGCCATTGTATTTTTTTTCATGAGTTCTAAGCATATAGAGTTTTTCTTGTCTCATGAAGCTAGAGAAAGCAACCCTTTTCCTTTTTCTTTGTGGTTCCTTGTTAAAGTTATCCAAAGGTATAACTTTGCCCTGGTTGAGTGGGAAGCCTAACTAGCTGCATGACTTTCCCCATAGTCACTTTTGTTTGTGAGTGCATACCAACTAGTGTATGTATCTATTTCTTTTGGCCCTTCTCACCCAACAGATGATTTGAAGTTTTGTGGGCCCTTGAAATTGAGTATACATTCTCTTTTTTCCTAGATATGATTCACAACTAGTTGGATTGATGATCAATGATTTATATAATTCTCAACACTTGTGTGTTCCTTTGTACTTATGGTTAGTTTTTCATGGGATCTTCATCCCAAGGGATTTATCATCCCTCTTGATTGTTGTTATTACATCTTGCTAACATAGCACATTTAAACCCTTCTCTTTTCAATGTTAATGGCTACTTTAGTGTGAGTCTAAAGCAAGTTCTTCCTCTAACTAAAGTGGAGGCTAAATGTGCCATAGACAAATGATCCCTTATTATTTTATTGGACTTGTAGGTCTTGTTTCATTATGTTTTACTTACTTTTCCTTGATTTTATGTTGCAACATGGATTGAACATGCTTATCTAAGTACTAAAATTCAAATATTGAAGGCTTGTGAATGTGTTGTGAAGTGTTGCAAGACATTTATACATTACTATAGACTCTATTTAATATAATTCACCTAAAAATCACATTTTCCCCATCAACAAGTCCTATTTTCAAGTTTTGTTAAGTCTTGTAACAAAGATTCACACTTTTCTAGGCATTTTCCCCTTATTTATCCCTTTCTTATGTCTTATTTGACCCCTTTATACACTCATAAGCTTTATTTAAGTGTATTCTTGAGCATACTCCCTAAACACAATGTTAAATGAAATTTAATTCCCAACACCTAAATTCATGTCCTAGGTTGGACCCATCCGCCATGGCTAGTGATGAGTCCACCTTGGCTCCAAAATTCCAAATATTTTAAATTTCTTTTGGGATTTATTCAAAAATATTCTTGATGTCGGCCTGTGATGATTTATGAACAATAAATAAGACATAAGATTGATATATATAAGTTAATTTCACCTCATTTTAACATCCATACATTCATTAAAATATCCACTCAAGCATTCAACCATTCAATCAAGCATTTGCAATACATCATCAAGCAATTATTGAAGCATCTTGAAGCAACCATTGACATTGATTCAAATTTGTATTATCTAGGATTGTGATAAGTTTGTAACATCTTTTATGTTGTTCATTTATCATATTATTTACATTTAATTTATTTATATTAGGTTTGATTACCAAAGTGGGGTTGAACCAAGGAAAACCCCTATTTGCTAACCCTCCAACATTTTTCCCCTTTACATGTGTATTTGCAACATTTTTTTTGTAAATTTGAAATTTTTAAAGGTATTGAAAAGTGAAAATCAAGTCAACTAGGTTCTTCAAGTCAAATTATCTTTATTTCAAGCTTGTTGAGTGATTTCTATCTGTTTCTTACAGAATTGACTTTGACAACCCAACATTCAAACTTTTCCAAATCTGTTGTTGCAAAGTTGTTGAATGATTTTATAGAAGTCTAGGATTGGATTGGTTCACCATACTCTTTTATTTAGTCCCACCTAAAACCAAAATTTTTTTATTTTGTGATATTCTAGATCCCAACAGTTAGAAATCAGTTCTCGACACTTTTTCACTAGTAGGATGATTGATTCATAACCCTTAGAAAATGAGTCCTATTGTGAACTTTTAGTGAAGTCATTAAACATTCCATGCATACCAACATCATCAATTCTCATCCAAGTGCACTCATATTCATTCATGTACGTTGTGTTTTGCATATTTTATTCAATTTTGTCATTATTTTCATATCACATTGTGTTTTCAAACATAGCATAAATATTAGTTTTGCATCCATTTAGATTAGTTTTATTCATTCAATTTGATTTATTTTAGTTCATTTAGACATAATTACATCCTTCATGACATATTTGAATTAACTAGTTAGATTCTTTGGACCATTGCTCTCTCCTTTTGGGTGAAAAACCTGAAAAGTATTAGAGAGACCTAGAGTGCCAAAAATCTAAGGTTCATTTTGTTGAACCCAACTCTTGAGCATTTTTCATTTTCTGATTTAATTGGAATATTGCATCTTATATTACATATTTCATTACAATTCAATTAGGAATTTTTTTTTTCCATTTTATGTATTCTTTTATCTTGCATTAGTGAAAGCTAGCTTAGATTTCATTTTTGCATCACATATCATTGAAAATTTTAAAATTTTGTATTTTGCATATTTAATAGCATTCTATTTTTACATTGCAAACATTTAAAAACTCTATAAATCATTAGAAAAGTTTCATACTAGGACTCATTCACCACCCAAGGTGAATCAATCCCTCTATACTTTTTCAAGTATCATTTTCAACATTTTCTAGAATTTTCCCTACATTCTATTTTTTGTAGTTTCAGTTTTGTTATAGTTAGTATACTTAATTATGTTATTATAATTTACATATATTAGATTTTCATTTCATTTGAGTCACCTTCCTCGATAGTATTTGTATGAGTGTTTGGTATTCCATTGATAGTAATTTGGTGAGATGAAGTTCTAGACTCATGGCATCCCACGATAGAACTTTTGTTGTGGACCCTAGGATCTCAAGGGCTCCTACTCCTAGTATGGACATTGGTGTATTAGGAACATACACTACTACTTCACCCTTCCATCCCATGAATGTTGAAACCAAAACAACTCTAAAGATAAATTCATTAATATTCATGAAGAATTTGCACATTTACAAAAATATTTGGCCCTTGAGAATGTATCCAAAGCTGCCATACCCACAATTGATAATATTCATTGGTTGCTAGAACATGATGATTGTTTGATAGTCCTAAAGAATATTGTTGAGATTTTTAATAAACATTCTCCTCCTACCACCCAATCCACAACCAATCTTGTTAGTCAAGGATTCTCTCAAATTCCTCCCCCTTGAACCATCACATCCATTCCAACCTATACACCTTCCCAAGTCACTACTACTATGCAATTGATTAGTTATGTGGCTTCTTATTTCATAGTTGCACCTAGCATTCCTACATCAGTTGTGGCATCAAAAATCTCTTTTACCATCTTCACACCTCCTAGCATTCCTTTCACTTCCTCTAACATGACTTATACTCTATTACACTATTCTCTTCCACCTCAACCTACATATCATGATCTTGTCATTACAAACCTCCTTAACAAGTTTGATCAATGCAACTTCAAATTTCCACCATTAGCAAAGGTCAAACAAATCCCATCACATATCATGTCTATAGCTGTCCATTATCCCTAGAGATCTTGTGTACCATGATGCCACAAGGGATATAAATTCCTTGGTTTGAGAAATATGGAGGTAAAGGAGATCATACCAACCATATTAATTCCTTCACAACTTTATGTAGTGATTTTGTCCTTGATGAGAGACTCTTAGCCAAAATTTTCCCTGGGAACTTGAAAGAAAGTTTCGTAGAATGTTTTTCTAATTTTACTAATCATCCCATTCACTCCTTTAATGAGTTGGTGGATTCTTTATAAGTAACTTTCAAGTTCACATGACCCCTAAGAAAACTATGGCTAACCTCATGCGATGTAGACAAAAAAAAAAGATGAAAAGATTATTTATTTTACCTCAAGATATCAATCTGTGTATGCCCAAATAGATGTTAAGATTCCTAATGCACATCTGCAAAAGATGTTCATTGATAATTTACATATAAAGTTAACCATGATGAAATTCCATTCATTTCTGCATTCATGCACAACCTTGTCTGAATATCATAACTCAATTTCAAGTCATGATTCAACATACACTTCTAGTTAAGCCGACAAATCTATAAATAACAATCACAATAATAAAAATAATAATAATGAAAACTTCCGTAGACTAAATAGAGATTTTTTTACAGTTTAATCTACCTTCGCAATCACAACCCACCCAACAAGTTCAAAATTCCATGGTTGTTGTTAAGACAACTATGTTGTTTAATTATGGGGACCCTAATAGACAATTTACTCCTTTACGTAATTCCCTCCATAACACCATGAACCAACTAATCCAAAAATGTATGCTCACTTTGCCACATGTCCATCTGCTTGATTCAAACTAACCATTACCACCTACATTTAGGCCAATTCTTATTGTCACTTCCATTTACCATAATGTACATGGCACTGCACATTTCAAGCTTCTAAAACATCTAGTTCAAGACCTCATTGATTTAGGTGAATTGAACATTATGGGTTTTAATGATAGAGGCAATAAAATGGTTGCACCTCATAACCAAAGCTTACAAATCTTCACCAACCATATGCCTAAACATACCACTTCATTTTTCAAGGCTATTGAACCGTCTAAAACTGATGTAATGACTATTGAGACACATAATGAGCACCATGATATATCTCCAATGGTTGTTGAACATAGTCCTATGGATGATCTCATAGCTACAATAGACATTATCCATTGTAAGGGCCACAACAATAAATCTCTTGATTTCACTTTTTTTAATAATACATCTTACCAAAACTTCCTAAAATTCCTCTCTATTTAGCTGGTAGAATCTATGATAAGCTCACAAATGGGATATTAATAAATCCTACTTGTGGTAAAAATGTGATCATAGAGGAGTTCTTGGTATTGCACGATTTATATCAAGATGAATATAATAAAGTAACTACATGGATAAAAACACACAATTTTTTTTCTTGCCCTATGATTGGATTGATCATGCTACCTTTACAAATAGGATCAAAAACACTAGATGTGATATTTTCTATTACTTCAAAATCTAACCAATTTATTTTACAGCTTGGCCACCCTTGGATTCACTCAATAAAAATGAAGTCTTTACCATCCACCATAGCTGATTTAATCCCTTATCCTCTAAAGGAAAATTTTCCATAGAATCCTTTTGGCCTGAATTGATGGAACCTATTACACCTAGAAAGGACTTATTTTTCATAACATACAAAAATTTTAAAGCCAAAAGGATAGTTGAATTGTCTCTCCATGGTGTTTTCTTGACAACTTTTGAATCTCCTATTATAGATGATACCATGCTTAATAGTCCCTCTAACAAAAATTGACCCTTACCCACCCTGTCACAATTTGATCCTTCAAGCTCTTTGTCTAAGAGACGAAGAGAGGTTAAGAGTAGTCCAACCTTGTCACCTTGAATTAAACAAGTTTAAAAATATAAGGAGAAAGAGATTGATCCATCTCCTTCTAAGATGAAGGAGCCTAAAGTTGATCAATCTGATCTAACACCTCAATAGATATATAATAGAATTAAAAGAAATTAGGCTGCTAGAGAGCGTCAACTACGTTGTCCTTTTCTTGCTAGAAAAATGAAAATTGAAAAAATAAAGAAAATCAACCTCCCACCCTTGACAAAAATAATTTTTGATAATCCTCCGGACACACGACAAGAGAGGCCATCCCCACCATCACAACAACCCAAAACTACTGCACAACTTCCTTTGTTGATACATCCTTCTCTAGAAATCACTTTTCCTCCTCCTATAATAATTAATATTGATAAGGATGATGAAAAAGAAATGGCTAAAATTAATGAAAAAGTGTACAATAATTTGAATACTTTATTCACCTGTTTTGTGAGATTAGATGATAAATATCTCATACCAAGTGCACAACCTCGTGATTCTCCTAGATTGGCACTTACAATTACTCCATTGGATAGTCAACCACCCTTACAATTCAATGATCATGATCAAGAGGTAGATGACCTATTAGATGTTTATTTTTTAATTGCCTCACTACTCTTTTTCCAACCTTCTTCCTTTTTCTTTTTATGTGTTTATCATGTGTTTGATGTTATCTCTCTCTTTGTACACTTCTTCTATTTGTATCTCTATTCTTCTATATGTTGTACATAATTTTTTTCGTTGTTTGTATTTTTCTCTTTCTTTTTTTTCTTTTGGGGATGATGCAAAGCATAGAGAAACCCTAAGTCTCTTCCATGTTGAACCAAATGGTATTTTTATTTTTCTTTTTGTTTTCTATTTTTCCTCTAGGGATGACGTAAAGTGTAGAGACTCCCTAAGTCTCTTCCATGTTGACCCGAATGGAATTTGTCTTTTTTTATTTTAATGGTTTTCCTTTGGGGATGATGCAAAGTGTAGAGATGCCCTATGTATCTTCCTTGTTGACCCAAATGGTCCTTATCTTTTTCTTTCTCTATTTTTTTTTCCCTTTGGGGATGACGCAAAGTGTAGAGATTCCCTAAGTCTCTTTCATGTTGACTCAAGGTATTTTTTTCTTTGTCTTTGTCATTTCTTCTATTTTTCCTTTTAGGGATGATGCAAGGCATTGAGACCGAAATATCTCCTTCATGTTGACCCAAAATCCTTTTTCTTTTCTACTATTTTCTTCGCTTGTGTTTTCCTTTTGAGGATGATGCAATGCATTGAGACTACAATGTATCTTCCATGTTGACCCAAAATGAAACTTTTTTTTTGTTTTCACTCTCTTTGTGTTATTCTTTTGGTTCTATGTATTGATGGAATGCTAATAGTTTTGTTCTCTTTAATAAACACATTGCAGAAATGAACATACTAACCCCAAAACCATAGACCCCTTATGTGTTTGGTGTTTTTTATTTTCTAGGGGTCAACTCCCTTTGTTTCTTTATTTTTCATTTTCCTTGACATAATGTAGCCTAACTTTGAAAAATATGACTTGGAATAGGGCTTTCCTAGTTGGCTCTCATATCTTGTTTCTCTTGTGTATTCCCTTTCTTCTTCTACATTAAAGCAATTGATTATGAATAATGTGTAGCAAGCCCTTTAAAGTGGGGGGTATACAACACCATAATTCATTTTCATTCTTTGTTCCTAGTGTAGCCTTGTCATTTGTATGATAAATTCATTAATTTTTGGATGAGATTGGGTATGATGTCCTTCATAAGTGTGATCTTTCCTAGAATATTATATTCCTCTTCGTGGTTGATGCAATGCACCACATCCCCTAAGTTGTGAATTTATTATTATTTGATTGGTCCTCTCTTGGAGATATTACAAAAAATGCTCCCTAAGGTATTGACCTTACATAAACTAAGCAAGACTCCTTTGAACAAATATTTCACATGAAATTTTTTCATTTTACATTTGTTGCACTTTCATTCATCCACCTTGCATAACACAACTTGCATTCCTATGGATCCATCTTACATGTTTGGCCACCTTGCATAATACAAATTGCTTTCCTATGGTGCCATCATATTTTTATTCATGATTTCTAGCCATGTATATTTTTGCTTGTCTCACGAAGCTAGAGCAGACAACCCTTTTCCTTTTGCTTTGTGGCACCTTGTTAAAGTTATTAGGAGGTATAACTTTGGATGGTTGAGTGGGAAGCCTAAGTAGTAGCATGAATTTTATAGTAGTCACTTTTTTTTGTGAGTACATACCAACTAGCATATGTATCTCTTTCTTTTGGACCTTGTCACCCCATGGATGATGTAAAGTTCTATGTGCCTAGAGTGCGTATACATCCTCTTTTTTCCTAGATCTGATTCACAACTAGTTGGATAGATGATCGAAGCTTTATATAATTCTCAAAAATCATGTGTTCCTTTTTACTTATGCTTATTTTACCATAGGATCTTCATTCTATGGGATTAATCATCCCTGCTCATTTTTTTATTCCATCTTACTAACATAAGTGCATTTGAACCCTTCTCTTTTTGATGATCATGACTACTTTAGTGTGAGTCTGTAGCATGTTCTTCGTCTCACTAAAGTGGGGTCTAGAAATTCCATATAAAAATGGCCCTTTGTCATTTTAATGGCCTTTTAGGTCTTGCTTCATTATTTTTTACATATTCTACCTTGATTTTATGTTGCAACATGGCTTGAACATGCTTATCTAAGTACTAAAATTTAAATATTGAAGTCTTTTGAATGTGTTATGAAGTGTTGTAAGACATGTCTACATTATTCTAGAATCTATTTAATATAGTTCACCTAAAAAATCACCTTTTTACACATCAAAAATTCCTATTTCAAAGTTTTGTTAAGTCTTGTAACAAAGATTCACACTTTTCTAGGAATTATACCCTTATTTATCCCTTTCTTATGTCTTATTTGACTAGGCTTTATACACTCATAAGATTTATTTAAGTGTATTCTTGAATGTACTCCTAACACACAACATTAAATGAAATTTATTTCCTAACACCTAAATTCATGTCCTAGGTGGGACCCATTCACCATGGGTGGTGAATGAGTCCACCTTGACTCCAAAATTCAAAATATTTTAAATTTATTTTACGATTTATTTAAAAATTTGCTTGATGTTGGGTTGTGATGATGTATGAATGGTAACTAAGACAAAATATTGATATTAATAAGTTAATTTCACCTTAGTTTAACTTCCATCCATTCATTATAATATCTACTCAAGCATTCAGTCAAGCATTTGTATTACATCATCAAGCAATTATTGAAGCATCTTGAAGCAACCATTGACATTGATTTAGACTTGCATTATCAAGGATTGTGGTCAGTTTGTAACATATTTTAGGTTGTTCATTTATAATATTCTTTTCATTTCATTTATTTATATTGGGTTTGACTACTAACGTGGGGTTTGTCTCTATTTGCTAAACCTCCAACATTTTTCCTCTTTGCATGTGTATTTGCAGCATTTTTTTTGTAGATTTGACATGTTTAAAGGTGTTGAAATGTGGAAATAAAGTCAAATAGGTTCTTCAAGTCAAATTATCTTTATTTCAAACTTGTTGAGTGATTTTTGTCCATTTCTTATAGAATTGACTTCGACAACCTAACATTCAGAGTTTTCTAGATCTGGTGTTGCAGAGTTGTTTGATTTTCCAAAAATATAGGAGTGGACTAATTCACCAGCCTTGGTGAATGAGTCCAACTTAAGACCTAAAGATTTGTATTTTTTTAGATTCTAGATCCCTATAGTTAGAAATTAGTTCCTAACACTTTTTCACCAGTAGGAGGATTGATTTGGCACCTTTGGCAAATGATTCCCACTTTGAAATTTTTGTGAAGTCATTCAACATTCCAAACATCCTGACATGAACAATTCTCATCCAAGTGCACTCAAATTCGTCCCTTTACCTTTTGTTTTGCATATTTTATTCAATTTCTTAATTGCTTGCATATCACACTGTGTTTTCAATACATATAGACATAATTACATCCTTCATAACATATTTGAATGAACTAGTTAGATTCTTTGGACTATTTTTCTCTCCATCTGTTTGGAAAACCTTAAAAGTGTTAGAGAGACCTAGAGTGCAAAAAATCTATAGTTCAAATAGTTTACAACCTGCTATGTATATATAGGAGTAAGCTTGGGCTTTGGGAGACATGCCTTCAATTGAATCACATGTGGCATACTTAGTTTTGGGGGAAACCCATTATTCATGATGTAGTTCAATTTGAAAACATATGAATTGGATTTTCAAATAACCTCTCATGTCTTCTACTACTTTAAAGAAATTTATCACGTTAATGATGTTAGAAAGAACTTTAAACTAGGGGAATACATGGACACTCATGTTTCATTGTCTTGTAATGCGTCCTTTTCTTGGTCATGTCATTGGGTTTGATTTCCTCCAAGAGTGTGATGCTTATTTGACTTGTCCTCTCTTGTAGACATTAAGCATGATGTTCTCTAAGAAGAGACCTTACATGAAATAAAAAAATACCTTTGAACATAACTTAGACTATTTTACATTTACAAAATCTATTATATGGTCACCTTACATAACACACCTTGCTTGTGTATGAAAACATCTTGTTCGTTCATGAGTATCAAGCATATCAATATTTTCTTTCCTCATGGAGCTCGAAGTTCATTTTTGTGTCGAATCTTATCAAAGTTATCAAGAGGTATAGATTTGGTATGGTTGTGTGTAATGGAATCAAACTTAGGCATGAATTTTCCATAGCCACTTTCTTGTGTGTGAATGCATACTCACCGTGTGTGTATGTGTCACCTCTATGTGGGGATCACCTAGTGGACAATGTGAGGTTCCACTAGCCCTAGTGAGTATGCATTTGTTTTACATAGTGGAAACAATGTTACACTTGTAAGCCACCCTTTTTTGATACTCACCTAGTCAATAGCAAGAAGTTCCATTGCGTCAAAGTGAGTGTGCATTTTAAACAAAAAAAACTTATATTTGATCCAAAACATGTGGGACAAATAGTCAAATATTGATCCTCCTATTCTTTCTTTCTCTTTAATCTTTATATCTTTGACATTATATGTGTGTATCTTGATGATGCGTATTATTCACCTTATGTGTGTTCCATTGTGCATATGTTGATTGGATGTATTATATTGGATCTTCAGGCCTTGACCACCTCCATTGATCTTTGTTATCCTACACCATTTGCATATGTACACTTGGACCCCTCTAGAAAGTCTACTTTACTGAGTTTGAAGAAAGTTCATCCTCTCACTAAAGTTGGGGCTAAATGTAGTGATGTAAAATGTATCCCTCTACATTTTCACACTTGTTTGAGCCCTCCCTATTAAATAAAGCCTAATTTGGCATTGATTTAGTGTTGTAATGTGTTTAACACAATCATATTACGTTTATGCTCATTTTTAAAGTAAGTGGACCTACTTGTGCCTTATTTAGGGTGTTGTAAAGTGTATCCTAACACTTTCACACTAATCTAGGGATTAATTAATTAATTAGGATTATTTGTACTTTAATTGGCCTTATTTTGCATCAACAAGCCTTAATTAAAGTATCTTTTTGAGGATAATCTCCACATATATCTAATATCCAATAAAAAATTAATGGTTTTGGTTTTTATGGCCTATATTTAGTGATTTTGGACTCATACACCACCCTGGGTGTATGGGTCCCACCCAAGTTTCAAGGCCCCAATCTATATTTCACACAAATCAAAGCATTTCTTGAAAAATATATCCCAAGCTTAGCCTAATGGGGCTCATACACCATAACTAGCGTATGAGTCCCACTTATCTTAGACCTAAATTAAATCCAAATTCATGGTGATATTTTATTCTCCTAGATCAGATGTTAGCTTGTAGTGTTGTAATTTTAGTAAAATTGGTATAAATAAGTATAAATACAAGGTTATTCCACTCATTTTCACCTAAGAAATTCAAGAGAGCATTCCTAATAGAAATTTTTTTATTACAAGAGAATTCAAGATAATTCAAGAGAATTTATAAATCATTCAAGGGAATATTTCTTCATGATTTTTTTCATCAATTCAAGATCCATCATCATGTAAAAGGCATAATGCATCAAGCATGTTGTTGACCTATTGTTGTGAAGTAGCTTTTAAGATCCAAGTTAATCATTGTTTCATATCCAATTCAAGATCAAGACATACATTCTTTATGGCCACTTCATGTTAGATCAAGTACATTTATATTCCAAAACATCATTCAAATTATGATTGTTCATATTCCATGTTTTTGTTTCATGTTCATGTTTCATTATTTCATCATATGGTCTAATTACCTAAATGAGGTTTAACCAAGGAAAACCCCTATTTACTAACAATCAACAAGTTTTTCTCTCTCTACATGTGTGATTTTAGATCTCGGTACTTTAGGTTTGAAGATCCTTTGAAGAAAAAGTTAAAATATTAGAAGAAAGTTGTCAAGATTGTCACAAGGTTATCATCTTCATAGAAAGTCATATGCAAGTCTGAATTCAATATTTTAGAACTAAAAATAAAGTGTGGAAGAAATAGAAGATAAAGGACAATAGATTCATATCTTGACCTTTCAAAAATAAAATAGGGATTGTTACACCACTTATGACGTATTATTCCTAGTACAATACTTTTACCAAATTATAGAATTTCCAAACTTGTCATTTCCAAATTCTAGTCTCTACCCAGAAACTCTAATCTAAGAATTGTAGTACCCCTCCATTCTCACCTGGGTTGTGCAGGTAGTCTGGCTAAGGAATTAGAAGAGGAAGATGGGACAAGAGCTTCTAATAGTATTTTTGTGAGTATGTTATTACATTATGATTGCATTTAATTGGTGATGTTTTTATATAGATGTAGTATTAGGTGGTGATGCAGTGAATTAGTAATTGTTCATGATGATATGATATGATTTGTTAGTTTAGAAATGATTAATTTATCTGTTACGTTATATTGTTTGGATAGATACGATGAAGGACAGTGTAGCACCACTCATTCGTGGGTGAACTACTATGCTGCGATTCCTTCTCACAATACAATGTTTTGATTTTATATATGTATGCACATGTACAGAACTTCGTTTGTATGCAGGGATTGCAGGTACATAGTCTCGATTCCACCTGCTTCAGCAGGACAGAGCGAGCACCAATAACCCAATGACATAATGTTGAAATAGAGGTGGCAATGAAGTTATCCCATTCCATTATGTCAGACCATCTTGTTTAAATAGTTTTGTGCATTCTTGTAATTGTCGTTCTTTGTGGTCATCGTTTGTGTTTTGTCATACATTATTTATGTTGGTATTTTATAAGTTGTGATCGAAGTAATTAATTAAGGGTAATGTTGTTTATTAAAATGTTAGATTAAATTGTATTTAAATATTTAAATGTTTTATGTATTTCTAAAAATCATGAGTTTATTAAATGATAATTAAAATATTAAATTGTGTTTTATTATTTTAATTAGTTATCTTGTTGAGGATAATTGTTAGAATAAATTATTTAAATTAATTAGATAATGTGCTTTGCAAGTAAAGTTGTAAAAACATAAATTAAAACAAAAAGTATTGTGGAATAGAAAAATAAATAAATAAAAGAATGAAAAAGATGAAAGTGCGAATGTGATTTGATATTTAACTGAAAAGCTCACTTTTAAAGATATAATTTCTTTTATTGATGATTTTTAGAGCTTTTGCAATGGAATGGTGTTATCTTTTATTTAATTGAAATTTTTGGGGAGTTTTTGGGGACACACACAGAGGTTTATTGAGAGAAAAGTTGCACAAGTGAATGGTTATGTATATTTTGAATCTTCTGAAGTTTGGGAAAAAAAATAATTTCATTCTTTTGCTTGCTATATTTTGAGGAGAGTTTTAGAAAGGGGTTGTCAATCTTTTGCTGGTGTTATTCTGGAGAGTCTTCTGAACAAATAATTGGATTCAAGTTCGAGCATGGTATTCTGGAGGGGAGATTTCAAGGTAGGAATGAGAAGCACTTCGTAGAGGCCATCGGGATCAAGAAAACTTCATTAGATTCTCGAGAGCGCAGGACTCCATGTTCCACCCTCTCCTCTTGATTATTTTTGAATCTGTTTAAAAAAAATAAAAGGAAAAAAGAATAGAAATGTGTTTTGAATCAATCTTTTCTTATAAAAGAAAATCTTTCTGAGAATTAGATAACTAGGATATCTGTGAGAAAACTCTTTAATGAAATAATTGATAACAATCTTTCATCTTATGGAGATCCCCAATGTGTCTATGGTTGATCCTCTGAACTAAATAAAGTTTGACTATATATTCTTATATATAAATATATATTTAGATTATATTGTGCTTAAATCTGTATGTTAACCAATCTTCTTATTGAAATTAGTTTTGTGAAAAATATCTACATATTTATTTATATATATATATATAAATAAATAATATGAAATACATATCTATGTTTATAAATTGATTTGTTTATTTGTTTATTACTGTTAAAAGAGATGAGATTTAATTTTTTTGTGTTTCGTACCAAACCAGTACATGGTCGGCAGATTTCGTATTCTATAAGTGAATGTTTTCTTATAATTAAAATAAAAGTTATTTTATAATATAAAAAAAAATGTATAGAATTTAATATTTTTAAAAAATTATTTATTAAGGGGTTTTGGGGAGGGACGGACTAGCCGTACCCCCCCGGTACCCCTGTGTGGCTTGAGACCACCACACAACAATCATGGAGACTGCTATGCATAGTCCCTGCAAGGACTACCATGGACAGTCCTTGCAAGGACTGCGATGGCAGGTCTCGCCCTGCAGAGTCTCTTTTGTTAATTTTTTTTTTTTAATTTTATTTAATTTTTGTTATATATATATTGGTGCATATTTAATTTATTAAATATAATAATAATAATTTATTTTATTTAGATTGTAATTATAATTATTTTATTTAATATTATTTTAATTATATTTTAAAATGTAATTTTTGTATTTTATTTAAAGTGTTAAATAATATATATATCTATGAGGTATTAATTTATCTTTTGTTATGTTGAATAAATAATTTAAACAGAAAATCAGCCTTATCTCGTATTATAAATGGATTATATTAAGCTAGTTATATTTCATTATATTTGAAAATGAGAATCTTATATTTATTTATGTTTTTTGTAACGATTAGCAAATTGATGAGATTAATTTAATTGAATGATTGGGAATGAATTACATTAAAATTTGGTGTTGTCTTCCAAAATTAATTTGAGTTTTCATTTCCGTTATGGTTATTGTTAGTGTTGTCCAGGTGAGAACCCTGTTGTTTTACAAACCCTTGTTCCAGAGGCAAGATTTATTTTCTTGGACGTTTATTCTTGTACTTTTGGGATTTGAATATTACATGATTTTGAGCGTTATTATTTGGAAGGGTTGTACGAGGTTGTAGTCATTGTGATTACGAGTTATCGTGAGATGGTTTTGCCTCACATGTTTTGTTTGATTTATATGTTTTATTCGTTATAGTACAACCCTTGCTTGGTTTTATTTTATGTTAGGGGTCTTAGGGAGAGTGGCTCTTCATGGGGCCGGCACCTCGGTTGGAGGAAGAGCCAGGAGATCCCAAGAGAGCTATGCAATGACACTCTCCACTAGACACCCGTTTCCTTTGTTGCTTATTGCCTCTGGAAATGTGTTTTGGAAGTTGTATGCTTAATGTGTTTCAAATTCTTTTGAGAATGATTTATGAATTTTCTTTGGAATTTTTTAATTATCATTGCTTTGATTAATTGTGGCGAGTTTCTTATCTTTATCTTATTATGTGGATTCATGAACATTGTTGATTATGTCATTGTAAACCTTGAGTTTGTAATTGTGATTGTACTATGTTGTTCGTGGAGTCGGTTTGACAATCATGGTCAAGTTAACTTCCTTGTCACCTCTAAGCATGGGGGGTGAGTTATTCATAATTCACATGGTTGGGTGGAACGTGCTCCTCACCCGTTGGGTTCCCCATTAGCAGTCTATCTTCTCAGCATTTCTGTAGTTGGTGTTGAACGAGTGTTCCTTTGCAATTCAGATTTCATTGTATTTATATTATCCCACACGTTTGGGAAATTTCATGTAATTATTAATCAAGAGCTTGTAATGTAATATTAAAATGATGATGTAATAGTTAGGATCAATTGTAACTTGTTAAAAGAGATTCATTATGATTGTATTATGTAATGTATTAATATTATCGCTCTTGGTTATTGGATGTATTCTTATTCATGGTTTATAATATTAATAGTTATGTTGCTATCTTTTACTTTTGTTGATTAGTTGTTTGTGAAGTAACCTCGCGTGCCCCAGAGAGTTATGTGATTATGGTTAATGTTTCTTGCATGTTTAATTGTATTGTTTTAAAAAAAAATTATTTGCTTTGTGTGTGTTCTCTGAGGTTTGCACGATGAGCATTACAACTTGGTATCAGAGCACTAAGTTCATATACTGGGCACTCTGGTTTCATATGAGCCCATTATGTTGTCCTAGTGAATTTGTTAAGTGAAGTTCTTAAGTGACCATGATGATCATGTTGGATTGTGGAAAGGATGTAAAGATTTGAACCACGTAGTTGTTGAAAAGTAAGTGTACTTGTGGAATTATGTATGTAATTGTACTTCCCTTGTAAATGTGAGAAACCAGTAACTGTGCATCGGTTGAGTGTTGTGAATACCCCGTACTTGCTTTGTGGGCCCATAACCCACAGGTCTTAGGATGGAGATACGGTGTACCCATCAATTTTGAATATGTTGTTTTGGGTGTGGGATTAACCATACCATTATGTGTGTTTGTATGTTTGTTACTTGATTGAGGGCCAACCCATGTGTGGTTGAAAATCTATACATATAAGAGTAGCCAAAAGCTAGTTTCATGGATTCTTTTCTTTTGGTTCTCTAGTCCCTCAATCTATGAAGGGGTAGTAGCAACCACAAAGTTCCTTGGGCAGAGTGTGTAGCTTACGCATATTGCGATGCAGAGTAGTCTTAGCTCAACCAATCCCGAGGAAACGTACTCACTACTTCCCCTTATGATGGATCAGGGTACTTGATCCATATGTGCTAGCCTAAACCCCATAGTTTTGAGTATAGCTACATTGGATTGTTAGTTTATGCCTGACCGTCCATAGGGACATTGACCTGGCATTAGTGAGTCAACCTCATCTGTATGAGAGGTGAAGCTCAAGTAGCCCCATATTGATAGCTCATATGTGTATTGCATACTCCGTATCTGCACATGTTCTGACATGATGCAATGGATACGATGCCACACCCCACTGATGTTCCAACACAGTGCTGGTGATGATGATGTGTTGCTAAAGGTAGCGAGCTGGGCTCGAGGACACAATGCCATGTGCATAGGCACGTGAAGGCGCACTATGATATTGTGTTATGATAGCTTACTTGTGTGATGAGCGTAATGGGGCCTCACACACTTGGAGAGGGATACTCATGGTTTCTTTTGATAGTGTATGTGTCGGTTAGCATATGGGTAGGTCCTAGCCATGTATACCTCTGGTGACGGCGAGAACCTACATGTGCCTTCTCCACGAGGTATCGCTATGTGGGGTGTGTCTAGCACGTGCCTACTTCCGCAAAGCCACGGACACACTGCCATGCAGCATACAACTAGTGCATGCCTTCTCCAGCTGGTGTATGACCATGCCACACTGTGATGCGATGTAGGATGGAGGTCGAGGTGCACATCCTGTGTGGGCAACCAAGGAGTGCATGGGCCACTTGGTTAGTCCATGTCACATGACGATGTGAGGCAAAGTGTAGCCGAGGAGCACACTCTGGGTCATGTGGATGGCGTGCTTACTCCGCACCACATGAGGGCTACTACTATAGCCTAATGATGTTCCCTCCTTCCTTGTTTGGTGGCTAGTATCTAGTCACACAGTGTTGTATTGTGCAAATTTGAAGATTGAGGAATTCCTATATGATTGTTGATTTTCAATTGACCTTGAAGGCTGGCATTTTGTTTATGTTTGATTTTAATGGTTTAGCCACACTTTATGACTTATTCTCTCATAGCCCTCATGGTTACATTTGATTTAGTGTTGACATTGCGCGCATTTCTTGCTTTACTGTTGAAATTGAATCTTATTTGATGTTTGTTTTCTGACTTTGGTGGCTAAACTAATTTATCCTTGTTATTTTTTAGGTCAGCCATGTGTCGTATTGTGATTCCTCTCCAAGGACATATGAGGTGGACTTGGTGAGTGTATACGAGGAAGTAGAGGCAGGGAAACTTGAGGATGGGGGTATGTGAGGCTATTTTATAGCTAGGACCCACTACCCACCTATGTGTGATGACTATCTCTTCGAGGCTAACCACCTTGTACAACAAGAGATGGGTCATAGTGGTCTTGTTTGGATGGTTTCGCCATGTGTGTGTGGCCTAACACCATCAAGCCACTGAGTGTGAGGTATGGATTATGTGAGATGGATTTTGGCTCTTGACTCATGGATTATGTATTGTGGATTAGTATGCTACTTTCCAGTGTCCAGATGGACCCTTGTGTAGCCTTGTTATGTGGTTCCCAGTGATGTGACTGTGTATGTATGTGTTAGAAGAATATTTCTTATATTTTGTGCCTATTGATGTAAAAGAGGGATAACCATGTTGTCTTAAATGTGAGTATATTGTGACTCTGTGGTATAAAATAGATTGGATATTATTGAGAATCATAAATTGTGACTTAAAATATGTTACTAAAACATGATATGGTG